>CM076583.1:1234628058-1234710513 GCA_034641835.2 Pinus albicaulis | reverse complement strand
GGTTCCTGAAAGTGGGACGGAAAGCCTAGCTGTCTCTGGAGAAAAGACCATGCTATGGCATCAAAGGCTTGGACATATTCAAGAGAAGGGCCTTCGGATACTGCATAGAGATGGTATGGTAGAAGGTATGTCTAATTGTTCTCTGGATTTCGATTTCTGTGAACATTGTGTATATGGGAAGCAGAATCGGGTGAGTTTTCCTTCTGGTGCTAAGAGGGCAAACAAGATATTAGAACTTGTGCACAGTGATGTGTTTGGGCCCGTGTCGGTTCCATCACTGGGAAAGTCTGTGTACTATGTTTCATTCATAGATGACTTCTCAAGGAATACATGGATATATTTCTCGAGGAAGAAATCTGAAGTCTTTGAAAAATTTAAAGAATTTAAGGCTCTGGTGGAAAACCAGACAGAGAAGAAGTTAAAGGTGTTGAGGAAAAATAATGGTGCAGAGTTCTGCAAGAAGGAATTTGAAGAGTTTTGTAAGAAGTGTGGTATAGTACGACAAAAGACTACTCCAAACACACCTCAACAAAATGGATTTGCAGAAAGAATGAATAGAATGTTGATGGAAAAGGCAAGAAGCATGCTCAGTGGTACCCAAGTTAGGGACAAAAATTTTAAAGGCAGGGCAAAAGGAGACCCATGTTACTTAGTTACCGTATCACCTTCATCAACAAGGAGGATAAGAGTCCACATGAGGTATGGACTGGTAAGAAACCATTTCTTTCACATCTAAGGGTATTTGGATGTGATGCATATGTACATGTTCCAAAGGAGAAAAGGACCAAGTTGGATAATAAATCTGAAAGGTGCATCTTTATTGGGTATAAGGATGGTTTAAAGGGTTACAAGCTTTGGAACCCAGAAACAAGGAAGGTTGTGTACAGCCGAGATGTCGTGTTTAGAGAAGTGAAAGATATTGTTAAACATGAAGTCCTACCAAAGGAACCTGAGAAGATAGAGTTTGAGCTAAAGGAGGATGAATCAGACTCTACAACAGAAGAAGACTCAGAAGATGAAGAGCCACAAACTCCAGCCTTGAGAAGATCAGTTCGGGAAAGAAGGCAACCAGAAAGGTATAGTCCATCTGCTTTCTGTTCAGGTTTTGCCTTAACTATAACTGATGATGAACCCAGAACTGTCAGGGAGGCAGTTTATTCAGAGGATAGAAAACTCGGGAAGGAGGCCATGGTTGATGAAATGGAATCTTTGCACAAAAATGATGCATGGGATCTGGTGGAGTTGCCAGCTGGAAGGAAGCCCATTGGGAGAAAATGGGTGTTTAAGAAGAAGATGAATGTAGAAGGCAAGGTGGAGAAATACAAAGCTCGGTTGGTAGCGAAAGGTTATTCCCAGGTGCCGGGAATTGATTTTGGTGATATTTTTTTCTCCTGTTGCCAAGGTTACTTCTATTAGATTACTTTTATCTGTTGCTGCTGCATTTGATTTTGAGATAGAACAGATGGATGTGAAGACAACATTTCTTCGCGGGGATCTAGAAGAGGAGATCTACATGAAGCAACCTGAAGGCTTTATGGTGAAGGGTAAGAAAGAACTGGTATGCAGGTTGAAGAAGTCTCTGTATGGGTTAAAACAGTCACCAAGGATGTGGTATCAGAAATTTGATACCCATATACGGGGACTTGGCTTCACCAGAAGCAAGGAGGATCACTGTGTTTATTTTAAATTAATTGGTGACCGTGTTATTTATTTGGTCTTGTATGTGGATGACATGTTGTTGATTGGAAATGACAAAGAAATTATCCAAGATTTGAAGACCCAACTGTTCTCCAAATTCGACATGAAGGATCTGGGTGCTGCAAACTATATTTTGGGCATGGAAACTAAGAGAGATCAGGCAAAGAGGAAGCTCTGGTTAAACCAGAGGAAGTATGTCGAGACTATATTGCAGAGGTTCAATATGCAGGATAGTAAACCGGTGAATGTTCCTATTCCCGTAGGTGTAAAGCTGTCTGCTGAACAGTGTCCCAAGACACAAGAAGAAGAGGAGTATATGTCTCGTGTTCCATATGCAAGTGCAGTGGGTAGCTTGATGTATGCAATGGTCTGTACTAGACCGTACATGAGACATGCAGTGAGCATGGAGGAAGTTATGTCAAACCCAGGGAAGGAGCATTGGACAGCAGTGAAGCGGGTTTTCAGATATTTACATGGCACTAGTGATTATGGCTTGTGCTACCAGGGAAGACCAGGATTGGAAAGAATATTGGACATTCATGGTTTTGTTGATGCAGATTGGGCTGGAGATCTGGACCAAAGAAGATCTACAAGTGGGTATGTGTTTAGCCTATTTGGAGGCGCAGTCAGTTGGATGAGTAAAAGACAGTCTGTAGTGGCTCTTTCAACCACAGAGGCAGAATACATAGCAGCCACTCATGCAAGCAAGGAAGCAGTTTGGTTGCAGAGATTGTGTTCAAGTATGGGGTTGGTACAACAAGCTATAAGGATAGACTGCGATAGCCAAAGTGCAATTTTCTTGGCTAAGAACCCTGCTTATCATTCAAAGACAAAGCACATTGATGTTCAATATCACTTTGTTAGAGATATGGTTGAGGCTAAAAGGGTGTTGCCGGTAAAGGTGGACACTTTGAAGAATGTTGCAGATGCATTGACAAAGTCTGTGAGCACTCAGAAGTTCTCTTGGTGTAGAGAAACAATGGGTGTTGAAGAATTGGGCCAATGACTAAGCCCTCTTGCGGCCCCCTCGTGGAAAGAAAACAACAAGTGGGAGAATGTTGGGTGTGTTATATTCTTTTCCACGATTAGCCCCACGCGCCGTATGTTGTGATCGGCGTACCGGGGGTCACGAGGGGCGGCGGCCCCTGTCGCTGGGGTCCGGGGCGCACCCCCGGCCAAAATTTGTTTTTTGTGCGGACCCACCCATAGGCGGATCCGCCCATGGTTTTGTGCATGGTTTTGCACATGGTTTTGGGGTTCGATGGTTTTCGGCCCCTGGTATTTTGTAGATCCGGTCAAGGGAACTACGGTTATGTTCTAATCCAGTGTTAATGGATTGGGGTTTATGTATGCTTCGGCATGTATATATATGTGTTGTAACACTAAAAGGAATATAATGAAAAATCAAGCTGGTTGTCCCGATTTGGGATCCAGGGGAAAATCTCTGTGTTTATCTGCTTTATGTTTTATGATCTCGCTATTGTTTATTTTCTGTTATAAGATTCGTGTGTAGATAATTTCTGTTCAGGGTTAAAACCTACATTTGGTATCAGAGTTGTTTCGGCTTCAAGGGGACGCCTTTGTTGTTGAGGGTTTTTTGCTCTCGGAATGTGGCAGACCCCGTGCGTTGGGAGATCTGCGGGATCGATTCTTGCGGTGAAAGAAGATGGCGAGCGGCGGAAAGATAGAGATCGAGAAATTTAATGGTCAGAGTTTTGAGTTGTGGAAGCTCAAGATGGAGGATCTGTTGGTGGATAAAGATCAATGGATCGCGGTAGATCCAGGTACTAAACCAATGGAAATGTCAGATGAAGACTGGAAGAAACTGGATCGGAAGGCTAAGAGCACAATACAGTTGTGTGTCTCAGATTCAGTATTGTTGAATTTATCTGGGGAAGCTACGACGAAGAATTTGTGGGAAAAACTTGGGACTTTGTACCAATCTAAGTCTCTGGTGAATAAGTTGTTCCTGCGGAAAAAGCTGTATAACCCGAGGATGAAGGATGGAGACTTGGTGACAAAGAATCTGAATGCCTTCAATACTGTGGTAAGTTAGCTGTCATCTGTTGATATTAAAATCTCATATGAAGATAAGTGCATCAGTTTGTTGTGTTCTCTACCAGACTCGTGGGACAGTCTGGTTATTGCAATAGGTAGCAATACAACTACCTTGAATTTTGATGGCATTGTCTCAACCTTGTTGTGAGAGGAAATGAGACGGAGAAATATGGAGGGTCAAAATGGAGATGCCTTATCTGTACGAGGAAGGTCCCAAAACAGAAACAAGAATAAGGTTTCGAGTGGGAGATCTAAATCTAGAGGGAGATCTAAATCTCCTGGAAAGTTTGTAAAGGTGTGCTGGAAATGCGGAAAGGAAGGACACTACAAAAAGGAATGCAGATCTAAAGCTCCTGAGAAAGGAAAGGGATCTAATGAAGGTCCTTCTGCAGAGGCAAAAACCACCTCGGATGAAGGTGGGGATGTGTATTTGGCTTCTTCTTCAAATACACATGTAGATCATGAGTCATGGTTGATTGACCCAGGTGCATCCTTTCACTTCACTCCCCATAGGGAGTGGTTCTGCGAGTATGAGAAATATGATGGTGGTGATGTCTTCCTAGGGGATGATAGGAGGGCCAGAATCATCGGACGTGGAAAGGTCAAGCTGAAGCTGCAAGGTGGAAAGATTAGAACACTTCCTGGTGTTCTGCATATTCCTGCATTGGCCAGAAATCTGATTTCTGCAAGCAAGATGGAGGATGCAGGTGTAAAAACAGTTTTCGAGAAAGATGCCTGCAAGATGGTTCGGGGAGCACTGGTATTAATGCGGGGAGTTCGGACTGGAACTCTGTACAAGCTACAAGGTAGTACTGTTATTGATGGGTGTAACAGTTCTGTGGTTCCTGAAAGTGGGACAGAAAGCCTAGCTGTCTCGGGAGAAAAGACCATGCTATGGCATCAAAGGCTTGGACATATTGGAGAGAAGGGCCTTCGGATACTGCATAGAGATGGTATGGTAGAAGGTATGTCTAATTGTTCTCTGGATTTCGATTTCTGTGAAACATTGTGTATATGGGAAGCAGAATCGGGTGAGTTTTCCTTCTGGTGCTAAGAGGGCAAACAAGATATTAGACCTTGTGCATAGTGATGTGTTTGGACCTGTGTCAGTTCCATCACTGGGAAAGTCTGTGTACTATGTTTCATTCATAGATGACTTCTCAAGGAATACATGGATACATTTCTTGAGGAAGAAATCTGAAGTCTTTGACAAATTTAAAGAATTTAAGGCTCTGGTGGAAAACCAGACAGAGAAGAAGATAAAGGCATTGAGGAAAGATAATGGTGGGGAGTTCTGCAAGAAGGAATTTGAAGAGTTCTGTAAGAAGTGTGGTATAGCACGGCAGAAGACTACTCCATACACACCTCAGCAAAATGGAGTTGCAGAAAGAATGAACAGAACGTTGATGGAAAAGGCAAGAAGCATGCTCAGTGGTACCGAGTTAGGACAAGAATTTTGGGCAGAGGCAGTGGAGACTGCATGTTACTTAGTTAACAGATCACCTTCATCAGCGTTGGAGGATAAGACTCCACATGAGGTATGGACTGGTAAGAAACCCTCTCTTTCACATCTGAGGGTATTTGGATGTGATGCATATGCACATGTTCCAAAGGAGAAAAGGACCAAGTTGGATAATAAATCTGAAAGGTGCATCTTTATTGGGTATAAGGATGGTTTAAAGGGTTACAAGCTTTGGAACCTAGAAACAAGGAAGGTTGTGTACAGTCGAGATGTGGTGTTTAGAGAAGTGAAAGATGTTGTTAAACATGAAGTCCTACCAAAGGAACCTGATAAGATAGAGTTTGAGCTAAAGGAGGATGAATCAGACTCTACAACAGAAGAAGACTCAGAAGATGATGAGCCACAAACTCCAGCTTTAAGAAGATCAGTTCGGGAAAGAAGGCAACCAGAAAGGTATAGTCCATCTGCTTTCTGTTCAGGCTTTGCCTTAACTATAACTGATGATGAACCCAGAACTGTCAGGGAGGCAGCAGATTCAGAGGATGGAAAACTCTGGAAGGAGGCCATGGTTGATGAAATGGCATCCTTGCACAAAAACGATGCATGGGATCTGGTGGAGTTGCCTGCTGGAAGGAAGCCCATTGGGAGCAAATGGGTGTTTAATAAGAAGATGAATGTAGAAGGCAAGGTGGAGAAATACAAAGCTCGGTTGGTAGCGAAAGGTTATTCCCAGGTGCCAGGAATTGATTTTGGTGATATTTTTTCTCCTGTTGCCAAGGTTACTTCTATTAGATTACTTTTATCTGTTGCTGCTGCATTTGATTTTGAGATAGAACAGATGGATGTGAAGACAACATTTCTTCACGGAGATCTAGAAGAGGAGATCTACATGAAGCAACTTGAAGGCTTTATGGTGAAGGGTAAGAAAGAACTAGTGTGCAGGTTGAAGAAGTCTCTGTATGGGTTAAAACAGTCACCAAGGATGTGGTATCAGAAATTTGATACCTATATACGGGGACTTGGCTTCACTAGAAGCAAGGAGGATCACTGTGTTTATTTTAAATTAATCGGTGACCATGTTATTTATTTGGTCTTGTATGTGGATGATATGTTGTTGATTGGAAATGACAAAGAAATTATCCAAGATTTGAAGACCCAACTGTTCTCCAAATTCGACATGAAGGATCTGGGTGCTGAAAACTATATTTTGGGCATGGAAATTAAGAGAGATCGGGCAAAGAGGAAGCTCTGGTTAAACCAGAGGAAGTATGTTGAGAGTATATTGCAGAGGTTCAATATGCAGGATAGTAAACCAGTGAAGGTTCCTATTCCTATAGGTGTAAAGCTGTCTGCTGAACAGTGTCCCAAGACACAAAAAGAAGAGGAGTATATGTCCCGTGTTCCATATGCAAGTGCAGTGGGTAGCTTGATGTATGCAATGGTCTGTACTAGACCAGACATTGCACATGCAGTGGGAGTATTGAGCAGGTTTATGTCAAACTCAGGGAAGGAGCATTGGACAGCAGTGAAGCGGGTTTTCAGATATTTACGTGGCACTAGTGATTATGTAGCTCGTGCTTGAGAAGACCAGATCGGGAAAGAAGAATGTTGGACATTCGTGGTTTTGTTGATGCAGACAGGGCTGGAGATCTGGACCAAAGAAGATCTACAAGTGGGTATGTGTTTAGCCTATTTGGAGGCGCAGTCAGTTGGATGAGTAAAAGACAGTCTGTAGTGGCTCTTTCAACTACAGAGGCAGAATACATAGCAGCCACTCATGCAAGCAAGGAAGCATTTTGGTTGCAAAGATTGTGTTCAAGTATGGGGTTGGTACAGCAAGCTATAAGGATAGACTGTGATAGCCAAAGTGCAATTTTCTTGGCTAAGAACCCTGCTTATCATTCAAAGACAAAGCACATTGATGTTCAACATCACTTTGTTAGAGATATGGTTGAGGCTAAAAGGGTGTTGCTGGTAAAGGTGGACACTTTGAAGAATGTTGCAGATGCATTGACGAAGTCTGTGAGCACTCAGAAGTTCTTTTGGTGTAGAGAAACAATGGGTGTTGAAGAATTGGGCCAATGACTAAGCTCTCCTGTGGCCCCCTGTGGAAAGAAAACAACAAGTGGGAGAATGTTGGGTATGTGTTATATTCTTTCCATGATTAGCCCCACGCGCTGTATGTTGCGTCGGGCGTAGCTGGGGGGTCACGAGGGGTGAAGCAGTCCCCACCGTTGGGGTCCGGGGCAGCGCCCCGGCCAAAATTTGTTTTTTGTGCGGACCCACTCATAGGCGGATCCGCCCATGGTTTTTTGCATGGTTTTGCACATGGTTTTGGGGTTCGATGGTTTTCGGCCCCTGGTATTTTTGTAGATCCGGTCAAGGGAACTACGGTTATGTTCTAATCCAGGTTAATGGATTGGGGTTTATGTATGCTCCGGCATGTATATATATGTGTTGTAACACTAAAAGGAATATAATGAAAAATCAAGCTGGTCGTCCCGATTTGGGATCCAGGGGAAAATCTCTGTGTTTCTCTGTTTTATGTTTTATGCTCTTGCTATTGTTTATTTTCTGTTATAAGAATCGTGTGTAGATATTTCTGTTCAGGGTTAAACCCAAATTTGGTATCATGTATTTTGCTCTGCGGGGACGCTCAGCGTTATACAGAAATCGTCGGCCCCTCGTGGTAGGGCAATTTGACCAGCGGGGGAGATCATGATCGGGCTTTTTTGGCGTGCGGAAAGAATGTGGAAACAGTGCTAGCCACGAAAGATAGAGATCGAGAAATTTAATGGTCGAGTTTGGAGTTGTGGAAGCTCAAGATGGAGTGATCCGCCGGTGGATAAAGACTGTGGATCGCGTAGATCCAGGTACTAAACCAACCCGCAATGTCGTATGAATACCTGAAGAACCGGGATCGAAGGCCAAAAGCACAATACTATTGTGTGTAAGCGTATTCGCATTGTTGAATGTATCCTGGGAAGCCACGCGCGAAGAATTTGTGGGAAAAGTCAGACTTTGTACGACCAAGTCTCCGGTGAATAAGTTGTTCCCCACAGTAAAAGTCGTATAACCCGAGGATGAAGGACTCGAGGACCACTCGGTGACAGAGCATCTGAACGCCTTCAATACTGTGGTAAGTCAGCTGTCATCTGTTGACATTAAAATCTCAGATGAAGATAAGTGCATCAGTTTGTTGTGCTCTCTACCAGACTCGTGGGACAGTCTGGTTATTGCAATAGGTAGCAATACAACTACCTTGAATTTGATGACATTGTCTCAGCCTTGCTGTCGGAGGAAATGAGACGGAGAAATATGGAGGGTCAGAATGGAGATGCCTTATCTGTACGAGGAAGGTCCCAGAACAGAAACAAGAATAAGGTTTCGAGAGGGAGATCTAAATCTAGAGGGAGATCTAAATCTCCTGGAAAGTTTGTAAAGGTGTGCTGGAAATGCGGAAAGGAAGGGCACTACAAAAAGGAATGCAGATCTAAAGCTCCTGAGAAAGGAAAGGGATCTGATGAAGGTCCTTCTGCAGAGGCAAAAACCACCTTGGATGAAGGTGGGGATGTGTATTTTGCTTCTTCTTCAAATACACATGTAGATCATGAGTCATGGTTTATTGACTCATGTGCATCCTTTCACTTCACTCCCCATAGGGAGTGGTTCTGCGAGTATGAGAAATATGATGGTGGTGATGTCTTCCTAGGGGATGATAGGAAGGCCAGAATCGTCGGACGTGGAAAGGTCAAGCTGAAGCCGCAAGGTGGAAGGATTAGAACACTTCCGTGCCTCGCATATTCTCGCATTTTTTGTAACCGATTTCTCGCAAGCTTCACGCCAGACGATGCACAGTGTAAAAACAGAGCCCGAGAAAGATGCCTGCAAGATGGTTCGTGAGCAACGGGTATTAATGCGGGAGTTCCACCGGAACTCGTACAAGTTGCGCGTAAAAACGCGGCTGATGGGTGTACCGTGGTTCCTGAAAGTGGAGCGGAAAGCCTAGCTATCTCTGGAGAAAAGACCATGCTATGGCATCAAAGGCTTGGACATATCGGAGAGAAGGGCCTTCAGATACTACATAGAAATGGTATGGTAGAAGGTATGTCTAATTTCTCTCTGAATTTTGATTTCTGTGAACATTGTGTATATGGGAAGCAGAATCGGGTGAGTTTTCCTTCTGGTGCTAAGAGGGCGAACAAGATATTAGAACTTGTGCACAGTGATGTGTTTGGACCTGTGTCAGTTCCATCACTGGGAAAGTCCGTGTACTATGTTTCATTCATAGATGACTTCTCAAGGAATACATGGATATATTTCTTGAGGAAGAAATCTGAAGTCTTTGACAAATTTAAAGAATTTAAGGCTCTGGTGGAAAACCAGACAGAGAAGAAGATAAAGGCATTGAGTACAGATAATGGTGGGGAGTTCTGCAAGAAGGAATTTGAAGAGTTCTGTAAGAAGTGTGGTATAGCACGGCAGAAGACTACTCCATACACACCTCAAAAAAATGGAGTTGCAGAAAGAATGAATAGAACACTGATGGAAAAGGCAAGAAGCATGCTCAGTGGTACCGGGTTAGGACAAGAATTCTGGGCAGAGGCAGTGGAGACTGCATGTTACTTAGTTAACAGATCACCTTCATCAGCGTTGGAGGATAAGACTCCACATGAGGTATGGACTGGTAATAAAACCTCTCTTTCACATCTAAGGGTATTTGGATGTGATGCATATGTACATGTTCCAAAGGAGAAAAGGACCAAGTTGGATAATAAATCTGAAAGGTGCATCTTTATCGGGTATAAGGATGGTTTAAAGGGTTACAAGCTTTGGAACCCAGAAACAAGGAAGGTTGTGTACAGCCGAGATGTGGTGTTTAGAGAGGTGAAAGATGTTGTTAAACATGAAGTCCTACCAAAGGAACTTGAGAAGATAGAGTTTGAGCTAAAGGAGGATGAATCAGACTCTACAACAGAAGAAGACTCAGAAGATGAAGAGCCACAAACTCCAACTTTGAGAAGATCAGTTCGGGAAAGAAGGCAACTAGAAAGGTATAGTCCATCTTCTTTCTGTTCAGGTTTTTCCTTAACTATAACTAATGATGAACCCAAAACTGTCAGAGAGGCAGTAGATTCAGAGGATAGAAAACTCTGGAAGGAGGCCATGGTTGATGAAATGGAATCTTTGCACAAAAACGATGCATGGGATCTGGTGGAGTTGTCGGCTGGAAGGAAGCCCATTGGGAGCAAATGGGTGTTTAAGAAGAAGATGAATGTAGAAGGTAAGGTGGAGAAATACAAAGCTCGGTTGGTAGCGAAAGGTTATTCCCAGGTGCCGGGAATTGATTTTGGTGATATTTTTTCTCCTGTTGCCAAAGTTACTTTTATTAGATTACTTTTATCTGTTGCTGCTGCATTTGATTTTGAGATAGAACAGATGGATGTGAAGACAACATTTCTTCACGGGGATCTAGAAGAGGAGATCTACATGAAGCAACCCGAAGGCTTTATGGTGAAGGGTAAGAAAGAACTGGTATGCAGGTTGAAGAAGTCTCTGTATGGGTTAAAACAGTCACCAAGGATGTGGTATCAGAAATTTGATACCTGTATACGGGGACTTGGCTTCACCAGAAGCAAGGAGGATCACTGTGTTTATTTTAAATTAATCGGTGACCGTGTTATTTATTTGGTCTTGTATGTGGATGATATGTTGTTGATTGGAAATGACAAAGAAATTATCCAAGATTTGAAGACCCAACTGTTCTCCAAATTCGACATGAAGGATCTTGGTGCTGCAAACTGTATTTTGGGTATGGAAATTAAGAGAGATCGGGCAAAGAGGAAGCTCTGGTTAAACCAGAGGAAGTATGTCGAGACTATATTGCAGAGGTTCAATATGCAGGATAGTAAACCAGTGAAGGTTCCTATTCCTGTAGGTGTAAAGCTGTCTGCTGAACAGTGTTCCAAGACACAAGAAGAAGAGGAGTATATGTCCCGTGTTCCATATGCAAGTGCAGTGGGTAGCTTGATGTATGCAATGGTCTGTACTAGACCAGACATTGCACATGCAGTGGGAGTATTGAGCAGGTTTATGTCAAACCCAGGGAAGAAGCATTGGACAGCAGTGAAGCGGGTTTTCAGATATTTACGTGGCACTAGTGATTATGGCTTGTGCTACCAGGGAAGACCAGGATTGGAAAGAATGTTGGACATTCGTGGTTTTGTTGATGCAGACTGGGCTAGAGATCCGGACCAAAGAAGATCTACAAGTGGGTATGTGTTTAGCCTATTTGGAGGTGCAGTCAGTTGGATGAGTAAAAGACAGTCTGTAGTGGCGCTTTCAACTACAGAGGCAGAATACATAGCAGCCACTCATGCAAGCAAGGAAGCAGTTTGGTTGCAGAGATTGTGTTCAAGTATGGGGTTGTTACAACAAGCTATAAGGATAGACTGTGATAGCCAAAGTGCAATTTTCTTGGCTAAGAACCCTGCTTATCATTCAAAGACAAAGCACATTGATGTTCAATATCACTTTGTTAGAGATAAGGTTGAGGCTAAAAGGGTGTTGCTGGTAAAGGTGGACACTTTGAAGAATGTTGCAGATGCATTGACGAAGTCTGTGAGCACTCAGAAGTTCTCTTGGTGTAGAGAAACAATGGGTGTTGAAGAATTGGGCCAATGACTAAGCTCTCCTGTGGCCCCCTGTGGAAAGAAAAAAACAAGTGGGAGAATGTTGGGTATGTGTTATATTCTTTCCACGATTGGCCCCACGCGCTGTATGTTGCGTCGGGCGTAGCTGGGGGGTCACGAGGGGCGAAGCAGTCCCCACCGTTGGGGTCCGGGCAGCGCCCCGGCCAAAAATTTTTTTTTTGTGTGACCCACTCATAGGCGGATCCGCCCATGGTTTTGTGCATGGTTTTGCACATGGTTTTGGGGTTCGATGGTTTTCGGCCCCTGGTATTTTTGTAGATCCGCTCAAGGGAACTACGGTTATGTTCTAATCCAGGGTTAATGGATTGGGGTTTATGTATGCTTCGGCATGTATATATATGTGTTGTAACACTAAAAGGAATATAATGAAAAATCAAGTCGGTCGTCCCGATTTGGGATCCGTGGGAAAATCTCTCGTGTTTATCCGTTTTATGTTTTATGCTCTCGCTATTGTTTATTTTCTCTCGTTATAAGATTCGTGTGTAGATAATTTCCTTCGGCTCGTGGTTAAAACCTAAATTTCCGGGTATCGCAGGTATTTCTGCCTGCGGGACGCCTCGTTGTTGAGGGTTTTTTGCTCGGCCCTGTGGTAGACCCTGTTCAGTGGGAGATCTGCGGGATCGATTCTTGCGGTGAAAGAATATGGCGAGCGGCGGAAAGATAGAGATCGAGAAATTTAATGGTCAGAGTTTTGAGTTGTGGAAGCTCAAGATGGAGGATCCGCTGGTGGATAAAGATCAGTGGATCGCGGTAGATCCAGGTACTAAACCAACGGCAATGTCAGATGAAGACTGGAAGAAACTGGATCGGAAGGCTAAGAGCACAATACGGTTGTGTGTGTCAGATTCAGTATTGTTGAATGTATCTGGGGAAGCTACAGCGAAGAATTTGTGGGAAAAACTTGGGACTTTGTAACAATCTAAGTCTCTGGTGAATAAGTTGTTCCCGGCGGCGTTCGTATAAACCCGAGGATGAAGGATGGAGACTCTGCGGACAGCACCGAACGCCTTCAACACCGTGTGGCCGCCTGTCGTCTCGTTGACATAAAATCTCGCATGAAGATAAATGCATCGCCTTGTCGTGCTCTACCGTACTCGTGGGATAGTCTGGTTATTGCAATAGGTAGCAATACAACTACCTTGAATTTTGATGACATTGTCTCAGCCTTGCTGTCGGAGGAAATGAGACGGAGAAATATGGAGGGTCAAAATGGAGATGCCTTATCCGTACGAGGAAGGTCCCAGAATAGAAACAAGAATAAGGTTTCGAGTGGGAGATCTAAATCTAGAGGGAGATCTAAATCTCCTGGAAAGTTTGTAAAGGTGTGCTGGAAATGCGGAAAGGAAGGGCACTACAAAAAGGAATGCAGATCTAAAGCTCCTGAGAAAGGAAAGGGATCCGATGAAGGTCCTTCTGCAGAGGCAAAAACCACCTCGGATGAAGGTGGGGATGTGTATTTGGCTTCTTCTTCAAATACACATGTAGATCATGAGTCATGGTTGATTGACTCAGGTGCATCCTTTCACTTCACTCCCCATAGGGAGTGGTTCTGCGAGCATGAGAAATATGATGGTGGTGATGTCTTCCTAGGGGATGATAGGAAGGCCAGAATCATCGGACGTGGAAAGGTCAAGCTGAAGCTGCAAGGTGGGAGGATTAGAACACTTCCTGGTGTTCTGCATATTCCTGCATTGGCCAGAAATCTGATTTCTGTAAGCAAGATGGATGATGCAGGTGTAAAAACAGTGTTCGATAAAGATGCCTGCAAGATGGTTCGGGGAGCACTGGTATTAATGCGGGGAGTTCGGACTGGAACTCTGTACAAGCTACAAGGTAGTACTGTTATTGATGGGTGTAACAATTCTGTGGTTCCTGAAAGTGGGACGGAAAGCCTAGCTGTCTCTGGAGAAAAGACCATGCTATGGCATCAAAGGCTTGGACATATTGGAGAGAAGGGCCTTCGGATACTGCATAGAGATGGTATGGTAGAAGGTATGTCTAATTGTTCTCCGGATTTCGATTTCTGTGAACATTGTGTATATGGGAAGCAGAATCGGGTGAGTTTTCCTTCTCGTGCTAAGAGGGCAAACAAGATATTAGAACTTGTGCACAGTGATGTGTTTGGGCCTGTGTCAGTTCCATCACTGGGAAAGTCTGTGTACTATGTTTCATTCATTGATGACTTCTCAAGGAATACATGGATATATTTCTTGAGGAAGAAATCTGAAGTCTTTGAAAAATTTAAAGAATTTAAGGCTCTGGTGGAAAACCATACAGAGAAGAAGATAAAGGCATTGAGGACAGATAATGGTGGGGAGTTCTGCAAGAAGGAATTTGAAGAGTTCTGTAAGAAGTGTGGTATAGCACGGCAGAAGACTACTCCATACACACCTCAGCAAAATGGAGTTGCAGAAAGAATGAACAGAATGTTGATGGAAAAGGCAAGAAGCATGCTCAGTGGTACCGGGTTAGGACAAGAATTTTGGGCAGAGGCAGTGGAGACTGCATGTTACTTAGTTAACAGATCACCTTCATCAGCGTTGGAGGATAAGACCCCACATGAGGTATGGACTGGAAAGAAACCTTATCTTTCACATCTAAGGGTATTTGGATGTGATGCATATGTACATGTTCCAAAGGAGAAAAGGACCAAGTTGGATAATAAATCTGAAAGGTGCATCTTTATTGGGTATAAGGATGGTTTAAAGGGTTACAGGCTTTGGAACCCAGAAACAAGGAAGGTTGTGTACAGCCGAGATGTGGTGTTTAGAGAAGTGAAAGATGTTGTTAAACATGAAGTCCTACCAAAGGAACCTGAGAAGATAGAGTTTGAGCTAAAGGAGGATGAACCAGACTCTACAACAGAAGAAGACTCAGAAGATGAAGAGCCACAAACTCCAGCTTTGAGAAGATCAGTTCGGGAAAGAAGGCAACCAGAAAGGTATAGTCCATCTGCTTTCTATTCAGGTTTTGCCTTAACTATAATTGATGATGAACCCAGAACTGTCAGGGAGGCAGTAGATTCAGAGGATGGAAAACTCTGGAAGGAGGCCATGGCTGATGAAATGGCATCCTTGCACAAAAACGATGCATGGGATCTGGTGGAGTTGCCGGCTGGAAGGAAGCCCATTGGGAGAAAATGGGTATTTAAGAAGAAGATGAATGTAGAAGGCAAGGTGGAGAAATACAAAGCTCGGTTGGTAGCGAAAGGTTATTCCCAGGTGCCGGGAATTGATTTTGGTGATATTTTTTCTCCTGTTGCCAAAGTTACTTCTATTAGATTACTTTTATCCGTTGCTGCTGCATTTGATTTTGAGATAGAACAGATGGATGTGAAGACAACATTTCTTCACGGGGATCTAGAAGAAGAGATCTACATGAAGCAACCTGAAGACTTTATGGTGAAGGGTAAGAAAGAACTGGTATGCAGGTTGAAGAAGTCTCTGTATGGGTTAAAACATTCACCAAGGATGTGGTATCAGAAATTTGATACCTATATACGGGGACTTGGCTTCACCAGAAGCAAGGAGGATCACTGTGTTTATTTTAAATTAATTGATGACCGTGTTATTTATTTGGTCTTGTATGTGGATGATATGTTTTTGATTGGAAATGACAAAGAAATTATCCAAGATTTGAAGACCCAACTGTTCTCCAAATTCGACATGAAGGATCTTGGTGCTGCAAACTATATTTTGGGCATGGAAATTAAGAGAGACCGGGCAAAGAGGAAGCTCTGGTTAAACCAGAGGAAGTATGTCGAGACTATATTGTAGAGGTTCAATATGCAGGATAGTAAACCAGTGAATGTTCCTATTCCTGTAGGTGTAAAGCTATCTACTAAACAGTGTCCAAAGACAGAAGAAGAAGGGGAGGATATGTCCCGTGTTCCATATGCAAGTGTAGTGGGTAGCATGATGTATGTAATGGTCTGTACTAGACCAGACATTGCACATGCAGTGGGAGTATTGATCAGGTTTATGTCAAACCCAGGGAAGGAGCATTGGACAGCAGTGAAGCGGGTTTTCAGATATTTACATGGCACTAGTGATTATGGCTTGTGCTACCAGGGAAGACCAGGATTGGAAATAATGTTGGACATTCATGGTTTTGTTGATGCAGACTGGGCTGGAGATCTGGACCAAAGAAGATCTACAAGTGAGTATGTGTTTAGCCTATTTGGAGGTGCAGTCAGTTGGATGAGTAAAAGACAGTCTGTAGTGGCTCTTTCAACTACAGAGGCAGAATACATAGCAGCCACTCATGCAAGCAAGGAAGCAGTTTGGTTGCAAAGATTGTGTTCAAGTATGGGGTTGGTACAGCAAGCTATAAGGATATACTGTGATAGCCAAAGTGCAATTTTTTTGTGCGGACCCACTCATAGGCGGATCCACCCATGGTTTTGTGCATGGTTTTGCACATGGTTTTGGGGTTCGATGGTTTTCGGCCCCTGGTATTTTTGTAGATCCGGTCAAGGGAACTACGGTTATGTTCTAATCCAGGGTTAATGGATTGGGGCTTATGTATGCTTCGGCATGTATATATATGTGTTGTAACACTAAAAGGAATATAATGAAAAATCAAGCCGGTCGTCCCGATTTGGGATCCAGGGGAAAATCTCTGTGTTTATCTGTTTTATGTTTTATGCTCTCGCTATTGTTTATTTTCTGTTATAAGATTCGTGTGTAGATAATTTATGTTCAGGGTTAAAACCTACAAGAGCCTTCTCAAGAACAAGCATGTCAAAACATAATCCAGCTTCCAAGACTTCAATTTCTTCTTCAACTTCAACAGACTATGTATTATTTCAGAGTTCCAATGTTACAACTAGTGACCAACCAACCAACAACTTCTCATCTTCTTCAGAAGTATTTATAGAAGAAATGAGGAGGTGGAAGAGTTCTAGGGTTAGATATCATTAATTCATACTAAATGCAACTTCTAGCCTTGAAAACCATGCAAGGCATAATGCAGGAAAGCATTGAATTACAACTCAGTCTTATTTACTTTGTTTCTGCTTTTTAGGCTTAGTGGGTGAAATGATTGACTTTAAGGCTCTTTTTATCTTTTACAATAACTTTACTGACAGTTTAAAATATGTTTTTTTGTTTGTAATAACTATCAGCTACCTTTAGTCTTAATTTTTCCTGACTGAGATTTGATCTGGGTATTCCTTTGAGGAAAAGAGGTTACAAGTGGTAATTTTGGTAGTTGGGGATTCAATTAGCCCCTTAGATGTGGCATCCGAGCTTATTCTTGATATTTTTTCTTCATTCTTTGGATTAGGCCTTTGATATTCAATTTGTGCCTTGATCCTTTCAAGCTTTGATTAACATCTTTAAACCTTTGATTATGCTTTGATCTTCATCTTTGACACTGATACTCTTTCATTAATTAATGCTGACTGTGTTTTTCTGTTTGCAGGTGCGCAGAGGGTTTGCACAGGTTGAGGTTTTTGTTTTAATGAATCGATGATCATGACTCATAAATCCAAACTTGAGAAATCAAACCCCTTTAGATCATGTCTGACTTGTATCTAAGGCCATGGGGATCGTCATCCTTGGCCTACGATACTGTCACTGACTGCGGGAGGATTTTACCCTTTAAGTTATAAAACCTGCATAAAATAAACAATCGTTATTTAAATCCTGTGGAAATAGGTTTAAAACTGCTTAGGAGGGTTCATGAAGGTGGTCTGGAGCTGTGAGAATGGATGAATGCAGCAGTAGAAGGGAGAAACACTTGGCGGAAGTGAAGCAGGGTTTTGAATTTTTGAATTTGGCGCAGAACTGAAGAAGAGTGGTTTTGCAAAACCACTGGTGGTTATCACGCAGCGAAATGGGGGAAAGAATTTTTGGGTGAATGGAACGCGATTCTATTCATCAATCGACACATGGAAAATGAAAACCACTTTTATCGCGCGGAAGTAGCACACTGTGGAACGGGGCCAAAAATTGCGCGATATGGATCGCTGGCCATCGGATGATGAGATGCAGATCTGACGGTGTGGATTGCGCGCGATGGGCTGAAAGATGCATGGGCAGAGATGGTAATGTGGTCTACGATGACGTATATTTTGTCGCGTAGCGGACCGGTGCAATGGAAAGCGAGGTTTATCGGGTTAAGTCCCAATCGTAAGATCACCTGAATGGACGGTTGAGATTCAGAGATGGAGCGAATATATTGAAAGGGGAAGAGGGAAGGTGGGAGAATGGGCAAAAGGATGGGGGCCCGATGGCCATTGATCTGTAGAGATCAACGGTCCAGATCTACTTAGAATTATAATGTCGGAAATGGAGAAATAGAAGGGAAATAGGGGTTTTGGCACGAAGGGTCATGCGTTTAAGCGCCCGATTGCGAGGTTTCAGACATATGAGGGTAAGGGTTTTAAAAGCCATAAGCCCTTGGGGACTAAAGAACTTATAGTGAAAAAGGGTGTTTTTTAGGCCGAAAACAAGGATTTTTAAGGCCAAATAGGGTTTCGGTAGGTTGGATAAGGGTTTTTTAAACAAAATGAAAGGGGGGCATAAGGTTTAAAGAGGATTTTGATGATTTAGGGGTTAAAATGGAAGGTTTTAGAAGGATTTGTGAAAGGGAAAAAGGGTGAAAAGGGAGAATTGAAATGATGGAAAATGGATTTTTTAAGCAGTCTCTCTTAGTAAAACAGCAGGTACTTTAGGGCTAATAGTGAAACAGCAATGAAGATTAACTCAAAGGGTAATAATCATCATAAAACTTCAAAAGTTGATAATTTTTCAAAGGGAAATATCTCTTGAAGGTTTAAAAGAGAAGCTTAGCCACCATTGAGTATGACAGAATTTATAGGTGGCTAACAGTGGCTCCACTTGGGGAGGACAGCTGGTTCTTTAGGTGTCCAGAACCTCAGCAATTGATCTCTGGCTTTTTAGTAAACCAGTGCCTTCATCCATTGGGCAGCAACTTTTCTTTCCTTTGGCTGACCTTTCTTTGATTTGATAATCTCTGCAGCAATATGAAACAATGGAATTCTATCAAAACAACATCTCTACCTACCCATTCCTAATGATCCTAACATTTTTTTCTTCTTCTTTCAGAGTGCATTTGGACTAGCAAACTCTCTTCATCAACATTTATTCTTTTGAAAAATAGGAAACTAATTTATTTCTACTCTTATTTCACCATGAACTCAGTTTAAACAGTTGAGTTCATAAATTCTCTACCTAACTACCTTCTGTCAGGATTAGACTATCTAGCAGACTTTTATTCTCTAAATTCTAAAATAGGAAATTTAAAAGTAGCCAAGACAGGATTAGGCAGTCTAACTTGCTGCAAATTTATGGAATAAAAACAAGCTGCACATAGATTTTATGAAAAGTCAAACAAAATTTGTGAAGGCTTAAGATCTGAAAACTAAAACATCCTTCATTATTTCTTCAGCTCTGTTTTGAATTTGTTTGAGCTGTGTTTTCTCTCTCATCTGATTCAAGTTTTGAGCATATTGGAACCAGTTTGTTTTCTATTTTTGGCTCAAGATTTAATCTAATTAGAGCCATTCTTCTTTTAAGATTCATAGGTTCAGATATTGAATTTGTTTGAACCTTTGTTTCATCTATCATAATCTACCTTACTGATAAGCCAAGATTGTGTTGTTTGGCTGATCTAATTCACTAACCTATCAGCAATAAATTGAAAAGCTAATTAGTCACGATTAGGTTGTATGACTAACTAGAAGTGTTTTTAGGAGTGGCATTTTAGCTTGCACACTTTCGGATTTTATCTCTCTTTTTTGGTATGGGGCTGTACCTTTCTTGTTTTATCTGCCCTGTTTTCTTTTCTCTTGTTTTTGTACTTTTTGTTTTCTTTCAAAATTCAAAGACAATGTTATATATAATGAATGAAAACTTTGAAACCTAGGACTCTTAACAGAAATAATGTTTGAGCATCCTGCCATTGACAGGACCTCCATATAGATCTTCTCCATTCAACTCTTTTAGGAAAAATGCATTGTGACCCCTCTCAGCATGAATAATATAGGGTCCTTTCCACAGGTTCTCAAACTTTCCATGTTTTCCCTTTTCTTCCCTTCTTGAATCCCATTTGAGAACCACATTTCAAACTTGGAAATTGTTTTCCTTAGTCCTTTTATCAAATAGTTTCTTGATATTTTCTTGGACTAGTTGTGTTCTTTCATAGTCTTCTTCTCTGGACTGCTGTAAGTGAATTTTTTGGTTGATTCTTCTTTGCATATCATTCTCTTCAGTTTGCACTTCTTGGAGGAGTTTCATGACTGGAACTCCGAATGAGGTTGGGAAGACTACATCCATGCCATAGACCAGCTAATAGGGGGACATGTTTATTGACTTCTTAGTAGTTAATCTATCAGCCCACAAGGCATGAACCAGCTTAATGTGCCATGATTTCTGATTCTGCTCCAACAGCTTTTTGATTATATTGATGAGGCTTTTGTTGGAGGATTCAGCTAATCCATTTCCTTGGGGATAGTAAGCAGTATAATGGCCTAAGGTGATGTGGTACTTGTAACAGAAATCAACAATTATTTTATACTTAAAGGCAGGAGCATTATCTGTGATGATTTTTCTAGGACAACCAAATCTGGATAGGATGTTTGTTTCAAGGAACTTGATAATGACAGAGTCAATAGCATTTCTAGATGGTATGGCTTCTATCCACTTGGTAAAATAATCAGTGGCAGTGAGGATCCACTTATGTTGGGCTGATGAAGATGGGTGAATTTCCCCAATGAAGCCCAAGCCCCATTGTTGAAAGGGTGCCTCAACACTGATGGGATGTAAGGGTAAGGGAAGGAGCTTTCTTTTGCCATCAAAAATTTGACACTTATGGCAAGACATGACTAACTTCTTAGTATCTAGAAAAAGGGTGAGCCAATAGTAACCGGATCTGAGGATTTTATTTGTTGTGGTCTTCCAAAAGAGGTTTCCTCCACATTCTCCTTCATGCAGCTCATGCATGATTTTTCCTGCATCATCCTTAAGTAAACATTTAAGAAAAATTCCAACAGCATTTTTCCAATATAATACCCCATCTAATATGCAATAATTTAAAGCCTTCTGTTTCAAAAATCTAGCTTTAGTTTTAGACAAAGAAGTAGGGGCATTCAGATATAAAAGTATATAAATGATGTCAGCATACCAAAGAGAATTCAGAAATGTTTCTTCAATGAAAGGAGTAGTGAATTCTTCTATTTCTTCTAACACATCCACCATGTTCATATCTAGTCCTTGGAAGTTTGACTCAGCCATGAGTTTTGCTAATCCCTGCCCTTTAATTAGTTTGGTGGGCCTGATTTCTAAGTCATATTCAAGAATAGTAGCAATCCATTTTCCCCTTTTACCATCAGGGTCTTGACTTAGAATATCCTTGACAACAGTATGTGGAACAAAAGAAATTATGTGAGAGTGTAAAATGTAGACTCTAAAGTCTTTTAATGCTTTCACTAATGCTAAGGCTTGCTTCTCCATGATATTATATTTGAGAGGAGCATCTCTTAAGGCCCTACTAAAAAAGGATATTGGTTTTTCCTGCCCCAAGTCATTCTTTTGAAGTAATACTGCAGCTATTGTATGCTCAGATGCAAAAGAAAAGATATAAAAATATTTGGTGAAATCTGGACTAATCAAGACTAGTGTTTGAGTGAGAGCTTGTTTAACCAGTTCAAATGATTGTTTAGATTGTGTTGTCCATTTAACACCTACCTCTTTCTTAAGCATTTTTGTAATTTTTCTTAATAGCTCAGCAAGGTTGGGGATAAACCTCCTCAAAAAATTTATCTTCCCAATGAAAGATTGTAATTCTTTGAGGCTTCTTGGATGGCTGATTTTCAATATGCCATCAATCCTATTAGGGTCTACTTTGATTCCCTCTTCTGAAATTATGTGACCAAGAAGCTTGCCTTCTTGGAGACCAAAGAGTGTCTTCTTGGGATTCAAATATAAGCCTAATTTCCTACATTTCTCAAAAAAATTTCTCAAATGAATCAAGTGTTCTTCATCAGTTTTAGAGAAAATAGTTACATCATCAAGGTAAATTATTATAAAAAATCCAATGTCTTATGAGAAAGCTATTTCCATGGCCCTTTGGAAGGTGGCCCCTGCATTCATCAAACCAAATGGCCTTTTGACATACATAAAGGTGCCCCAAGGTGTAGTAAAATCAGTTTTGTGTTGGTCACTTGGGAGCACTAACACCTGATTGTAACCTGAGAACCCATCCAATAGTGATATTCTTTTAGACTCAACTACCCTTTGAAGTATGTGATCCATCTTTGGCAGGGGGTAGTTGTCTTTGAGGGAGGATCTATTTAGATTTCTAAAGTCAATGCAGAGCCCGATTTCCCCTATTTTCTTCCTAACAGAGACTAAGTTTGACACCCATTCTGAATATCTAAGGGATACTATAATCCTAGCATCATACATTTTTTCAATCTCTTTCTTAACTAGAGGCAATAAAATAGGGTTTATCCTTCTGAGTTTTTGTTTGAAAGGTTTCTGATTTTCCTTAAGAGGAATTTTGTGTTGAATGATGCTAGTGTCATAAGATTTCAGGTCTTTGTATCCCCATGCAAACACATCTCTAAATTCTTTGAACAGCTCTATGTATTGCAATTTTATATGAGCTAGGAGAGTGTTGGACAGTTTGATCATCTTGGGTTCTGCTAGGCTGCCTATGTTATGTTCTTCTACATCTATTTCCATAGGCTCCATTCTTGGTTCTTTGGCTACACCATTAAAGTCAAAAAGGTGTTCTAAAGGTGTGAGACCTCTTGGAATTGTATAATTCTTACATTGTAAAACTTCCAAGTCTTTTTGGTCTGCGTTGTCAATTAATTCTGCTTCAAAAAGACTCTCATAGTGATTTATATCAGTGGAATATGTCATTTATGTTTCTGGGATTTGTTCATTATCCAAACAGTTTTCTTCATGGGTGGTTTCCAATGATGGTATGGCAAAATTATTTTATGATTTTAGGAAATCATCTATGTGTTTGTCAGTGTCAAACACTTGCCAGTGGTCCTCATTGTCAGGAACTGCAGGCCTATTTTTGACCTTTATGTTAAGATGTTCATTTATCTGAGGTACTTGGCAATTGCTAGTAGTGAAGGCAAGTTCATTTGCTAGATGATTTTGTGGTCTTGGAATGAAACTGAGTTCATATTTTTCAAAGGTCTTTAATAAATCAAGGGCAACATTTTGATATTCTCTAAGTCTTGGGTTTTTAGCTAAATATTCTCCTTTTATTTGTCTTATGATAAGTTCAGAATCTCCTAGGATTGATATTTTTTGGGCTTCTAATTGTGTAAGCAACTGTAAGCCAAGGAGAAGTGCTTCATATTCAGCGATGTTATTTGTGCATGGAAAATCTAGTTTATATGAATAACCCTGATTTGTATTTTGGATCCATACAGCTACCCCTGCACTTATTTTATTACAAGACCCATCAAAGTTTATTGTCCAAAGTATTTCTATCTCATTTTCATGTTCTTGTTGTTGCTGATTACTACTGTTTTGTATCTGAGTTGATGGTAGCTTAGATTGTTCTGGTGAACTGATCTTTTCTTTTTTTTCCTTCTCTTGTTGAGTGATTTCATCTGTGTTGAACAAGATAAAGGAATCTAAGCTTGATTGAATGGTGTACATTGGAAAGTTTTTTGGTTTGTCGATGTTTCTCACCATGTATTTCATGTGGGATTCCCTGTATAATCTTCTATTCTGGTTGAATATTGGGATGGTGGCATAGGACATGTCCATTTTAAGGCTCCCCTGAAGTTTGGCTCCCCATGATCTTGATAAAAGCATGCCATATTTTGGGGGAATGTCAGCCACTCCTATGTCCATCACTAGACTCTTAGCAGGGATTTGAGATAAGTTAACACATAAATATTTGATTAAACCCAAACATTTGACTCTACTTGAATCAAAGGAATACAGATATTTGTATGGTTTAGTAATTTCTAAGCCTAAGCTTTCCATTACTACTTTAGGCGTAAGATTATGTGAATCTCTAGAGTCTAACATGGCATTGTGTAATATTCTATCATGTATATTCAAACTGACATAGAAGGGAGGGACAGCTCCTTCTTGGTATTTTCCTTCAACTTCAAGACCAAACAACAACTCTGGTTTATCATCTGTCAAGTTCAATGTGTCAGTGTCACTTCCTAAATTTAAAGCTTTTAAAACCTGGTTTTTGTACACTTCTTGGGTTACTAGTTCAGCTAGGGGTATAGTCATTTTTATTTTTGCAATCTCTCCCTCAAGGCTGAAAGGAACTATTGATTTTGTCATATTTACATCTTTTTTTTCAATTGAATTCCTTTCAGCAATTCTGATTTGTTGAACTTTGTTTGGACTGATATTTGGGACAATTTTGTTAGGGCCACTAGCTGAAGTACCAGGGCTGCTTTGTTCAACATTTGGCTAGCTTATTTTCTCTTTGTTCAAATCTGTTTTCTTAACCAAAATGTTGGTTTTCTCTGCTGCTTTCTTAGGCTAATTTTCTGCATTTTTCCTAACAGCAATGCTAGTTTTTTTATCTTTTGAATTATCTAGGTTCCCTTTGCTTCTAAGATCATATTGTTTGTGTACCTCCATGATTGTATTCTCAAACCCCAACCTATAATCTTCAGAATCCTCATAATTGTTTTCATTTTGTTCTGAGGAGAAGAAACCTTGTTCTTCTTCAATGAGGAAGACATCATCCTCACTGTCTGATCCAATCAAGTTTACATGATTTTCTCCCAATATTTCAATCTCCTTTTCTTCCTCGTCTTGATCTACATAGTTTTGTTGGAAGGGAGGTCTAATTTGTTGGTCATTGTCCCTTTGTCTATCTTGATTGTTTTCTCTTATATAATTCTGGTTCCTATTTCTATTTTGGGGGTTGTTCTGATTGTCTCTTGGTTGTGCTCTCTCAAGTATGCTTATCTTTTTCATCATTTCTTCCATCATCCTTTCCATTTTTGAGCTAGATGTGGAGGGTGCAGATTCCTCCCTAAATGATACTTTCCTTTCATTTTTCATCCTCGCTCTTTTCTCTATTAGATTTGCCTCCACACTCATGGCTCCCCTCTGCATATCTTCTAAAGTTGAGGGGTCTCTTTCTCTTAGTTGATAGGCCATTTCCGGGTCAAAACCTTCTGAGAATTTAGCCAAGGCTAAGCCTAGTGGAGGTTTCATGTCTGGAGGAAGTGCATTGTAAACACTATTGAATCTAGTGCAGTAATCATGGATTCTTTCCCCGGTATTTCTCTTGAGGTTAGTATAGTCTGAAAGGATTTGGAGGGGGTTTTTCTGATTTCCCATTTGTTTATGAATGTTTGATGCAAAGAAGGGAGATCATTGATGTTGTTAGGATTTAAGCTTTTAAACCATTTTTTTACTTCTCCTCCTAAACTTTGGGCAAATATTCTCATCTTAATGGTCTCATCTTCTATTTCCATGTAATCAAAGGCATCATTCATTTTATCTACATGTTGTTGGGCAGTAGTAGGTTCATTTCCAGTGAAATGAGAAATTTGGGATTGGCAATCATTTGGTAAGGGAACCATGGGTTGTGGTAACACTAGTGGAGCATACCATGCTGCCATGATCGGAAATAGTGGAGGATTTACAAGAGGTGGATTTACAAGAGGGAAAGTGGGCTGAAATGGAGTGTTTTGAATAGTGGATTTGTGGATAGGAGTGGAAGAAACACTTGGGCCAGCAAACTGATGATGGGCAGATTTGTTACGGAAGAGGCTAAAGTGGTGAAACAGCTGGGAATCAAGAGAAGTAGAAGGTGAGGCTTCTCTACTAAAGCTCTGCTGCAAATCTGCAGTTTCAAGATCAGCTTGGTTTAAATCACTTTGAGACCTAGTTCTGAAGTTGTTCTTTGTATGATGTAGGTCAAAGTGTAAATCCTCTACGACAACAAGGTTTTCAGGGACAGATTTTGTTCTTAAGAGGCTCCTATCAGTAGCTGATTTTCCAGACTTAGAATTCTGCCACAAAATTTTCTCTGGATTGTCAACTATTGTAGGAGGATTAGGATATGGATGGGATCTAGTGTTGATCCTATGTGAAGCCAGACTGCTTTTTCAAAAACGAGAGAGGCTAAAGTTTTTAGGGACTTTTTTGAAAGTTTTGCCTCTCACAATGTCTTATCTAGTAGGGGACTGGGCTTCCAAACTTCCTTCGAGGCTGGCTAACACAGTCCCAAAGAGATCTAGAGACTTAGATGAGTAATAGGCCTACTGGGCTAGTGGAGTCACCAAGTGGAAACTTTTTAGCTTTTGTGAAGGTAAAATGTTTTATGGTTTCACCACCATGTTTATTATGAAGCCAATCTGAAATATTTTTGAATTTTTATATATTTCTATGGTTATGAGAGTGTCCTATATCTAATTTTAACACTTAGCTAAGGTGTTGAAACAAACAGAGTCTACTCTATGGCTTACTAATTGATTTTCTTATGAAACTGAAGGACTAATGAGTTTATAATAGTTTTCTAGGCTATCATAGATTCAATGGGTCCCACCGTGATCACCATTATGTTGGTGATGAGGTGGGATAATAGATTCCTAGGGTATTCTTTGTCAAATTAAGGGCCTAAAGAGTTTTTAAGAGGTATTCAAGCAACTATATACTCAATAGGTCCCACCGTGATCGCCATTATGTTGGGGTCCTGTGTTTTGATAGATTGGCTAACCAAAAGACAAGGCAACATCAGAACCAATATTTAGAGTTCTAGGATCTAGTCCTCATGTTCTCATAGAGGGATCTCTCAAATTTGTTTGCAAATATATGTCTTGTTTGCTTTTAAGTATTGATTTTAGACTATTTATTAAGTGCAGGTGTTTGTTTGGTTTGTTTGTTTGGTTGAATTGGCACAGCATAATATGAAAGGTCTAAGTAGTATAAATAGAAAGAAGAAATATCAAATTCATTGGGCAATGGAGTCAAGAAGAGGCTTACGACAAACTCATCAATGGATATGGGATATCAAATGGCAAATCTAAATTGGCCACAGGATCCTTTAGTTTTGTAAATGGGATGGACATTAATGATTTGGAAAGAGAAATTGAATTCTCAACAAAGGGAACTTAAAACATAATTTGAACAATAAAGAAGTATTTGATAGACAGGGCTAACCATGAATTCTACAAACCGTACTTTAAGCAAATATTGAATTCAAGACAACTTTAAATGAAATCTAAGATTCGGGGAACACCCTATTTCCTCAAAGACTTTATTTCAAAGGAATAAGAAAACATGAAAGATTCACTGATAATTGCAGTCATAGAAGAGGGAACACCTAACACATCTATGATCACAACTATAAATACCTTTAAAAAAATCACTCAAGCAGGGACAAAGGGTATGATCGAAACAGACCTCCTTGGCTAACTGTAAACAATGGTACTTCAAAGCGAGACTTCAAAAACAGTTTTCAAGTGGCAGCAGACAAGCAGGGAAAACCATAAATCATGTTGGAACCAACTGTTTGAACTATTTGAGAAATAAACAAGCATAAGGGTTCAAGAGAATGATTAAAGACTCTAAAATGCCTCAACAGAAGAAAACATAAAACAGTGAAGGATAAACAGGTCTAAGGTGCTTCCAGGAGTCATTTCTTAGCCTAAAATTTTCATCCTATTGTAGTAAGAATTTATGAAACATAATGAAAACAGGAAAAACAGCAGACAGTTCAGAATACATCACCAACAGCCAAGCTCAGGGATCCAATGATAGAGCCTTCTCAAGAACAAGCATGTCAAAACATAATCCAGCTTCCAAGACTTCAATTTCTTCTTCAACTTCAACAAACTATGTATTATTTCAGAGAGTTCCAATGTTACAACTAGTGACCAACCAACCAACAACTTCTAATCTTCTTCAGAAGTATTTATAGAAGAAATGAGGAGGTGGAAGAGTTCTAGGGTTAGATATCATTAATTCATACTAAATGCAACTTCCAGCCTTGAAAACCATGCAAGGCATAAGGTAGGAAAGCATTGAATTACAACTCAGTCTTATTTACTCTGTTTCTGCTTTTTAGGCTTAGTGGGTGAAAAGATTGACTTTAAGGCTCTTTTTATCTTTTACAATAACTTTACTGACAGTTTAAAATATGTTTTTTTGTTTGTAATAACTGTCAGCTACCTTTAGTCTTAATGTTTCCTGACTGAGATTTGATCTGGGTATTCCTTTGGGGCAGAGAGGTTACAAGTGGAAATTTTGGTAGTTGGGGATTCAATTAGCCCCTTAGATGTGGCATCTGAGGTTCTTTTGGATCTTTTTTCTTCATTCTTTGGATTAGGCCTTTGATATTCAATTTGTGCCTTGATCCTTTCAAGCTTTGATTAACATCTTTAAACCTTTGATTATGCTATGATCTTCATCTTTGACACTGATACTCTTTCATTAATTGATGCTGACTATGTTTTTTTGTTTGCAGGTGCGCAGAGGGTTTGCACAGGTGGAGGTTTTTGTTTTAATGAATTGATGATCATGACTCATCGATCCAAACTTGAGAAATCAAACCCCTTTATATCTCGTCTGACTTGTATCTAAGGCCATGGGGATCGTCATCCTTGGCCTATGATACTGTAACTGACTGCGGGAGGATTTTACCCTTTAATTTATAAAACCTGCATAAAACAAACAATCGTTATTTAAATCCGTCGGAAATAGGTTTAAAACTGCTTAGGAGGGTTCATGAAGGTGGTCTGAAGCTGTGAGAACGGATGAATGCAGCAGTAGAAGGGAGAAACCCTTGGTGGAAGTGAAGCAGGGTTTTGAATTTTTGAATTTGGCGCGGAACTGAAGAAGAGTGGTTTTGAAAAACCACTGGTGGTTATCGCACAGCAAAATGGGGGAAAGTGGTTTTGGGCGAATGGAACGCGATTCTATTCATCAATCGACACATGGAAAATGAAAACCACTTTTATCACGCGGAAGTATTGCACTGTGGAATGGGGTTGTTATGTATATTTTATTAATTATTAGTTAGATATAGTTATCTTAGGTTTTATTAAGTGAAAGGGCATGATCAAAGATCATGCCTCTTCACCAAGGGACACCATAAGGCTATATTTAAAGCCTTGGTGATTCCCCATTGTAATCATATCTCATATCTCATATTTTATCAATAATAATATATACTTATTCAAGTTTACCAGAGTTTTTACACTCCATTGGTATCGTAGCCATCGCTCTTCGAGATTCGAGATTTAACTGTACTGAAGGAATTACAAGAAATCTACAATTGCGCATTTTAAAACCAAGTGCTGTGGGCAACAACATTTACAAAGATATATATATATATATATATAATAAAGAGAGAAGGAAATTTAACACAAAGGGGGAAATAAATTAAAAGAAATATATATATATATATTTAAAAGAAAATAGTTCCAAAAGAAAAAGAAAAAGAAAAAGTAAAAAGAGATATATATATATATATAAAGAAATACATACATGTGAAGACAAAGTAAAATTAGAAAGGAAGAGTAATTGCTCGTGGTTTACAAGCTCGTGGTTTTTGGGCCCATGGTAATTGCCCATGGTATTAAAACCCATTTTCCCTTTTCAAAACAACGTGCCTTTTCAAAACAAAGTGACTTTTAAAAACAACGTGACTTTTCAAGGTTAACAATCTTTTTCTCCATATATATATATATATATATATATATATATATATATATAATTCAAATAATAATAATAATTATTATTATTATTATTATTTAAAATATATATATATATATATATATATTATAATAATATAAATTATTATTATTATTTCAAAAAAAAAATTTAATTAATTAATTAATTTAAAATAAAATAAAAAAAGAGGGAAAAACTGGCAGAAAAATATTCCCCACCTCATACACGTTCAATGTCTTCATCAATGTCGATGGCCAAATTCCAGAAGAAATTGGTGGATCTCGAGAAACAGATCAATAATAATTCTGAAGAATTCGGAAAAAGATTAATCGATCTTGAAGGTACAGTTGCAGGACACTCCAACGACATCAAAAAGGTTCATGATACGACAAATCGAATAGAAAGACAAATGTGGCTAGATCATCACGAGGCCACAGAAAAGCATAACGAAGCAATGAACAAGATGACAGAACTCCTCAATAAGCTAAATGATAAGATAGATAAGTTAAGTCAGAAACAACTTCCAATATTCCCAAATGTCGAACATAATCAACTAAAAAATTCAGCGAATTCAGATCATCATCATGAATATAACATGTTTGAAAAAGAGCAATTAAATGAGGTTGAATTGGAAATCAGCTCACATGAAGGCTATAGTGTTGAACCACCTAGAAGTAGAGACTCTGGAATCAACCATGAAAGTTATAGCGCTGAGAAACCAAGAGAAGAAAATGCAACTCAATCCACTTATAAAGCCAATAATGCAACAACAGAAGTTATTGAAAACTTTTATATAAATGAAAATCCAATGGCAGAAAAAGAAACAATGTTGGTGAAGGAGCCACATAAAGAATTTAATGTGTCTGTTATCACAGATGCAACAACAGACATAGTAGTTGAAAATGAAAGAATCCATGAAAATACAGTTTCTTATAAACAGCAAAATGTTTCATCCCCAGAATTGAAAGAAAAATGTGAAGAGATAAACACATTCGAAGCCACTGATACAGTGCCAGAAGTTGTTGAGACCTTCGATGTTCACGCAGATATGGTTGTTAAGAAGGAAGCATTTGATGATGAGGAGAAGTTGCATCGAACGATAATTGTTGGTAACTTACCTCTAAATCTAAAGAGAAATCACGAAAAATCACCAGAAGAACAAGGAATAGTTAGGAAACACGAAAAATTCTTCCAAGACCTACCAATAAAAATACCTCCTAATAAGGAACATGAACATCCAATAGAATTCAAGAAAGGACCCGACCCTGTCAATATCAAATCTTGTCGCTATCCACATCACCAACATATGGAGCTCGAGAAGATGCTTCACGATCTTTTTAAAATGTGGGAAGCAAGAGCCCACTGCTCAAGAAACCCAGGCATTCGTCAACATTTTCCATCGTTATGTATGCTTTGAGGACAAAGCATCTTTAAGAGAGGGGCAATGTTATGTATATTGTATTAATTATTAGTTAGATATAGTTATCTTAGGTTTTATTAAGTGAAAGGGCATGATCAAAGATCATGCCTCTTCGCCAAGGGACACCATAAGGCTATATTTAAAGCCTTGGTGATTCCCCATTGTAATCATATCTCATATCTCATATTTTATCAATAATAATATATACTTATTCAAGTTTACCAGAGTTTTTACACTCCAGGGGCCAAAAATTGCGCGATATGGATCGCTAGCCGTCGGATGATGGGCTGCAGATCCGACGGTGCGGATTGCGCGCAATGGGCTGAAAGATGCACGGGCGGAGATGGTAGTGGGGTCTACGATGATGTAGATTTTTTCACGTAGCAGATGGGTGCAATGGAAAGTGGGGTTTATTGGGTTAAGTCCCGATCGTAGGATCACCTGAATGGACGGTTGAGATTCAGAGATGGAGCGGATATATTGAAAGGGGAAGAGGGAAGGTGGGAGAATGGGCGGAAGGATGGGGGCCTGATGGTCGTTGATCTGTAGAGATCAACAGTCCAGATCTGCTTAGAATTATAATGTCGGAAATGGAGAAATAGAAGGGAAATAGGGGTTTTGGCACGAAGGGTCATGCGTTTAAGCGCCCGATTGCGGGGCTTCGGACATATGAGGGTAAGGGTTTTAAAAGCCATAAGCCCTTGGGGGCTAAAGAACTTATAGTGCAAAAGGGTGTTTTTTAGGCCAAAAACAAGGATTTTTAAGGCCAAATAGGGTTCTGGTAGGTTGGATAAGGGTTTTTTAAACCAAATGAAAGGGGGACATAAGGTTTAAAGAGGATTTTGATGATTTAGGGTTTAAATGGAAGGTTTCAAAAGGATTTGTGAAAGGGAAAAAGGGTGAAAAGGGAGAATTGAAATGATGGAAAATGGAGTTTTTAAGCAGTTTTTCTCTTAGTAAACAGCAGGTACCTTAGGGCTAATAGTGAAACAGTAGTGAAGATTAACTCAAAGGGTAGTAATCATCATAAAACTTCAAAATATGGTAAGTTTTCAAAGGGAACTATCTCTTGAAGGTTTAAAAGACAAGCTTAGCCACCATTGAGTATGACAGAATTTTTAAGTGGCTAACATGCTCCAGCTTCGATTGTTGTTTCGTTTGTAATTTGATATGGTTGCGCCCTTCTGTTCATATCTTTTCTGTTTGTATAATGCCTATGAAAGGGAAAAGAAAACTTTCTGCCTATCTGTAATTATTTTTTCACTTGTAGTCAATTGTTAACACACATAGAATGAATTTACATAAGCTGAAAATGGACTCAGATGTTGTCAATCTCTTGTATGTAATATATTTATTTTTTATGATGGAAAAATCAACCCCTACAGAATGTTTTCTTTTTCCTTTTGTACTACTGCATGAAATAGTTTTTTTTTTTAACTACCAATAGTTAGATATAGTTACATTCTTAACTATTCTTCTAATTTATGAAATAATTCTAAATATTAATAAAAGAAACTTAAAAATAAATTACAAAACGTAAATGACTATTAGGCCCTAAATGATAGAAATTCTAGAAAAATAAAATAAACCTAGGTGCAATGACCTGTCAACCAATCAACCTTTAATCTGTAAGACAAACACCTGTTTTTCTGTTTAACCTGAGTTGGATGCTCCTGCATCAGGCTCCCGGGGTAACAAAAATTCATGGCTCTGTTCCATGAGTTCCTCAACAGAATAACCTGCTCGCTGTATCTGTGTCGTGTCAAGCCACGAACTGTCCTCAATGAGACAGTTCTTCCACTTAACAGGGTACTGAAGGTACTCTTTCCTGCAAGTGCGCTTGGCCACCTGTGTGTCGAGAATTCTCTCGATATCAAAGGGTTGAACCGTTGGAATTTGCCTCATCCAAGAACCATTTTCAATCTGGGTGTCTCGTTCTGGTCGTGCTGCATTGTCGTCTTCGGGACTGGCAGTATATGGAAACAGATCTGCCACATTGAAGATGGGCAATATGCCTATCCCTGGTGGCAGCTGTAATTCATAGGCATTGGCAGAGAATTTACAAAGAATTTTACAGGGGCCAATCTTCTTGTATGTCAGCTTGTTATATTCGCCCTTAGGGAATCGTTCTTTGCGTAAATGCGCAAGGACTTCGTCCCATACATTAAACCAGACTTCTCGCTACTTTAAATCTTCTTACTGCTTATATCTCTGACTGTTTTCCTGTAGTTTCAACTTTACCTACTCGTGTAAGTCATTCATTGCCTAGGCGAAATCTTCCCCGTCGGCACTCCTTCTTTCCAACTTTCCCAAATCCCGTAGTTCATGCACTCCATGAGGATGCATGCCATACAAAATCTGAAAAGGACTATCCCGTGCTGTGATTTGGTGAATTGTTATAAGCGAATTTCGCCTAAGAAAATACACGATCCCACATCCGTGAATTTTCTCCAATCAAACTCCGTAGCAGGTTTCCTAAGCTCCTGTTCACCACCTCCGTTCGCCCATCAGTCTGTGGGTGATATGCAGAGCTGAAATTCAACTGAGTGTCCAACTTCTTCCACAGGGTACGCCAAACATGTCCGGTGAATTTCACATCCCTGTCAGAGATAATGGACCTAGGTAGGTCGTGTAATCTGATGATCTCCGTGAAAAACAAGTGTGCTACGTGAGTGGCATCACTGGTTTTTCGACAAGGAATGAAATGTGTCATTTTAGAAAACCGGTCTACTACCACCATCACCGAATCGAAACCTCACTACGTCCTTGGCAGACCCAAGACAAATTCCAAGCTGACTGAGTCCCACGGTCTACTTGGAATAGGCAGTGGCGTGTAGAGTCCTGTATTTTGGCTTTGTCCCTTCGCCAATTGGCACACTTTACACCTAGTCACATATCGCTTTTGGCCAGTAATAAAAGTGTTTGAGCTGTACTAAAGTCTTTTCTATGCCGAAATGTACAGCTAGACCTCTGCTGTGCTTCTCCCAAATGATATTCTCTCTCATCGAACAATCGGGAATGCATAATTTTCCCCCTCTAAACAACAGCTTTTCCTGTAAATTATAGTCCAACCATGGACTATTGTTTCTCAAAAAAAAATTCTGACAGGCTTCATAAGCCTCTTTGAAATCCACATCCATCTAATACAAGTCTTTCAAATGCTCAAAGCCCAGTACTTGTATCATACTCTTCTGCTCAACACATCTGCCACCTTGTTGGCATGTCCGCTGATGTGCTTCAACAAAAACGTGAAGCTCTATAAATACTCAACCCACTTAGCATGCTTGTGATTTAGATTATGTTGTTGCATCACATATTGCAGTGCAGAATTATCGGAGAATAAAACAAACTCACTTCCCAGCAGATAGTGTCTCCAATGCTTCAGTGATTGGATGACAGCATAAAATTCCTTGTCATAAGATGAGTACTTATGTCTTCTTTCATTCAACTTCTCACTGAAATAAGCAACAGGTCTATCTTCCTGGTTGAGTACAACCCCAATGGCCGTACCGCTGGCATCACAACGGACTTGGAAAAGCTTATTAAAATCAGGAAATCTCAGGATTGGCCTTTCAGTGATTTTTTTCTTCAATAACTGGAAGCTCCTCTCTGCTGCTTCAGTCCAATGGAAAGGCTGACTCGCCTTCTTAATAGTATCCAACATAGGCACACAGATTCCACTAAAGTCCCTGATAAACTTATGATAAAAACTTGCCAACCCATGAAAACTACGAACCTCAAACAGGCTCTTTGGGGATGGCCAGCTAATAATAGCTGCAACTTTCTCTGGGTCCATCTTCAGCTCATTTTCTGCAATCACAAAACCAAAATAAACCAATTCTCTTTGAAAAAAAATACACTTTTTCAGATTTATCAGTAGCTTATTCTGCTGCAATTTTTCCAACACACTCCAAACATGTCGAAAGTGTTCCTCCTTAGTCTTGTTGAAAATTAATATATCATCAAGCTATACAATTACAAACTTCCCAACGAACTCTTTCAGCATTTCATTCATCAGACGCATAAATATACTAGGGTCATTACTTAAACTGAATGGCATTACCAGCCACTCATACATCCCTTCATTAGTCTTGAATTTTGTTTTCCATTCATCCCCTTCCCTGATCCGGATCTGGTGGTAACCGCTCTTCAGATCAATATTCGAGAAGTATGCTGCCCCGCTTAGGCAGTCCATCATATCACCCATCCGTGGCAGTGGAAACCTATACCTGATGGTAATCTTGTTGATGGCTCTCGAATCCGTGCACATTCGCCACTCTCCTCCTTTCTTGGGAGCGAGAACTGTCGGAACTGCACAAGGGCTTAAACTCTCCCTTATCAACCCCTTATCTAGAAATTCCTGTACCTATTTTCTGATCTCCTCGTTATCTTTGGGACTCATTCGATATGATGGCTTGTTCGATAGACTAGCTCCAGGTATAAAATCAATGTGATGGCTAATACTCCTTTTAGGAGGCAATTTATCTGGTAAATCATCCACTACGATATCACTGAACTCCTGCAACATCTCCTGAATTTCCTCAAGTAAATCTGAAATTTTAGTGTGCAGTAACACTGTCTTTGGCCTCCTTACTACATCATAATTTACCTCACTGTCTTCAATCTGCTTCAAGGATTCCTTTCCTCCCACCAGTAACACTTTGACTCTACTTGTTTCTGCCGTCTCTTCCTCCTTTATGGGTACAAGCGTGTGCTTAATCCCATCTTTGACAAACTTGTAACATTTTATCTTTCCATCATGCACTACCTTTCTGTCATACTGCCATGGTCTTCCTAGTAGTATGTGACACACATCCATTGGCATTATATCGCAAATAACTTTGTCCCTGTATTTTCCAATATGGAACTCAACCTCACATTGTTCATCAACCAACAGTTGATGTCCTTTCTGCAACCACAACACCTTGTAAGGTGTGGGGTGCTTCAGCCTCTTCAAGCCCAACTTCTCCACCATCTCTGTGGCGACTAGATTATCCATGCTCCCACTGTTGATAATCAACTTGTAGCATTTTCCGTGCGACTTGCAAACTGTCTGGAATAATACCTTCCTTTGAGTTGGGTCAGTTGTCTCCTTCGCTGGTTTCAGCAGTACCTTATTTAAAATCAAGGCCTCCCCTGTTTCTGGCACGTTCTCTACCTCCTGGGGTGGTGCCTCTACTTCATCTATCTATGCAATGTATGTTCCCCTTGTTCCTGCCTGCTCTCCTTCAGGACACTCATAGGACTTGTGCCCCCATTTATGGCACCTGTAACACTGAACGGCAGCTCCTCTGCCTCGAACACTACCTCTTCCGTGCTGGTATGGCCTTCCCGCTCTCGTGCTATTGTCCTTCTCTGTTGTCCCTAAATCTTTCGAGCTGATGCCTTCATCATTGGGGTTAACAACTTTACCTCTGCCAAAAAATCGTCCTCTTCCTATGCTAGATCCTCCTACTCTTCTGGCATTTTGTTTTCTATTTATCTTCTCTTCCGCCTTCAAGGCACTTTGATAAGCCTCATCTATAGTTCTAGGTGAAATAATTCTTATCTCATCTAATATTTCCAACCTCAAAGCATTTACGAATCTCGTTGTTTTCTCCGGGGTGTCCTCCACGTAACCTTCCCTCAAGTTCATCCGATAGAATTCTTCCATGTATTCTTTCACTATCGTTCCCTTCTATTTCAGGTTTTGTACCTGTCGGTACATGGAAATCTAATAATCTTTGGGCAGAAATTTTCCCTTCAACTTAGCTTCCATACTGGTCCACTTCTTGATAAGTTGCTTTTTCAACCTCTTCCTCTCCTCCTGTACACTATCCCACCACAAGGCTGCATGCCCTTTCAATCCGGTGGCAGCGAATTTTACTCTCTTATCTTCATTGATATCTTCATACTCAAAATACTTATTTAGCTCACTAAGCCAATCCAGTAGTACCTCTACTAACAAACTTCCATCATAATTAGAAATCTCCTGCTTTGGCTTACTATTAGCCAGCAAGACTGATTTCAACAACCTGATCTCAAGTCCTTCATCATCTGATCCATCTATTGTTGGTGCAGCTTCCTCATCACTATCATCTCCTCCATCAGGATCTCTTCTTCTACCTACTTCTACCCCACCCAATCGGGCATTTAAGATCTGAATTTCCTCTCTCATTCCTTCATCTGCTACTCTACGTATACCTCTCCCACGGCCTCGCCTTCCAACTTCCATTTCTATTAAAATAATTTAATTTCCTGCTCTGATACCACTTGATGGGTCCAGCCCTCCTTATAACCCTCGGATTAACTATTGATTGGATTGAAATATGAATTATTTGCTTGACAATGATTAAGGTAATTAATCAGGTGACTAAGGTTTGATTGTTGTTTGATTACAATGATACGTGGAGATATTTTGTTGATTGGGTTTAATTTCTTGTACCACCGGTTAACATGTATGAGACACATATCCCGGTCTCGGTGTGTGCTCCTCTTGCCTTTAGCAATGGTGCTTAGCCCTAGTCACTTGGTAACTTCCGCTCATTTCATTTTTTCTCCTGTTTGTGTCGACTGTCGAGGGTTTCTACTGTGTGTTCTCACCTGTGATTCAATCTCTGATCTCAACCTCTGGTTCAATGGTTGTTCCGGTCCATGGGGTTAAACTCTGTCTCTCTGTGTTTTCACCAGGTCGCGGCCAGCATGGGGTTCCTCACTCAGATTCAGCTGCATTCAGCTTCCTTCAGGTAAACTCTTGCTCTATGCTTCACTTCTGCATTCGTTTTTCCTAATAGACTAAGGGTTTTTCTCCTTCGTGAGCAGGGACCCTTGTTGGTGAGCGATCGCCTGTTTCCTTGGGCCGACTTGGTCTCTGCCTCTCAGGTAAGCTCCAATCTGTGGCTCTTTACAAGTTTCTTAGGTATGAATTGTTGTTTCTTTTCCTCGTGAAACTGACTCTGCTCTGTGGTTTTGCAGGTGTCCTTCTGGGCGCTTCAAGGGTGGACTTGCAACCCTGTCGTGGCTACCCCTGAACGGTTAGGGTATGCTCCTTTCTTTTGTGTTGTAGCTGGTTAGGGTTGAATGGGTTCGAGCCCTGGGCATTGTCCGTCGTATGGTATCCTCTATCGACTTGTTGGTCCGCTTGCATTACTGTAGGGTTTCACTGTTTATGAACTCGGTCTCTGTCTTTTTACAGTCAAGATTCTCTGTGACTTTTGTCAGGGTTTTAACTAGGGCTTCACCACGTTGTGTGGTCTCTTAGTTTTGAATGTGGAACATGGTTCCTCCATTAGGCAATGTAATTTATATTTATGCATATACTGTTTTGGGACTGTAATAACTATTACTCGATGTAGTGACTTATTTATCCTTTGAATAAATAAAAATTACAGTTTGTATATTTAAGGAATACCTGGTATATGATATGATGTCGTGCTGTTATGAATGGGAAACGATGGTTGTCTTGAACCCTCTCTGGTTTCTCACTGTAATTTCGTTGGTTGACTATAGATGTCTATATTCTCCATCTTCAATTGTTGTTTCGTTTGTAATTTGACATGGTTGCGCCCTTCTGCTCATATCTTTGTTGTTCGTATAATGCCTATGAAAGGGAAAAGAAAACTTGTTGCCTGTCTGTAATTATTTTTTCACTTGTAGTCAATTGTTAACACACATAGAATGAATCTACATAAGCTGAAAATGGACTCATATGCTGTCAATCTCTTGTATGTAATATATTTCTCTGTTATGATGGAAAAAATCAACCCCTACAGAATGTTTTCTTTTTCCTTTTGTACTACTGTATGAAACATTTTTTTTTGACACTGCCAACAGTTAGATATAGTTACATTCTTAACTGTTCTTCTAGTTTCTGAAATTAATTCTAAATATTAACTAAAAGAAACTTAAAATGAAATTACAAAACATAAGTGACTATTAGGCCCTAAATGATAGAAATTCTAGAAAAATAAAATAAACCCAGGTGCAATGACCTGTCAACCAATCAACCTTTAACCTATAAGACAAACACCTATTTTTTTGTTTACCCTGAGTTGGATGCTCCTGCATCATCCTTCAACTTTCCCTAAAATGTTTTCAACAACCATTAGCACCTACAAGTATTTTTAACCCCTTCTTCATTAGGCATGGCATACTTCAACCTAGTCCTAGAATAATTTCAAGTTATCTCATGAAGAAAACCTACCCATAATCAATACTTAACAAGATCACAAATTAGATAAAAGAAACCACAAAAATTTCATTCTTAACCATTAAGAAGGTCTTCATAAAACATATTTTAAATATTTAATGTATGTGCATTAGTTGTGCACCTACATTCATAGTTAACAATGACTTGTTGGCCATAAATTATATTGAGTTCTAACTAGGGTGGATAATTTCAGAATCAAGATTAGTATGATGAACTCAATCATTACACTAATGACATTTCAATCCCATACTTCTTGCACAATACCAATCCATACACACTAAGTCTTCATTCCATACTCAACCATGTTTTATATTTGCATGTGTGATTTCATCCGGAAAATATGGTTTTTTTTCTTTCTTTTAAATGGAGACTACACGCAGATAGGTCTAAGATAGAACAATATTTCAATTCTTTTGCAAGTGATCTCTTTACAACTTTTGATAGACTAGTATAAATAAAATATGAAGTGAATTCTATTGTTTTCATTTCTTTCTTTTAAACTATCAAGAGCATATTAATAGCAATTAGCCATGACTAGTTCAAATTTAACTTCGAGGATATTAGTATGATGATTCCAAGCTTAAACTAAGCTATCTGCACAAATAATATTAAAATCTTAGCAGTATACAAGAGAAAGAAAAAAAAAAGATATGAATTTGAAATCCAAACTAATCTTCAACTGGAATCTTTCCTAATAATCTCAAAATTATAACTTTTAAATGGAATAATAAGAAATGGATAGCGACTCCAAACCCATAATTTTAGGGAATTATTTCATATGTATATCTTTAAACGATAAAACATGAAGATGAATTCCAAGTTAAATCTCCATGCAAATTGAAACTTAAACCATGAACATTACAACAAGATAAGGTACTAGCTCAATGCTAAAGTACAACAAGATGAAGTACAAGCTTTGTGCTAAAGTGTTGTAATATTTTTAAAATTACAACTTTTAAGCTAGATAAACTGAATGCTAGAGTGCCCTACCAACTTTTATTATTATTATTAACCAAAGGAGATTATTAGTTTAGAATTTACCTATATATTTCCAAAATATTAACTTAAAATAAACAAGAAAATTATTTGGGAGTTCAATGTCAATTTTCTATCTTTTTCTCAAAATCTAGCCTCGTACCAAAAAGTGTCTAGAAAAAAAAATAAACAAATAATTTTTTTTTAAACTATACAACAACAATATATTTTAGCCTTAAAATAAAAAGAAAAGAATAGTAATCCAAATGACATTTATTCTAAGAACAAATAATCAAACACACATAACAATTCAACATGGATCCAAAATCATCATTCATAAATATTAGTATACTAGCAAGTATATATACCCATTAGGTACCAGTGTTTTAGCTAGCTTTGATACCATATGTAAGATCCCTTGAATACCAACAAGGTATGTAACTCAAGTTACCCAAAAATAGTTTTTTTTTTTTTTAACTCATCTGTGTTTCATTCATTGAAAATAGATCTATATTATTTCTATATGTTAATAACAATATTTTACATAAATTTTGTATCATGTTTTTGGACTTTCATTGTACATGAAAACAAAACACATTAATCATCACATAAATTATAAGTCTTCCAAAAATGAAGAACTCATCATATCCTTAAACATTCATTCCAAGTAACATAAAGTTCAGATGTTAACATTTGATCCATTCATTTGAAGAATATTTCTTTCCAAGAATACCCTATATTTTAAATATAAAATTAGTCCATTTTAGAAATATTTGATACCATTATGAAATCATTGAATGGTGATAACATGAGGATTCATTTCCATTTCCTCTTCTCTATAACTTATTTATTGACTTTATAGATAGACTCTTACTCGATGGAAATCATTCTTCCTTTCCTTTTGGCTCATATATTGTTGACCCCACTAGAATAATGTCCTTTCAAATCTCCAATACTATAACTTGAATAATCCTTCTAATTCTAAATCCATTTATATTACTTCCAAATTAGTTATCTTATTTACCCCAAACAACTAAAATTAACCTCTTTATGTACTCTAAGAATATTTCGTCAATACCATAGCTTTAAATGAAAAATATTCCAAGCAACTTTATATATATCCTAAAAGGAAAAACCTAACATAATTATATTTCAGTTTTTAAAACATACTATACAATAAATTACATACAATTTCAATTACCTAATAATATGGTAATGATGCCATTGAATCTGAAGCTTCCTAAAATAAAATCAATTTAATATTTCAATAACATCCCTGTCAATGAAGGATACCAAAATATGGCATCTATAAATGAACTAAAGATTAGTATTGTTACCATTGCATATTGCATGAAACAGAATCAAAGTATATCTTTCCAACCTACAAAAAAACTCAAGTATTCCCTCAAGTATTCTTTTCAACAACAGTCCAAGTATTCTTGTCAACAATAGTCCAAACAAAATTACTCCTTGTAGAAGCTCAGGTACTAAGATTTGGTGTTATGTAGAGTGCAGCATTAAAATAATAATAAATGACTTAAACTCATTCCAAACTCAACTATTGGTAAAATGACCAAATATCTGAGTCTATAAAACATTTAATAGTATGTGATTTCAAAAATTATTCCAGATTAATATTTTTACCAAAATAAAAAATTTAAAGTACATAATGCAAATGGATAAATTATAAAATCTAATTTTCCAAGAATTCATATAAATATTACCAAGGTTATCAAATATTACGAATGTTATAAAATATTACGAATGTTATAAAATATTACCAAGGTTAACCTCTTTCATAAACTAAACTATTCAAGACCAAAACTTTTTGTCAATAATGAAATCTTCAAACTACATAGTGCAAAGGAAGGAATCATAAACTCATATTTTCCAATAATGTATACATAGTAAAAGTTACATAAGATTACCATTACATAGTGCAAAGGGGGAAATCATAAACTCATATTTTCGAAAAGTTACAGAGGATTACCACAGTAATTTATCTAGTAATTTTTATAGTAAAAGTTACAAAATATTACCACACTCATTTATCTCACTCATTAACCCAAGTAAATATAACCCACCAATATACACCCCCATCAAACTAAAAGCATTATCCACCTTTGGATTTAATGATACAATTCTCTAAATTAGCACAAATTAGTAATCAATAAATTAAAGAGAGATATTGGAAAATATATATGATCTTTATGAGGCTGGTAACCAAGCTCAAGTTCGTAATACTATTCATGGATGGGAAAGAGAGAGCACTTATGACAAAGGCCACTTTGGACTTCCTTTGTGATCTAGGGAATACAAGAGGCAGGGTATCTTTGTCCCATCAATCAGTTCACTTTGGACTTCCTTTGTGATCCATGGAATACAAGAGGCAGGGTATCTTTGTTCCATCAATCAGTTAACACATAAACTTAAATGTGTTTTGGCAAAGGCTATGGCAAGCATGCAAGAAACTGGACGAAATCTAGTAGTAGTGTCAGAATTGCAGGAGATTAAACAGGATATCCGAGAAATTGCCACGTCTCAGTATCATGCAGCGGTAAGAATTGGGAGGATTGAATGCCAACTTCAGGGAATGCAGCAAGTAGAGATGCGAAGATCCACTACAAAAGACCCATCTCCAATTGGCTTTTTTGATGGGTGATGTTTTCTTTTAATAGTTTTTAAATGATTTTTGTGGCAAGCTTTAATAGATGTTGTTTAAAATTTAGCTTTTATGGACATAGTAAAGTAGTTTTAGCGGCAAGTAGGAGGGAAAAAAATCCAATATTGGATGGTTTTTAATTCCCTCAGGTGGCCAACTAGTTTCCTTTGGGCAGGTTGAGGCTATGTCATGCATAAGTATCTGCAACTTGCTTTTTGATAAATAGTAAATAGAAATGCTCTACCAAATTCACAAATATATATATATATATATATATATATATATATATATATATATATATATTTCTGCAAAATTAACAAGCATTATATTTCAAAGAAGACTTTATTTTCTGTAAAAAAAAATAAATGCTATATTTCAAGAGAATTTTATTTCCCACAAAAAAAATAACTCTTATATTTATAGGAAAACACAAAGCAGGAACAATTTGATATATGCCTTCAAAACAATGACTACAACAAGACTTTTGCATAAAACTATTATTAGATGAAATATAAATATAACAAGACTGCAACAAGACTTTTGCATAAAACTATTATTAGATGAAATAAACATATATAACCTTAAAGGAGACCAAGAAAAAGAGGATGTCAAAGAATAGGTAGGAATATGAACATCATATCTTCCAATTATAGTTTACATGGCATGGTTTTTTTTTTCTTTACTCAGGAGAATTATTGTAATCCTCTTTTTTTGTTTTGCAACAAAAATTATCAGAATAGTAAATCTTCTTCAACATATGCTTTCATAAACATAAATTTTTTAACAAAATAGTATTTCATAAACATAAATGTACAATAAAACATAGATCCCCAAATTGAAAAATAAGAACCATACACTTATAATTAGTGAACATATGGAGACTACAATTAACACTATCATGTTCTCAACTCACAACCCATTTAAATGAAGAATTACTAATTGTAGCCACTATTCACCAGTCAGTTAAAACAAAAACATATTCTTGCAGTTCTATAATTTCAACATATGTATAACTAAAGAAATAAATTGTAAACCATTGTCTATGATTAGATATTTTAGAACAACAAGAACTATTTTAAAGTTAAACTAGCTACATCTTCATCCAAGAAAGGCTAATTAAAGAAAAATATACCAAACTAGAAATTTTTACCTGATACTAAGTGGTTCTACTTTGTTCAACATAAATCTTTCTACTTTGTTTAATAGCTCTGCTTACCAACTCCAACATGGAAGAACTTCATCTTTCCCTGGTCTCCACTCATGGGAAAAAAGCCTTCCATATTTATAAGCTTGGAGTGGAGTGACACCTCACCCCTTCATGCAAAATTTAAAGAGTTTTTAATTTATTGTAATACATATTATTCATCACCCTCCCCTGAGGTGACAACCCCTCATTTTTTTCTTAATTATTTAATTACTTTAATTATCTATTATTCCTCCCCCCATGTGTCTTTTCTAGAAAACTTTATATTATTTATTTTTCAAAAATATGTAATTAATATTTTTGTATTAAAATAAATATGATTTTAAATGACCCTCTAAAGTGGGTAAATTGGAGTTAATTCAACTAAAATTTTAACTTAGATTAATTCACCTAGATGACGTAAGCTCTTTAGTGGTGTTTTAGAATAGGGGTTCCACACCCCTATTGTGCACCTCTCCTGACTTATTAAGACTCCCCTCCCCGCCCTTTCCCTTGTGCTTACCTATGCTTAGGACTACAGGTTCTAATAGAATCAAGACTCTACGCCTTAATCTATTCCAAAGATCCAAGACTCCATGCCTTGATCTTTCTAAAGTTAGGACTCTCTGCCCTAATCTTTCCCATATATTCTCATCTATTCCTTTTTGAAACTACATGGTTTCCCTCAAGGTACTTATTGTGAGCTCATATGCATCTGGTAATATGTTGGCAAGGCCTTGTTTCTCATGCATGCAAATCATAACCTCATAGATTAAAAGAATCAAGAAAATTCATAATGAATTTAATTCAATTACATTTTACCCAAATGTATACATGATCTCCATAGTCATTTGAGCATCCTTCTTAGCAGTAACTAAGTTCCTTGCCAAATCCTGCTAAATACAAGGTCAAGCAAGTATAATCATACACATCATAAATCATCAACAAGATTATGATTAGTTAACTACTCCACAAAGTAGCTTTTATTCTTGAGTCACAATCATAAACCATCATTCATGTCATGCACCAACATCAAAATAGGATGTCAAAATAAACATCCTTAATATGCAATTAACCAAAATAAGTCTTATACATTCAACCATAGATATTATCGTAAGCATGCAACAACCATGTGACTCAACTAGGTCCATAGTGTGCAAGCATATATATAAATCTTACATATATAATCTTATAATATTTATATATTGTTGACCCCACTAGAATAATTTACTTTTAAATCTCTGATACTATAACTTGAATAATCTTGCTAATTCCAAATCCATTTATCTTACTTCCAAATTAGTTATCTTATTTGCTCCAAACAACTAAAATTAATCTCTTTATGTACTCTAAGAATTTTTCATCAATACCATAGCTTTAAATGAAAAATATTCCAAGTGAATTTATATATATCCTAAAAGGAAAAATCTGACATAACTATATTTCAGTATTTAAAACATACGATACAATTTCCAATACTTAATAAATTACATACAATTTCAATTACATAATAATATGGTAACGATGCCATCGAATCTCAAGTTTAGTAAAATAAATTCAATTTAATATTTGAATAACATCCTAATGGAAGTATGTCTTTCCAACCTACAGAAAGACTTAAGTATTCTCTCAAGTATTCTTTTCAAAAACAGTCCAAGTATAGCAAAATAGAGTGTTCTTTCACACTGTCTAAACAAAATTACTACATGTGGAAGCTGAGGTACTAGTATTTGATGTTATGTAGAGTGCAAAATTAAAATAATAATAATAAATGACTTAAACTCATTCCAAAATCAACTATTGGTGAAATGACCAAACATCCGAGTCTATAAAAAGTTTAATAGTATCTACTTCGAACTATTCTAGACCAATACTTTTGGCAATAATGAAATCTTCAAACTACACATTGCAAAGGGAGGAATCATAAACTCATATTTTCCAAGAATGTATACATACTGAAAGTTACAGGGGATTATCATTATATAGTGCAAAGGGGGAAATCATAAACTCATATTGTCCGAGAATGTATATATAGTAAATGTTACAAATAATTACCACACTAATTTATCTCATAAGGTTTTATAGTAAAAGTTACAAAATATTACCACACTAATTTATCTTACTCAATAACCAAAGTAAATGTAACCCACCAATATAGACACCCATCAAGCTAAAAGAATTATCCACCTTTGGATTTAATGATACAACGCTCTATCTGCAAAAAGAATAAATGTCATTAGTAATCAATAAATTAAGGAGAGATATATGTTTTTTCTTTTCCGCAAAATGAATAAGCATTATATTTCAAATACGAATTTATTTTCTGCAAAAGGAATAAATGTTATATTTCAAGATAACTTTATTTCCCCCAAAAAGAATAACGCTTATATTTACAGGAAAACATAAAGCAGGAACAATGTGTTATATGCCTTCAAAACAATAAGTGCAAAAAGACTTTTGCATAAAACTATTATTAGATGAAATATAATATATAACCTTAAAAGAAACCAACTATTATGAACATCATATCTTCCAATTATAGTTTACATGACATGGTTTGTTTTTTCTTTACTCGTGTGAATTATTTAATCCTCTTTTTTGTTTCCCAACAAAAATTAGCAGAATAATATCAACATATGCTTTCATAAATAGAAATATTTTTATAGAATAGTATCTCTTCTTCAACATATGTTTTCATAAACATAAATGTACAATAAAACAAAGATCCCCAAATTGAAAAATAAAAGCCATACTCTAATAATTAATAGAACATATAGAGACTACAATTAACACTATCATAAATAGAAATATTTTAATAGAAAAGTATCTCTTCTTCAACATATGTTTTCATAAACATAAACGTACAATAAAACAGAGATCCCCAAATTGAAAAATAAAAACCATACAGCCATAATTAATAGAACATTTAGAGACTACAATTAACACTGTCATGTAGAATAATTACTAATTACTAATTGGAGCGGCTATTCACTAGTCACTTAAAACAAAAACATATTCGTGCAGTTCTGTAATTTCAACACATGTATAACCAAAGAAATAAATGGTGTAATTTCAACATATGTATAACCAAAGAAATAAATGGTAAATTACTGATGATACTAGCTACATCTTCATCCAAGAAAGGTTAATTAAAGAAAAATATAACAAACCCTGCAGTTCTCTAATTTCACCATATGTATAACCAAAGAAATAAATGGTAAACGAATGATGATTAGATCTTTTAGAAAAACAAGAACTATTTTAAAGTTAAACTAGCTACATCTTCATCGAAGAAGGGTTAATTAAAGAAAAATATAACAAACTGGAAATTTTTACCTGATACTCACTCGTTCTACTTTGTTACTTTGTTCAGGAGCTCACCAACTCCAACAAGCCAATCAGATTTACCACCCAACCATATACAAAGGAAACCTTTTTCCATGGAACACCCGAGCTCTATGAGCTCACAAGTAGTACCAACTTGAATAATAGTGAGAAATTTGGGGCAAACTAAGGAAGATATCCTATCTTCCTCTCACACCACTTAGTCTCAATCAACAAGGATAAATTATTAGGATTTTAATTTAGAAATTGGATAGTCATTTTGGCAAAATTTCATTTCCCCTTCTCCCCTCATGAGGAAAAATCCTTCCATATTTATAAGCATGGAGTGGAGTGACACCTCACCCCTTCATGCAAAAATTAACCAATTTTTAATTTATTATAATTCATATTATTCACCACCCCCTGAGGTGGCAACCTCTCATTTTTTTCTTAATTATTTGATTACTTTAATTATCTAATATTCATCCCCCCATGTGTCCTTTCTACAAAACTTTCTATTATTGATTTTTCAAAAATATGTAATTAATATTTTTGTATTAAAATAAATTTGATTTTAAATGACCCTCTAAAGTGGGTAGATTGGAGTTAATTCAACTAAAAGTTTAACTTAGATTAATTCACCTCATTGATGTAAGCTCTTTAGTGGTGTTTTTAAGTCAGATAATATGGATTCCACACCCCTATTGTGCACCTCTCCTGATTTGTTAAGACTTTGCACCCTTGCACCTATGCTTAGGACTCCATGTCCTAGTAGAATCAAGACTCTACGCCTTAATCTATTCCAAAGATCCAAGACTCCACGCCTTGATCTTTCGAAAGTTAGGAGTCCGCGCCCTAATATTTCCCATATATTCTCATATATTCCTCCTTGAAGCTACATGGTTTCCCTCAAGGTACTGATTGTGAGCTCATATGCATCCGATGATCTATTGGCAAGGCCTTGTTTCCCAATACCTGCATATCATAACCTCATAGATTAAAATCATCAACAAAATTCATACTGAATTTAATTCAATCACATTTTATCCAAATATATATATGACCTCCATAGTCATTTGAGCATCATTCTTGACAGTAACTAAGTTTCCTGCCAAGTCATGCTAAATACAAGGTCAAGCATGTATAATCATACACATCATAAATCATCAACAATATTATGGTTCGTCAACTACTTCACATAGTAGCTTTTATTCTTGAGTCACGATCATATACCATCACTCATGTCATGCACCAATGTCAAAATGGGATGTCAAAAGAGAAACATCGTTAATATGCACTTAACCAAAATAAGTCTTATACACTCAACCATAGATATTATCATAAGCATGCAACAACCCTGTGACCCAACTAGGCCATTAGTGTACAAGAATATACACAAGTATGACATATATAATCTTTACACACTCCACCAAAATCACCCTCCAGGTGTCACCAAAACTAACTAACCAAGAAGGGACACTACATAGATTGTGATTGTGATGGAGAGGAGAAATCATAATTTGGTGATCTTGGACATTCGAAACTTGAGGAGCAATGAGGACTATCAAGAATGCCTCGTAGTGATAGTAGCTTTCATTTAAAAAAAAAAAAATTGTTCCAAACTTCGATCAGTCCAGTCTGAGAGAATTTACAACGCGTCTTGGGCTCATACCTTGGATAGGAACAGATAATCTAGAATTTACAACGCATCTTAGCAAGATATGCTTGCTAAGACAGATAATAATCAATGTCAATCACCCAGTTTCTCCTGATATTTTATGTTTAACTCATTGGTCAATAGTAGTGGAAGAGATGAGCCTTTGATGAAAGGATTTAGATACAGTGTTCTTCAAATCGCAACATATTCTTGTTCCATGACTTCGGGTTCTGAATTCCCTTCACAACTTGATTCCTCTGAAGAGGTGACCATTGGAGCACTTACAAAACACAAGCCTTCATCGCCAGTAGTCTCTAATATAATCTTCATCTTAGTACATGCATTTTTTCATTGTCTTCATCGCATGCACTCTCACAGCTTTCATTTTAGCACATCACTTTAGCACATTCTCTATTGCAGTGCTTTATTATAACTCTTCGTCGCATGTATTATTATAATTGTTTCATTGCAACATTTGTTAAATATTTCATGGCAATGCTTTATCGTAACCTTTCCTCGCAATATTTAACATGGTATTTAATGCATTAACATGGTCTTTATCGTATGTACAACCTTTATGATAGTCTTCAACTCAGCGCTTTGATATAGCCTTCTTGAGATTGGCTTGTTTCTTATTGCATTGTCATAATATTTATTGCAACACATTGATATATTCTTCATTGCATGTGCAACCTTTAACATAGTCTTCATCGCATGCTTTAAGCACTAAAGCTTCATCGCATTGCATCATCGTAGTCTTCTGTCACACTGCACATTATAGCCCTTCCATGTAGCGCATTATCACATTCTTATGGCCTTCCATTGTAGCGCATTATCATTGCATTCTTTGATCACACTTTTATAACCTTCATCACATGCATTGATCACATGTAGTCTTCAAATGATTGATCAACTATAAATTGGCATAATCTCCTCCATTTCAACCTCCACTCATCCAAGCAAGAAGATAAGAAGAAGAAATTGGGTCTGAGGAAAGATTAAGGTTCATATCTCATGGACCTGAAGACAAAAGTGAAGAAGAAATACTTGAATTTAGCTTCTAATTTTATGGTTTTTGGGATAGTTTTTGTTGATTCTCTTAGGAAATTTTCGGACCAAAGCTCAGCGCTCAAAACATTATGAAGTTCGTACTTGAGGTGAGGGAAACAATTGGGCCTATGATTATAATTTTTGGCCCTCTATGACTGAGATTTTCGGCCCTCTATGACTGAGATTTTCAGCTCCCTGTGACTAAGATTCTTAGCCCGTTGTAACTGTAATTTTCAACCTGTATGACTAAGATTCTCGACCCTTCTTCTCTGGGCTTGAGGCAAGATGTTTGGCTCTTTTTGAAGGAAGATTTGAAGACAAACCCTATCAAATTTTTTGGAGCAAACCTTGTAAAGCATACTTTCATAAGTTCTAGATCAGTGTTTTGAGCAAATTTAGGTCTCTTGTTAGAGCAGACTTTAGCCGCTTCTTGAAGTAGAAACCCTTGGATATTCTTGGAGCATTGTTGAGGACATCCTTGAAGCATTGTTGAACATTTTTTAAAGTAATTATTTCTTGTAAAGTTATGAAGACACCAAGTTGGAGCTTGATTTTGTTGAGAGGATTCAAGTCCTCATTTTGACCAAGTTGTAGCTTGGAGTTGTTGAGAGGATTGGAGTCCTCATTTTGACCGAGTTGGAGCTTGGAGTTATTGAGAGGAATGGAGTCCTCATTTTGACGAAGTCGGAGCTTGGATTTGTTCAAGGTTCGAGCCTTGAAAAAATTTTGGTGTACAAGTTGGAGCTTGATTTTCTTGTAAAAGAGGATTGGAGTCCTCACTATCTTCATTAATAAAATTATTTTTTGTTTTGGTTATACTTGTGATAAAAATATTAACTGGCATAATATAAAATTTGAAAGAAACATTAATTCACCCCCCCCCCCACTCCTCTCAATATTTCCAACATACATGAAATAGGGCCCATTGAAATATTTTCAAACCCTACATTAATTCTCAAAGCATCCAACCTTCCATCTTGAGGAAGCCAACACATTAGAACCATCAAAGAAAGAGGTACCACAAGAAGTATTTATAGAAGTCTAATGTTTTGCCAAATCTCTATGCTAACACGCTTATGTAGTTAGACAAATATGCATATTAACATGTTCAATCTAAGTATTACTAGTTGCAATTGTAGTCCCAGATGATTTTTCTAGTCCATTTTTATTTACTTCACATGTTCCTGCACCTTGCAGAGCTGGCTTTCGGTTCAAAAACCTCTCTGTATTTCTTTTGTATTACCAGTTCCTTATTGTAAGAGTGTATGGCATCCTCCAAAAACAGAACCCAAAGATGTAGTAGAATAAAAAAAAACTACTCAATGAAATCAACACCAAAGGATAGTATGCCATAAATGAGAATAGAGGAAACATGCTACATGTACTAAGGTTGTTCTAGAATTTTTATGGTAATTTTCTTTGTTTTCACTCAATTATTTAATTATAAGCTTTCATGGAGCTTCCAATAAAGTCCAAGGATAAGGAAACTCCAAATCAAACAAAACAAAGGTAAGTAGGTACAATACCAAATGATCTCTCGGCCTAAATCAATGTATTCAATGCAAGGAGAATGGATAGAGAAATTCCCATTTTATTTAGACAACCCCTTCAAAAATATTTTTGAAACTATAGGATCTGATATGGATGTATAAAAATACTTCGTTAATCAATTTCCAAGAAAGTATAAATTGGATTTCCATGAAAATTTCTAAGCAGATTTTTACTATGTTAATGTTCTTCCACATCAAAAGCCAGAGCCATCTAACGCATATATCTCGATATATAATAAAAATGGTTGTAGGTGATGATGCTTAGTTTTCCAAAGACTATAAATTGGGTTCATTTGAAATTTTGTTGGTTTTTTCATCTTGCATTAATGCTTCTCTCCAAATTTCATGGCCATCCAACACATGGTTTGGAAGATATCCTTGAATCAACTTCTGCATTTTCTTCTACAGTTACAAAGGTATGTATTTTTTATCTTACCCTCCACCTATTGCAAACCTTGTTATAGTTTCCCATGTGTTGAGAGGAAAAAATGTATCACCAACAATTAGGGGGTCACCTAGTGTAAACTCTCAATCAAACCTCACGCCATTTGAGATAGGAGCCCCCTCTGGTATGTGGGATCGACTGCCACCATGTTGATTTCACTCTTGGCTATCAAAATGAAGAGATGTTAATGTGAGGAAAAAAATGAAATGCCTCAAAAATGGGAATGAAAACATTCCACAATTGATAACCTGCATAACATAATACAAGAATGTAAGAGCAAAACAATAAGAAGAAACATGTCTCGGGAAGGGTTAGCGAGATAAAACCATCTCAGACATACATGAATAAAAAAGTGCCAAAAGTTAATTGCAAATCAGTTCATAATAGGTTATTGGCTTCGCGTGCAATAACAAAGCAAATATCCAAAGAAGGCATGCAAGCCATAAGCCACAAATTAGTTCGTTAACATATGTCCAACATGTAAGCACACACACACACACAATGGAAATACCGAATAGCCATTACAACCACCATGAAGGTGCACGGGAAACAATTCCAAAAGTGAAGGACTTCTCATTAATCATGTTGCAAACTCGGGTATATATCCAATAGGCCCATCAAAATCTAGTAGTGGAAAGTAAGTTGCTCATACCATCTTCAAGACAAAACCCTAGCCTCACCACAGTTCACCCTACTATCTGTCAAGAGCAAAGTGCTTCTAGTTCCCTAAGCACAAAGCAACTATCTAATTCCTAGCCTCGCTCAAGTGCTAAAAGCCCCCCATTTGGATGCATGAGGGTACATTTATAGAAATGGGAAGGTGACTTTTCACCTTCTCCATGATCTTTCAATGCCCCATAACTCTTCAAATTCCCTAGGACCTATTTGACTTCTCCTATTCTAATTGACTTTTATGTGACTTAATATTTTACATTTCAATGATATTACAAAATATTGTTTACAATATGATAATAGAGAAATCATGAAGTTCTCAACTATGTTGTGACCTTGGAAAGATAAATATTATTGTTTGAAATTATGGGATTGCATGGGCTACTGAGCAAGGATTATGCACCATGCTCATTTGCTTGTTGTTGCCCTAATTGTTGAGCCAAATTGTTAAGCATGACCATCTGCATCCGGCATCTTAGTTGACATAGTAAGACTCTCTATGGGTAATTGTGAGTCTATGAGAAGCAACCATACGCACCCATCAATATACCCTTAATGTCTTTTGACAAAGCTTGAACTGTCACTTATGGCACACAACCTTCTTTCAAGGATACGGGCAAATCAACCTCACTTGAGCCTTCTTAAAGTTTCAACCAAGGTCCATTCACTGTTTTGGGGATCAAACACTCAAATATTAGAAATATTTTTTGCTACATAAACATGATAACCATCCTGTCTGCCACCAGCGTAGATCCATATTAACTCCGGATCTATCAAGCGCCGAGAGGGATCAAATCTCTCGAGGTGAAAACCTTCCTGATCTTCTACTATTTTTATTTTCACCCATGTTATTTTTGTCATATTTTCATACCGATTATTTGAAAAGGACACTTGGAATCTTAAACCATTTAAACATTTAGCTGGAGCTGTTGTAGTAAACATCATACCTTGTCTCTCTTGCTCTCCAATATTAATAGGTTGAATTACTATAACACAAAAATCAATGTACATTGTCAATAATTTTTTGTGCTTACACTGAAATCATTGCACACACACTATTAATCCAATGACTTCAAAATTAATGTATCATCATACATCCAATTACATCAAATTAGAAATCAAAATATACACTGAAATCAATGCAACTAATGCAAGAAATCAAATAATAATAGAAAACAACTTCTGCAACTAAAATCAATGCATCTAATGCAAATAATGAAATATGATTAGAAATCAACATCTACACTCAAATAAATGAGTCTAGTGTAAGTAGGAAAATAGGATTTAAAGCCAACATTTCAATGTAGATTATTTTTAATCCTATTTGATTGCTTGCGTTGAATGGATTGATTTCAATGTAGATGGTGATTTCTAATCCTCTTTGATTGCTTTCACTAAATTCCTTGATTTTGTGTGAAAAATGTTCTTCCCTCTCTCCACCCTCCATCCATATCTATATCCCCCTCCATCTCTTCTTTTCTATCTCTCTATCCCACCCCCCTAAACACACACACTCTCACAATCCATATATATCAATCTCTTTGTCAATCCCCTCCTCTCCCCATCTCTCTATTCTTCCCTCTCTTCACCTTCCATCTATATCTCTATCTTCCCCCTCTCTCCCTCTCTCTCTATCTTCCTTATCACTCACTCACTCTCTCTCTCTCCACCTTTCTCTCTATATTTATTTCTTCTTACCTCTCTCCTCCTCCCCCTCCAATTCCATCTCTCTTTCCCTCCCTCTCTCCACTCTCTCACATCCTCTCTCTTCCTTCCTCTCTTTCCCTTTCTCTCCCATCTCTCTCTCCCTCTCTCTCTCTCTTTACCCACCAACTATGTTACTATATCCCTCCCTCTCTCCTTATATCTCCTCCCCCCTATCTCCATCCCTCCTTATTTGTCTCTTTATCTCAGCCCCAAGCATACACGCTCTCTCTCTCTCTCCCTTGTCACTCCTTCTCTCTCTCCACTTCTCACTCTCTATATTTCTTATTTCCTACATCTCTCCCCCTCCAACTCCATCTCTCTTATCGATCCCTCTCTCCTCCTCTCTCTCAAGTCCTCTCTCTCGTCCTTCCTCTCTCTCTCTCTCTCCAATACTTTCTCTTCCCCCATCACTATCCTCCTCTCTCTCATCCTTCCTCTCTCTCCCTTTCTCTCCCACCTCTCTCTCTCTCTCTCTTTTCCCTCCAATCCTCTCTCTTCCCCCATATCTCTCTCTCTCTCTCTCTCTCTTCTCCCATCCCTTTCTTTCTCTCTCTCTTTCCACCCCTCTCTCTCTCTCCAACTACATTACTATATCCCTCCCTCTCTCCTTCTCACTTCTTCTCTCCCCCCTTTTTTCTATACATCTTACTTTGTCTATTTATCTCACCCCTAAACATACACACTCTCTCTCCATCTTTCCCTTATCACTCTCTCTCTCTATTTCTTCTTAGTTATGTAAACTAATGAACATAAATATCCTTAAATATAAAGAAGATTATGGAGTAAATATGAAAAGAGTTTTTATTTACTTACCATACCTCTAGTTTATTTATATTTTTATTTATTTATCATACCCATTTTCTTTACTATGGTATTTGGCCCAGAGGCTTGTTATATAATTAGATTTTTCTTTATAATCCTATTTGATATATTGTTATTTATTTACCTTACCTCTTTATGCCTCTTTTATATTTATTTATTTACCATACCTCTTTATATCTATTTTATATTTATTTATTTATTTATCATACTTGTTTATACCTCTTTTATATTTATTTATTTACCCACGGTATTTGGCCCATGGTATCAATATTAATTTGTCCCATGGTATTCGTCTCATAGGCTTCATCTAAATAAAACCTCTTTTTAAAGTTTTTTTAAATATAAAAAGGTTTATGGAATAAATATAAAAAGAATTTGTATTTTTTTACTTACCATACCTCTAGTTTATTTATATTTTTATTTATTTATCATACCCATTTTCTTTACTATGGTATTTGGCCCAGAGGCTTGTTATATAATTAGATTTTTCTTTATAATCCTATTTGATATATTGTTATTTATTTACCTTACCTCTTTATGCCTCTTTTATATTTATTTATTTACCATACCTCTTTATATCTATTTTAAATTTATTTATTTACCCACGGTATTTGGCCCATGGTATCAATATTAATTTGTCCCATGGTATTCGTCCCATAGGCTTCATCTAAATAAAACCTCTTTTTAAAGTTTTTTTAAATATAAAAAGGTTTATGGAATAAATATAAAAAGAATTTGTATTTATTTACCATACATCTAGTTTATATATTTTTTTATTTATTTACCATAGCTCTAGAGTAAGTATAAATTCATTACAAATATTCAATTAAAAAAAATATTAAAAAGATTTTGGATTTTGATTGTTTGTGTTGAATTAACTCTTTTCCTTTGATTTAGGAAATGGTATTGACTTTAGTAAAGAGTAAATATGTTTAAAATTTTACTTAATTTGGAAATTCAATGTGGTAACTTTTTTTGTTAAAGGTAAATTTATGATCCATTCAAATTCACGTATATAATTTACTATCCATTCAAATTATATAAATAATACATAATTGTATTAGAAATTGATATATGTTCTAGCAAAATGCAAATTTTTTTATTTTTTATTTTTTTAATTTAAAACTTAAGCCGACATTTTGTATGAGGACGTGACCCACCTGAAATCGGGGTCATACTGGGCTGTAGATGCGCCTCTCGGCGCAACAAGAATACTCTTAACACTACCATACACCAAGTTAAATTGAAACCATTCTAAATAGGATTTCCATCATTTTGACTCAGATCAACCTTCAACTGAAGACCTACCCCCTTAAATACCATGATTGTTATCACAATTCTAGTAATCATGCCATATTATTTTGGCAATTAAGTTTAGGCTTCTCTTTTAGCCAAAATGGTTGCCAAACAAGACTTATAAGTGGTGTATATTCTTTATACCTTTCAACAAGCAAAAGATCCATCTCAGAGTTAGAAACCATGGTAAAAAATAACCCTCTAATGGCTATGAAATATATGCATACTTTACAGATGATAAGTCCCAGAACACATCAATTTTGCTGCTACCTGCTTCAAAACTCTAGAACCCCTTCTTCTTAGAAAATAATCGAGGCTTCATATCCACTTTGCAAATGCGTTGACATGATCGATCATCAACATTCACACTAAGCACTAGACCCATCAGAATTTTGCAACATGTCACGGTGATTATACGAGAATGATCTCTTAGTTTGGGTCGATACATACATGTCACCAGATTTTGTGTCATTATGATGTTGCCATCCTCATGATGCGCTTCATATGGTTTCTCTGGGCATCTTGCATTATGCTCACATTCCACATTTCTAACATTGGCACTGCTCTAATATTAAAATGTTACGGCATTGATGGATTCCAGTAATACATCCAATATGAGTCAATCCAACAATGAGAGTCAATCTCCAATAACTACATGGATTGAATAATGAGGATTCGAATATTCTTTGGACATAAACCATTATGGGTTCAAAAAAACATTTAAAACCAAAATGGATTTCAATAAGCCAGCTTGAATCAATTGAATGACCAAACACCATTTAAAATCACAGGGATTCAATGAAACAATGAGCGCCAAAAGGTACGAAGTTAAATATCACTCAAGTTCAATAAAACAACTTGAACCCAATCAAACAATAAGACCCAAAACTACAATCAACATTGGTCATTAAAAATAGCAAGAACTCAAGTAATGGAAATGTGGAGAGTCAACAAAATCCGTGAGAATTCCTGAGTCTCCCTACTGGTCTCTCAGGCTTGTACATCCCTGCAAGTCCTAAGCAAGACTTGATCAATATGAAGATTGAAAACCAACATCTCTTTGCTTCCTGCATCAAACCACCTACTCATAGGAGCGAGATACATGATTAGAATGGATCAGTCAAATGAAGAATTTTTTGTAGCAGCCACACTTGATAGATTCTTGATATCCAAGAATGTAATTCACAAGTCCTACATTCTCCTCTCAAGATGAGCATCAATGAAAGATTACTCAAACGAACTCTTCTTGCCATATTTGATGACCATGGACATGACCATAATCCTAAAAGGCTCCATTAATTGTCATTGCGATCGAGTTGGAGGCAATAGAGTTTCTATTTTTTTAGTCAAGTTCTTCTGTCAATGCCATCCTTTTCTCTCTACAGCAACATATGGCTACGTCTTTGGCATTCTTAACAAATGAGAGTGTGTGCTACACTAGTGTAACTCAAAACATGCCCAACATCCCCATCAAAGGTTCGCCATCAATACCAATGGTATCAGCCATTACAAGGTTGTCTTCCTTTACATTCCTCTATCTAGAATACGAACAACCATTACCCATGATGCAATTCAATTATTGGGGAAGGTCACAGATCGCAAAAATAAAGGAGGATGGATTCCACTAAGATTTGTGCTTGTGACATGCGTTAATAGGAGGTCGGGTTTTGAGAGTAGAGGTCACGCAATTCCTTGCGACAATGTAGATTAAGGATGTGATTGAGCAAAATCGCAGTTGATTATCCCAAATTGTGACATAATTAAGTAGATTGTGATTGTGATGGAGAGGAGAAATCATAATTTGGTGATGTTGGACATTCGAAACTTGAGGAGTAATGAGGACTATCAAGAATGCCTCGCAGTGATGGTATCATTCATTAAAAAAAAAGTTGGTCCAAACTTCGATCAGTCCAGTCTGAGAGAATTTACAAAACGTCCTAGGCTCATACCTTGGATAGGCATAGATATTCTAGATACAACATGTTGAATCTGCTTTAAATTTCATGAAAAAAGTCTTGTTCTCTAAGGTGTAAAATTAGTGCTACTTCATCTAATAATATCAAAACGAAGAAATGCTTGCTAAGACAAATAATGATCAATGTCTATCACTTAGTTTCCGTTGATATTTTATTTTGAACTCATTGGTCAATGGTAGTGCATTATAGCATTCTTATGGCCTTCCATTGTAACGCATTATCATTGCATTCTTTGATCACGCTTTTATAGCCTTTATCGCATGCATTGATCACATGTAGTCTCCCATCGCATCGCATTCTCATAGTCTTATAGTCTTCCATCCAACCCTACACACGTGTCTAGGTTTTCCACAGTAACAATATAATCCTTGGATTTGAAACATTTTATATCCCTTTAATGTAGGATGTCTGATGAATTGGTATGAAATTCAAGAGCTTCAATTAAACCTTTGACAACCATGCAGTTTTTTAAAACAATCGCTGAAATGGTTTTGTTATAATGTAATATGTTCTCATCCGCTCTCAAACTAGTTGTGAAGATGGAGAGTCGATTAGGCCAAACGCCCGCAAATTGATCCTCGTTGCTAAAAGCTTTCCCGATGAAGGGTGTAATCAAGAGATTGTTTTAAGAAGAGCCCTGCCAAGACACATTGTGAGAACAATGGTTGTCTTCAACACAATATAATTTCATCGCTAAGACAATAACTAGATGTTTTGATGACATTTTCTAAAGAATTGCAACGCTTTCAATGCTTTACATAAGAGAGACAATGATGAGATTGAGAGGCTTGGATGCTAAAGTATTGAATGCATAATAAATGATAGAGATTGCAAACATAAGATAATTAATCAAGCCAATTTCGGCAAAATGGACTTTGTAAAACTCCAAAATAGACTTCCAGATGATTGTGCAAATACACATGATAGGATGTTTCAAATGGCTTTCTTTAGAGAATGATGTGCGATGCAATATGTGGAGCTTTAAGGACTCAATCTTGAATGCGTGGATAAACCCTTTCCTCGAACCAATTTAATATCCAAGTATATATATTAACTTAGTGACTGAGAATGTCATTGATATGTAATGCAATTTCTAGCATGATGAAGCTATTGTTATGATTGAAATTGCCATGAAATATTCAATAGACTTCAAGGTTAACGATGCAAATTGGGAAATGAGGATCAAAATAAAACATGGTTGGGATCTTCATTAATAACGTGATAGTATAGATCTTTAAAGGTGCATGAGTAAAGCAACAACTTTACAAACCTTATTGCATTTAGAAAAAAGTCAACCAAGATGACGCAAGTGGGCATTGGCAATTTACCTTATGTATTCTACAACTCTCTGATATCTAAACTTCGTTATATTGTGTCTACCTTTTGATATGGATTAATGATATTTTCTTGTTGTGATGGAATTGATGGATATCGCACTTAAATTTCAATCTTGTATCTCTTGATATTATTTTTCTTGCATTCATGAGAAAACACCTTGTCCACTCAGAGGTGCATATGTTAATGTTTTAATCTTACTTCAAGTCATTTCAGTGTGTTCATAAAGAGGAGTACCACCTCTCTAAAAACGTAGAGGGACCTGCACTCAAGTACTAGGAGGTTGGCTTTTTTCCCTAATTGGGAAAAAAACCAATAGAAGGTTTTGTACGTATATTTCACTAAAGAAGCAACAATGTCCACGGCCTAGATAGTGCATGATTCAGGCATCACATCTCCATATTTGACTAAGCATAAATTACATGCTACTAGCAATAGACAGTAGATGTATCTCTTCATTGCAATTGGCTTTCACATGTCAATAATCAATCAATATCAAAAAACCATTACGCTAGCATAGATATATATTAAGCATTGAGAGGGGTAAAACTTTGAGGTGCAAACTTCAAGTTCTCAAAGATTTTAAATACATTGAGGTTTGCACATCAAGGGAATTTTTCCTTCTTGGTTCTTGATATATTCAAGGTTGAGATGAATCTAAGCTTGAACATATCAAGAGGAAAAAATCATCTAGCTTAGATTCATTTTATCCTTGAAAATATCAAGCACCAAGAGGAGAAATGATTTTATTTCAGTTTCTTTGTTACAATTTTAATGAGGTTGGCATTCAAATACCTCCCTATTTTTATTAAGTATTATAATTTATTACCATATTGGGCCAATGTCAGCATCACAGCAACAAAGAATAAACATTTCTTTGATACTAGGTTGTAGAATGCCCCTATCAACACAAAAAGATGGATCTTCATTGAAACAAAGAATAGAGTAAGGTGTTGAAAACTAGTTCATAACTATGACACATTTTTTAACTACACCCCACAACTTTCAAGAAGTGATGCATATCTTGAACATGAAAAACCAACGGGAAACTGTGTACTAGTATACATCTTTGAGAATGCATATCTTGAGCATGAAAAATCAGATACCAACCATGTACTAATATACAATCTTTGAGAATGCCGCAAGAAATTACACCAATACATCATGGGTATGGGATTATTGTTGGTCTCAATCAAGAATCTTGACTGCTGATCGCTGATATCATGTCTTAATTATTCACACTAAAGAGTGTATGTTACACATCTGTTTGCCATTCTATATTTATCACAGGTCATTATCTGTATTACTGAATTGAACTACCTTTGGAAGTCCTGCACTTCCAACAACTATATAATCAATCAAAATACATTTATCCCTTCATGTCTCAATCCCTTGTTCATTAATTTGGGCATAAAGTGGAAACAGGCATAGCCGTGCACTAAATTAATTCCATAGCACAAACTTTTTATCTCACAGTACCAACGTAATATGTAGGTGTAACTGTGGGAACTTACATCATCTCCATCTAGTTATCATCAGAAGATTGGAACATACTGATGAATCACAATGGACTCCATTAGTTCAGCTCATTGAATGAATTTAGCACATGCTATCCTATCTTCTGCCTTTGCCAAAATTATACGCACAAACTTTTCTATCTTATGCTATAGAAAGTGAACAATTTCAATTGTCATTTCATGGAGATGAAATGAAATTATATTAATATCCACTAATGACCAAAGAGATATTTAAGCAAGATAATAGCACATACCCTGAACTTCAAGTTGTCTTATAAAACATTGTCAAGGACTTCATCGTTGTCAACTTTAATTCATTGAGAAAAATCAAAGCAAACCGTTGAAAATAAAATGCGTAACTAATATTGCAAGAACAGATCATCAAGTTTTGCACTTCTTTTAAGTGAATAGTCATAGTATGATATCATCTTACTAAATTATATGCTGGAAAATGAAGCCATTTGGTATAATAATAACGCATGTCTAAGGCTCTAGGTGAGGATGGATGAAAAAATACAACAGCAGGAATGACATTTTGATACCTTCAAGATAAATTTCCTGCACCAACGATCAGTTAGTATTGAATATTTGTAGATCAAGGTGAATCTGCATCTGCATTTAGAAAGAAATATAGTTGAAGTAACTTTTTGCTACAACAAGCAGCTCTTCCAACAGATGTCTGAGCAGAAGCTTGAAAACTTATAATTGGCAAGCACGCCATTCATCCAAAGTCTGCACAGAGTCTGTCTACTGTGCTTGTTCAGAAGGATTGGCCTTCGCTGATATCTTCTTAATGTTGGGAAACTTAAATTTGATGAAAAGAATCTAGCTTGATATTGAATTCTTGCAGTATCACTTTGTTGATAAATGCATGTTTCTTGGCTTCAAAATTCAGCATAGTAGCATTTCTCACCTGGCAGTATACTGAAGGGTGAAAATGATTAGTAAGAAACCACTGAATAAATATTTCCTTTCCTTCCTTCCAAAAATAAGGATTTCTCCATTCTAGGTTTCTCTGTTGGAGGAGTTTAAAAGGATTTGAAATAGTAGGGCTGGCTTAGCCGATCAATAGCATGGATCAGCTTTCTTCGAGGCCCAACAGCATATGTTCCCATCTCTTTGAGTGTGCCCATGGTTAATTGCAATAAATGGAACTCTTCAACCTTTTCCCTCTGAAAAATGTCCACAAACTGTCCCAGACCTTGTGAAACAAGCCATCTGCTCAATCCTCCAGCTTTTTCCAGCTTTTTACTGAGAATCAATGTCCTTTTAGCTTGATCTCCAAGTCCAACTGTATTAATGTAATTAGCTGGATGGGGATCAAAATATCCAGTTTCTCTATTAACAGTTTTGCAACCAGAAGTTCCTTCATTGATCTTCAAATGCATGCAAGAAGAGGAGATTTTCTCACTTGCTAGTACTGTTCTGTTGCTGACAGGGCTAACATTTGCACACTGTAAGGACATCATACTGGCAGGATTGTACCCCAGACGCGGTTGTTCAAGGAATTGCTCGGAAGGATCAATAGATAGGCCAGTCATTGTACCATCATGACCTGTTGATGATCTCCGTTGAATTTTAATATGGTCCAGCAAAGTGTCACTTGGTACCTGTGGGACTGGAGAGAGATGAACAGGCTTTGCTGATGCTTGAGGGCATGCTTCACTGCTTCTAACAGCCTCAGCTTCCTCACTATTGTGATGACTACTTTTTAAATCAAGTGATGTGTCATCTTCAACTGGAGGTAACTGGACCCCCATACTTCCATCTTCTGTAGGTTTCTGCTGATTCTCCAACTCCAGGTTGGTTGCATTTTCCATCATAGTCTCTCTCCTCTGGCATTTATGCTGTGCTGAACATTCAGCAGAATTCTGTTTGTTCTGAATTGTTTGTGAAATTTTTGCGTCAGGAATGTGTAGAGTCTCCTGTGGCATTGCTTTGCAATCAGCATCTAGCATTGGCACGGTCTCTCTGTCCCCTGATTCTGGTACTTCTCCTTGGTCAACAGTTAGATGGGTTACTGACTTAGATATAGCTCGTGCAACTGCCTTCTGAGAAACTTTAGGTTTGTTCTTTTTTCCTACAGCCATTGTTTCCCTCTGCCCTGATTTCATCTTTAATATTGCCTTTCTTATGTTTCTATGAGCATTCTTGGTATTAATAGTCGACCCAATTCTGCTTCTTTTGCCTGAAACCCGACCAATGCCATTAGTAGAGGATCTGGGTACAGTTTCCTTTTGTTTGATTCTTTCCACTTCAGTTGGGGCCTGGCTAGGCATAGGAAGGGGGGGGATCAGAATAATGACCCTTTGCTTTCTCACTTCCACCCAAGAATCCATTTCATCTTGCAATTCTGTCTCTTGCCCGGGCAGTGGAGAAGATTTCTTTCTGTTATTTGGAGGGATCTCATCTTTTTTTGCAGCTATTGCTGCAAGGTGTCTCCGCTTTGTTTTCACCATAGAAACAAGTGATAAGTGTACCAACTAGATATTTCAAAAGGTAATTTCTTTCAAGTTCATGCTGCACCAGGAAAAAGCGTATTAACAGCTGTCAGATTTAGAAAATTAGAATGCAAAACCGACTCAAACTCTTGGTGAAGGTGCACCCATATATTCGTCAGACAAGAAAATATAGATCATATACATAGTTAAACATATGGATCATCTGCGTAAGTTGAATATTCAGGGTGTTACGTGCCTTTCCCTGGCCCACAAAATTTCAACCCCAAACTCAACAAAAGGCAAAGATCTAATGATTTTGTTTGAAAAGCGTAAGATGATATCAGATATCAGGCGGAGAAACAAAAAGATGCATAATGGGAAGACAACGGGATGCCACCAGAAATGAACTGCATACAAAAAAAAATTAAATAAAATTTTATGAAAAGAAATGGTAAACAATTATCCAAACTGAAAAAAAAGAGACCAATCAGTTAGCCATAGGAGCGAGATATCACAAACGCAAGATCTTCACTTTCCACCTCAAGAATAACAAGATAAATGGTTTGAGAAGACAGAAGAAGATTCACCAACCAAGCCCACAGCAGGAATGAAGCAAAGAAACAATCTTTCCTTATGGTCTTCAACACACAATGAAAGGGGCAGGATACATGCACTGCAACTCATCTAGAAAAATTACTCAAAGAAGACTAAGCAATCCCTAACATAGTTATCAGAACCGGACCAGTCATTGAATCGGTAGACCCCCCAGACCAAGAACCGGTCAGAACTGTACAGAAACCGGTGGAAAAACTGGACCAAAAAACCTGTCAACCAAAATCACATAAAATATTCAAATTTTAAAGAAAAACATATATATTCATGTGCATCCATATGAATCCAAACCATTTGTACACAAATATGCAAAAGTTCTCATTTATATAGCATGTAAGGGTGCACATAACCAAAATAGCATCCAGTGCAATCCATCTCTAAACTGAAAATACATCAGCAAACAAGCTCCACATGCCCTCTAGCATCCAAAAAGAATTATGCTACAACAAATACCTTGATATTATCAAAATCATTGCCTATATTGGGATCTTCGTCATCAATATGACCCTCTAAGCATTAAAATAAGATAGAAAAATTAGCATGTCAAGTCAAGATTTTGTTTGAGTGATGGGTATTTTTTTAGTAGGCTCATGATAGAGGAGCTCAACAACCGATGCCACTAACATCAAGGTACATAGAGGGCTTGGTGCTCTTGATTAAAAACTAGTTCCATATTCTCATACATGAGAAAATCCAATGTAGCATTGCAATCCCCAAAATCCTGAAATCCTGGAAAATTGTTAACTCTGCCGGATTTTGAGTGAGATCTCCATATGAAATCCAATGAGGTCAAAACAACTCTCAAACATCCTGATTCATTTCATCATAATGTTTTACTTTAAGAATTTAGCATTACCATGAAATGCATAGAAAACGCTTGAATATTAGGCACCTATTATGGCCTAGGACCCAGTTATGACAAACATTAAAAGAAAAAAAGTAAAACAGTCCCCACTTGTTGCATTCTATGTGGCTTTACTGTACCGAACCGGACAAAAAACAGTTCAAGTCACTAGTTCGAACTGGTTATTGCCTCAAAACGGTTGGACCAGTCTGAACCAGTCAGTCCGGTTTGGTCCTTGTAACATTGATCCTTAATTAACAATATGCAATGAAAAGAACTAATTCAGAATTGGTCAAAATGGAAATGATTCCTCTTGTCAGTTTCCAAGTTAAATTGAAGGAAATTATATCTGTCATTCCTCACCTTCTAAAGATCAACAAAACTCAACAAGATGGATTTCGCCACCAGACAACCATAAAAGCTACATTTGCAGCACCAATACAAAAGGGGAGCCATGTGTCACACTGGATTCATGGTAATATGGATCACTGTGCAAGTTTTTATAAATCCTGCGATGGTCAGAGCAAATAAGTCACCAAATCTTCAACTAGTGATATTCCACAGAGCAGTCAATGTTTATTAACAACCACAAAGTTCATGACAATAGTACGAATATGCATCAACCATAAGATTCTGTTATGAATATAATTTATGTAAAAATGACATAAATATAAATAAATAAAGAATAGTCATAATAATAGTTAATTAAATAATAATTAATTAATGGAGAGGCGTGTCCCTAAGGATATGATAGTTCATAAGGGGCACTTGCCAAGGTATATAAGCAGGCCCTCATTTGTAACAATCTCAATCATCTGATATCTTCTATAGATTTCTTATATAAATATATTGTCCTATAATGGATATTTACATATTTCAGATCTTTTGAATATTCTTCTGCGTATATGATATTTGTTCATAACATTTGCTATCAGAGTTGTTCGATCTTCTAGTTGGTCAAACACTGCACAGAGCCAGTCTGATCCAACCTAACTCTCTGTCAACTTCGTTGTCATCATGACCCTTGCCGATTTTATCCTGATGTCGATGTTCGCAACATTGGGTCAAGCTATTATAAAAGTCGAAGAAAATAGAATCCAACTTGCAAGTTGAACAGCCAACATTGCTTTCACAAGATGATGTAATCCAGTGTACCGAAAAATTGCAGTTAGAAGATCAAGAGAGTTCACAAATTAAAAATTTAGAAGACAAAATAGCGAACTCCAGCAAAACAATAAGGCATCACAACAGAAATATAAAGATCTTGAAGATATGCATTAGAAGGAAGTAATAAAAAAGGACAAAGAATTTCTCGCCTCAGAGACAGCAATGAAAATTTGTTGCCACAAGTTAAGAAGGCTAAGGTCACCAACCAAGAACTCAAGAAGCACCTATCATAACAAGAAGAGGAAAATTATGCTTAAAAAACCTTAATCAAAAGTTATTAGTGTTGGAAAGTGTAACTAGGTTCGGTCTTCATACTGACTATGTAATAATGTATTTATGTAATGAAGAAGACAAAGATAATAAAATGTATTTTTGTTATGCTTGCTTCATGGGTTTCATGAGCAAGGTTTTTATTATAGGTCAACAGACTTCTTGATGTCTTCTAGGGATTTGTCATCTTGTCATAAATGTACTAATTAAGAGTCATGTATATGAAGAGTCTAGTCAAAGAAGTATGCCTCAAGACCTTGTCATATAACCTTGATGAAATGGCTCAAGTATGATGATAACACTATTTCTCAAACCAAGCTTCAAGACAGCCTTCATCACGCTGGAAGATACACTCTACAAATCGGCCTATAACCCTTTTTCAAGTCGGCCTCATAACTAAAGTACAGGTCGGCTTATTTACAGACATAATCAATTAAAGGAACCTGCGGATTTCAGTTTGACACAGAATTTGGACAAGTGTTATGTGATTTAGTGTGAGCTTCAGAACTAAAGAAAAGTGCGAGAAAGGAGGATAAGAATTGTGGTTTAATGCTGAGAAGAGGACAGGACAGCAAGGAAGTTAATATATTTCTGTGGTTATAAAACAGTCAGCAACTACAGTGCGGATCTCAAGAGTTTGCAATTTCAGCGAAGGACAAGGATGAGTTTCTAGAGTCATCACTATTCAGTTCAGGGCTATCTTTAAAGTACTGGAAGAAGAACGAATAGAGAAATCACTTGGATATCTAAGAAAGAGATTATTGAAGGCCAAAGTTCTTTGTTAAGGATTGGTAAAAAGAGACCGAGTTTCTCTAAGTATCAAGTGCAGACAGTGCAGAAAGAAGGAAGAAAGCTAGAGATCGAGCTCTCTAATCCTAGTGCAGGACGGTGCAGAAAAGAAGGAGCAGCTTAAGGAGTCAAGGAAGAAGCAGTGACAAGGTCTTGGAGGCATACAAGGGTCAAGGGTCTGTGTCATGGTCATGGTACTGGTCATCTGAAAGTCTATAAGAAGAATTTCTGGTGGGTTTTCCTCTCCAAGAAGGAGAGGTTTTGGTCCTGGCTTGAAGAGCCTAAATTTGTGTCTCTTGTGTTTTTGGTAATTGACTTGACGAAAGACATAGTAAGCTAAGAAGAGAAGACATAAGTAAAAGAAGTAAGCTCACAAGTAATTATCAAGAAGAGAATTTGAATTAAACTTAGTCCTACCTAATTCTCAACAATTAGAACAAATTAAAATTTTAGAATCCATAAAGGACACTCTCATTCCCTATCTATCAAATCTAGAATCCTCAAAAGAAATATATGATAAATTGGTGGAGCTATTCTCGAAAGGTTTTGCAGGGGAAATAATCTCCCTGAGACAAATTATACAAATTGGGAATGTCAAGAAAGGAAGGAATAATTCCATACCTTATGGAGATTTTCGCAATACGAGATCAACTGCAGAAATTGGGAGAAGTAATGTTTGATGGAGAAATACGCACTATGGTACAAAATGCTCTACCTAAAGAATGGAGAAGTTTCACTTCAAGCATCAATGGGAAAGAAGAAACAATGCCATTCCAGGATCTATGTAAGATATAAGAAACAAGATTGAAAGCCAAAGTTGATACAGGATCAAGTTAAAGGAATCAACCCTTTGCAGCCATGTCCAGGAAGAAAGGAAGATTCGGTAAATTTGGTCCTCAGAATAAAAGAAGAAATATGGACAGAGCACAATGCTTTGGATGTAATAATTTTGGGCATTATAAACGAGATTGTCCTAAATCTAGAAAGGACAAGAGGAAAAAGGAAGAAGCCCATGTCACAGATGAAAGGGAAGAACCCAATGCAAAGAAATCTAAGAAAGATCTCTATTATGGTTGAGATCATCTTCCTCTTTAAGTGATTTTCTGTTGGTTGTAAAATAGTATGATAGGAAGCAGTGTATATTAATAGAATCATGATAGAAGCATGGAAGGAGCACTTGAAGAAGTAACTCCTGGAAACCTCATTGATAACTACATTGATGGAAGGAAGTCATCAAAGATCAAAGGGTCATCATTCAATAATCCATATGGAAACAGGTACTGACATTTTTCTAATGGAATCCTCTCTGGATTCACTGACTAGAAAGAAATAAAGTAAAAGGTTTCATCAGGGATTAGAACATGATGACATATTGATGAAGCAGGTCAAAGGAATGAAGTTCTTCATTCTAGTGAAATTGTTGCAGGATGACTCAAAAGGAAAATGATGAGGTAAATATATCTATATGTTGACACTGGATGTTGTGAAGTCATGTCATATGGTTGTAGGTGATGGACTTATATCTTTAGAAGTATGAACAATGGAAGGAGGATCTCTTCTGGTGCACAGGGTACCACTAACAGATGAAAACAAATATGTCCTCATCTGGAATATGAGGTGGTTGTATACAAACAAGGAACTAGATACTGGGAGTTCCTGAGAATCAAGCTGTGTGGAGAAAGAAAGGAAGAGATCATCAAGTGCAACCATGTCAAGAGGTGGTTATCATCTGGAAGCCAAGAAGATGTGACTACGAGATATCCTGGGAAGATATGTGGACTCTAATTTTAGTATGGTAAACAAGAAGACCCTTGGCAATACATATCTTTAGGAGATGTGTCAATCTCAATAGAGGATGTCGATGCCTACAGGAAGATGGCATGGTGAAAGATCATCACTGAGGTAACTTTTGATTTTAAAGTTCTTATGTATATTTTTATCTGGATGAGTTTATGCAGGGCTGCCAATCATGTGAAAGGATGTAATATCCCTGAGAGATGGTTTGAAGGAAAGCAGCATGGCATAAAGGTGGACTAGATGATAAAGACTGATGAATCACTTTCTAATGGTTGACATGACTTGTGGATGAAATTGATGGATGATTTGTGCCTTGTGAAGCCAAAAGTTGAATATTCCTCAATATTGAATTCCATGACATCGAGGGAAGGAATTCTTCATGAGTAGCGGGTGTCTCACCATTGCTGCTACAGGGCCCTAGTTAAGAGGGAGCCTAGTGGTAAGTTTCTTACTTGGAAGAAACTTGAAGTATGTCCTTCCAGAGTTAAAAGGGAGTGACGTATATCATTCTCTAATTCATGTGTCATGCACTAGACCAAGACTACAGCCGTAAGTCTTAGTGAAGGCCATGAGGAGAGAAAGGATAGACACATCATTCTAGTCTTCACCTAGAAGACAGAATGGAGGATTAGGTAATCATCTGGCATCCGATACTCTTTGAGAATGAGATAGGTCATTCAAGATAAGAGTATTCGAGGACCAATATTCTTTAAGGGTTGGCTACCCAAGAGAAGAATAGGCCAAGAAGGTCATACTCTAGTAACACCTAGGTGGAGTATGTACCTTAGAGAGACAATGACTATGGTGTCTATAAGTCATGTGTCTCGCCAACATTGTAGCCCATTGTCTCATTGAGAGATGGGGTTGTCAGTCAAGGCCTTGCACTAGGGCAATGCTGATTGATATGACGCTATACAGATGTGATTACCAATCTGATTCTTCTTATGAGATTCTTCAAATTGAAAGTGACCATGTACCATTATGAATACCTCCCTAGTTAAGAGGGAGTGTTGGAAGTTGTAACTAGCTTCGGTCTTCATATTGACTATGTAATTATGTATTTATGTAATGAAGAAGACAAAGATAATAAAACGTATTTTTGTTATGCTTGCATCATGAGTTTCATGAGCAAGGTTTTTATTATAGGTCAAAAGAATTCTTCTTAATGTCTTCTAGGGATTTGTCATCTTGTCATAAATGTACTAATTAAGAATCATGTATATGAAGAGTCTAGCCAAAGAAGTATGCCTCAAGACCTTGTCATATAACCTTGAAGAAATGGCTCAAGTATGATGATAGCACTACTGCTCAAACAAAGCTTCAAGACAGCCTTCATCATGCTGGAAGATACACTCTACAAGTCGGCCTATAACCCTTGTTCAAGTCGACCTCATAACTAATGTACGGGTCGGCATATTTACAGACAGAATCAACTATTTAAAGGAACCTGCAGATTTCAGTTTGACACAGAATTCGGACAAGTGTTCTGTGATTTAGTGCGAGCTTCATAACAAAAGAAAAGTGCAAGAAAGGAGGATAAGAACTGTGGTTTAATGTGTAGGAGAGGACAGGTCAGCAAGGAAGGAAGTTAATATATTTGTGTGGTTATAAAACAATCAGTAACTACAATATAGATCTCATGAGTCTGCAATTTTAGCGAAGGACAAGGATGAGTTTCTAGAGTCATCACTATTCAGTTCAGGACTATCTTTAAAGTATTGGAAGAAGAACAAATAGAGAAGTCACGTGGATATCTAAGAAAGAGATTATTGAAGGCCAAAGTTATATGTTAAAGATTGGTAGAAAGAGACTGAGTTTCTCTATGCATCAAGTGCAGAATAGTACAGAAAGAAGGAAGAAAGCTAGAGACCAAGCTCTCTAATCCTAGTGCAGGACAGTGCACAGTGCAGAAAAGAAGGATCAGCCTAAGGAGTCAAGGAAGAAGCAGTGACGAGGTCTTCGAGGCATACAAGGGTCAAGGGTATGTGTCATGGTCATGGTACTTGTCATTTGAGAGTCTATAAGAAGAATTTCTCGTGGGTTTTCCTCCCCAAGAGAGAGAGGTTTTGGCCCTGGCTTGAAAAGCATAAATTTGTCTCTTGTGTTTTTGGTAATTGACTTGATGAAAGACATAATAAGCTAAGAAGAGAAGACATAAGTAAAAGAAGTAAGCTCACAAGTAATTATCAAGAAGAGAATTTGAATTAAACCTAGCCCTACCTAATTCTCAACAATTAGAACAAACTAAAATTTTAAAAGATGAGGAGAAGGACACTAAGAATAAAGTCAACAATTCAGAAAACGAAGAACTTTCACGTCTAAAGAATCATAATCAAAACCTACTTATGCAAATAAAGAAACTTAAGGATGATAAGAAATCATTGAAAAACAAATTAGAAAAACTTATAACAAAAGAAATATCAAAGTCCTCAGACATGACGGTTTAAATTGAAGAAAAATGAATGAATATTGATCCATTCAATACCACAACTCAAGATGATGACAATCAGTGGAAGTAAAAACATATTCAGATGTTGCAGTTCAAACGACAACGATTTCAAGTGAAGATCCAACGATTAACCACACAACTTCCGTAGCTAAAGGAATCAGATACTTCAAGTAAATCAAGAAAACAACACAAACAAGTTTAGGGGAAATCAAATCACAAGAACTCCTTATTGACATCTAAAACACTAGAGAAGACAACTCAATCAGTCTGCATATATGTATCACCTAGAACAGAAACAACGAACTTAATAGAGATGCATGTCCCTAAGGACATGACCATTCATGTAATATCCCCAAATGGGATTTTTCACCGATTTTGCCGAAAATAACTCAATTCAAAATTTTACCCATAAAGTTCCATATTAACTAACAGAAGATAGCCATGTAAAATCAAAAAAGTAGAGCACTGCAATCCATTAACACATTGAACAGGAAATATCTCATCTTTTATTTATAATGGATGAACTGGGGTTACATGCATATCTGACCAAAATGGCTGAGATGGAAAGTTGGCCTGCAATATAATCTACTACACTACATCAGCCTTCGAACTGAACTGAAATGGCACTGCTAATCTCACCTATGAATTCAAGATGAATTCACCAAGGGGAGTTGGGCACTTGTCCAATCTCTCTCAATCACCCGAGGGTTTTCTTCCTGGGGCTATCAATGGAGTAGAGAACTGGGTTCTCAACCTCACATACAAGAAAAGAGATCAAATCCAAGATGTTCCTAAATGCCCTCCTACTCTTCTTTTATAGATCTCATGAACCCATCTAGAGCATTCTATTTTATTATTATTTTAATCATGGAGCACTTTTCCCTCTTCTTTCCCCATTAAAATATTCTTTTTAATGCGGGAAAAGAGTAAATCGAACACCATGTCTCCTCCGGTCACCGAGACTCGTGTCCAGCCATCCCATCTTGTAAGTATTCCCATTATGGTTCCAGCGAGCTATTACACTAAGGTGTTCTATCATGTATCCCTCCCGAAATGCCACCTTGAACGTAACTAATTGAGTTAAGCCCAAAAATAACTCAGTTTCCCAAAAGTTGTCGGAATGCACCGGAACGAAAGGCAAACTGTGTGGATGATGGAATATACCAAGCGAATGCCACTGGTCCTCATGGAAACTCCTCAAAACTGCTCCAAAATTCCCCTGGGCCCACTAACGATAACAACCTGCACCTGTGACCGATCCGCCCATGACTTTAAGAGTCCATCCTAACCATGTCATAAGGAACACCAGAACCTCTTCCCCAAGATTGCTACCCTCAAACAATCCAAATATGTGAACCAATATGTTGGCCCAATGCAACTGAGACCCAATGTCTGGATCCCATACAAACCGCTGGGAGATGCGAGGCCTTTGTATCCACCCACTAGGAACGGATCCCTCAAAGCCCAAACTCTGACTAAATATGTCATCAACTAAACAACCTAGATCCAAATGCCAACAATCATCAGTGCTCCATGGCTCCTATTGTGCTGTAGCTCTGACTGTGTAAGTTGCCCCACCAACTGCGTACCAACCCATCACCTCTCTCCAATCCAACTCCTGACTCAATCCAATGCTAACCCTGCTCTCCTGAAGTCGGGATGGAATACTAAAGAGCTTTCGACTTGTGTCCCACTGCCAACTGGAAACTGTAGTATCTGTCATGTCTAAGGGTCCCTGCTCCGCTATGCTCATGACTAAGAAGATCGTACCATCAATAGGATACCAACACCTGATCTCCCGCCAATCTATCCTAGAAGAAGAATCAATTGCAATCACACCTGCATACAGAACAAGTCTAGTGTGTTGTCGCCAGTCCATACAAAACTCATGTTGCATCCCTTCTATCAACGAGATGTGCCTGAAGAAGAAGGACCCTCTCTCTATAATAGGCCAAAGTGAGCAAGATATGCTACAAGCCCCATCGATGTACTCCTGGAGAGTGTTGCTCCCTGAAAGTACTACAGCTCTGCTAACTACATGTGCATCTACTTGCACCTCATCAGTGCGTCGGCCCAAAGATGGATGCACCACCATCTCCAATAGTTCCTCCCTCTCCTGAACAAGAATGTCGTACTCCTTCTGTCTATTATCCTCCCACAGAACTACCTTATCGACCTCCAACATCTCTTGAGGATAAGTATCTGCAACTACTGTCACCCTGCTAGATGTACGTACATCTGTTTGCTCCTCATAAATGGCTGACCCCAAGGGTAGCCGCACATCCATCATAGACTCTATCTGAACCTCCATATAGCTCTCCTCAAAAGGACTATCATGCATACTGTGCATATCCTCCTCCTCAGTTGACTCATGCTCCACCATATGCTGCTCCAGTTGAATCATCACAAGTGACTCATCATCCTGAATGTCTCCCATAGAGTCCCCTGACTGCTCACCATGTACACTGGAATACAAATCCGGCCTATTGTCATCAACCCCACATCACTGCTCATACTCCCCAGAAGCATCCTCATATGACCCCATGGACTCATCCAAAGAAGAGCCCTTATCCTGACATACGGAAGGAATTTCCTCCTGCTCTACCTCTGCCACCTCATTTGCATCTCTCAAGCATGAGTGATCAGGGCCCCAAGGTTCTTTGCAAATGAAGCAAAGTCCCTTCCTCCTCAGCTCATTTTTTCTACCTGATCCATTAAACTGGAGTAACTCCTCCTTGGTTAACTGTCTCCTGAATAGCCCAATGTTTTGCTCAACCATCCCTTCGACTAACTCATAAGCAGCAAGTGAGACCAACTGCTCTCTCCTCCAAATGCTCAGCAATCTATTCTGCAACACCCGACAAATGGCATCACGACCCCTCATACATGATGACAAAATGGACTGCACGTGTGCTATGACTGTGTCTAGATGATGTTTCCTAATGCTGAAGAAGCATTGAAACATCTGCAGAATTAAGTCATCACACTCAAGATCAAACATGATCTCATAAGTCCTTGTCATAGCCCTGACCTCTAAAACCTCAAGCTTCTTCCCAAAAGTAGAGCCTGCATTGTTGTCCAAGTCCTGGAAAGTCTCTACTATCAGTCTAAAAACCCTCTTCATATCATCATCATTGTAGGGAGGAAAGGGTGCTACTATCCTCAAAATATCACTGAAACAAGAGGTAGTTATAAGCTTGACTCTCTCACTTGGGTGTTCCAAGAATCTAGCTAGTACCAATGCAAGCATAAATGGCTCCAAAGCCCAATTTAAACTCCAATAAAATTGCTCTACCTTTGAAAGATAGAATTCCAGTTTCTCCAACATGGGAAAGTCATTTTCCGATCTTCCAGTATTTAAGTCCATCACAAGTGCATAAAGCCAATTTCCCACTTCTTCCTCCTTTTGTAAATTCCTCAGATGCCTTTGTTGGAGAAAATTATGTAGCTTCTTGGAGAAGGGTCTGTTGTTTTGTTTTAAGGAACTAACTTCTGCATTGTTTAATCTTTTCAATTTGTTTAGGAGTTCTTCCATGGTTCAACCCAATGATGACAGGAACGTTTGTGATAATGAAGTCACTCTTTTTCTAAGTTTGTTGTATTTCTTATCAAACAGTTCGTTGACTGTAAAATTCCTACCCTTCATATTTCAAAGATTTCCACAATTTCAAGGTTTGTGCTTAGAAATGCTACTGGTACTTTTTTGTCAAACAGTTCAAATACACACTGTTGTAGGTGACACGTATTTGCTAGTGTCAAATATAGGTATATAGTGGGGAATTTATAAAAGAACTAGTCTCAACCCAACTGCTGGTATTTCATCTCATACTCAGAAATTTGTAACTTATATCAAGACTGTGTTAGACAATACATGAGAATTTACTCCACATAAACCATCAATAAATGCATAACAAAGATACAAGAGGAACTTGGTCTGTATTGATTGTCGCAGAGGCCACCTTCCAAAGAAATTTTCACCACGTGTGAAGCAAAAGCATGTTGTCCAAGAATATAGCCGCAAGTTCTAACCTTTAAGTGTTGTCACATGACCGTACCAGCAAACAACTACTATCAATATTGCTCCCCACGAACTTATGGCCAACACAGCACCAAAAACAATGTAACACACACAAGTTAAGCCCACAAACCGTTTGGTATGACAAGGTGGCAATTATGACTCTTTGATGAAATTTGGTCTTGGTACCAACTCTAAATTACAGATTTGTCCTAGGCTCCAAACTCGTCCCTCACAGTTAGGGATACGCAACCCCTTAGCAAAGCCCGGCTATATCGCACCAGTTCTCTCTCTGGCGTAGATCGCTTTTGTTACCCTGAGGCACACAGATCGTGTTCAACAAATACCCGCTTAACACTGTAATGTTGCTTTTCCAAGTATTCCCTATCTGTCACAATAAATTTCAGAATCAAATTTTAAAAATTCCAGTTATGTTCTTGCTAGACTGTATGTGTTTTTCCCTTGTTGTAGGTGCAAATCTCAAATGACTAGTGAGTGCTCCAACAAGCAGATATAAGCAGCAATCTCTCTAATAAGCCTTTGTTATTACTCTCACAACATTCTGCAATCTAACTTGGAATTGATAAAACAAAACAAATCATACACAGGGGTATGCTCAGATTTCCCAAACGCACAGGCAGCTACAAGGCACTTTATTAACTACCATTCTAGAGTTGGTTCGATCTCTGTCCAGCGAAATAATGCTCAGCTTCTTCGTTCTCTTCTGCACTGGGAACAAAGACAACTAGCCACATACTATAAACAATGGCTAGCTAGAGAAACCACAGATTGCCCTTAACACACATCCAATTGCGCTAAGCGAGGCACCTACATTTTTGGATCCAATTGCAGTCTATTGCCAAAATGTCTTGGACGTGACTTTCTAATCAAGGGAATTCGCGGCTCCACACAGCCACCCTTTTAAATTGGTTTGATGGAGGAGCCCGATTTCTCTGCGACCTGGGGGATGTCTTCACAATTGGCGTAACCAGGTGATCTATGCGACGTGCGAGTTACCAATTACAACGACAATCTGTGTTTTGGATGCACCCAGTGAAATTTCCCTTGCATGAAAATTATCATACGTCATATTCTATGTATGATTGGGCCCTGCTAAATTTGTTTTATACTTATTGGAGGCTGCAGCCATGGTCTTGACGTTCTCAACGAGTTGGTGACTGCACCAGTCAATTGATTCGCTTCAATTGGCTGCAAGTATATTCCGCTCCAGCAACTCTTAGCAGACTTCACCGGTTCGACTCTGCCAGTCTTCTGTTGGTCGGATCAACATGCAATGGCGTCACGTCCCTCCTAACGACAGCTCCTCAATGGTTTGACTCACCGATTCAAGGAAATTCTGCCTATTCCCATAACACTGTGCAGTGATCTCGAGGCAATTTAAATTGTTTCCTTGGTTACTGGAAACTTGGCCATAATTTGAAATCAAGGCACTTGCACAACTATTCAAACAACTTTAATTCAGCCTTCAATCAAAGCGTCTTTGGCTTCAAAAGGATTCGATCCTGCGATAATTAATAAATCTGGCCTAGCAATTTTGATAAGAAAAGCCTCTGCCAGTGATAAGATTATGCACTCGGCCCATGTGATGTTCCCGGGCAAAAATGAGTTGATTCCTCGAAATTCCACTAGCAATGTATAAACCCTACTTCGAAATTTTCCTTTGATCCAAGGGTCTATATTTAGAGATCAATCGCACCAACACCTACAATAAATCTGGTCTGATAATCCCACAAGAAAACCATCAGGCTAGCAAGATTACCAGCTCTGATACCACTGTAATATCCCCAAATGGGATTTTTCACCGATTTTTCCAAAAGTAACTCAATTCAAAATTTTACACCATAAAGTTACATATGAATTAACAGAAGATTGCCATGTAAAATAAAAACAACTAGAGCACTACAATCCATTAACATATTGAACAGAAAAAATCTCAGCATTTATTTAAAATGGACAAACAGGGGTTCCATGCATATCTGACCAAAATGGTTGAGATGGAAAGCTGGCCTCCAATATACTTTGTTGCACTGCACCGGCCTCCAAACTGAACTGAAATGGCACTGCTAACCTCACCTGTGAATTCAGGATGAATTCACCAAAGGGAGTTGGGCACTTGCCCAATCTGTCTCAATCACCCGAGGGTTTCCATCCTGGGGCTACCAATGGAGTAGAGAACCGGGTTCTCAACCTCACATACAAGAAAAGAGATCAAATCCAAGATGTTCCTCAATGACCTCCTCCTCTTCTTTTATAGATCTCATGGACCCATCTAGAGCATTCTATTTTATTATTATTTTAATCATGGAGCACTTTTCCTCTTCTTTCCCAATTAAAATATTATTTTTAATGCAGGAAAAGAATAAATCGGCCACCATGTCTCCTCAGGTCACTGAGACTCATGTCCAGCCATCCCATCTAGTAAGTATTCTCGTTCTGGTTCCAGCGAGCTATTACACTAAGGTTTTCTATCATGTATCCCTCACAGAATGCCACCTTGAGCGTAATTAATGGAGTTAAGCCCAAAAATAACTCAATTTCCCGAAAGTTGTCGGAATGCACCAGAACGAAAGGCAAACTATGCGGATGATGGAATATACCAAGCGAATGCCACTGGTCCTCATGGAAACTCCTCAAAACTGCTCCAAAATTCCCTTGGGCCCGCTAACGACACCAACCTACACCTGTGACCGGTCCGCCCTCGACTCTGAGATTCCATCCTAACCATGTGATAAGGAACACCAGAAAAGGGGATATTACAGTTCATAAGCAGCGCTTGCCTAGGTATATAAGCGGACCCTCATTTGTAACAATCTAAATCATCTCGTATCTTCTATACATTTCTTATATAAATATATTGTCCTATAATGGATATTTACATATTTCATATCTTCTGAATATTCTTTTGCATATAACTTTGTTCATAACAGATCCAATGAAAGAATGCATGTTGTCTGAAAAGATATTGACGTATAGATGCAGAAAACATAGGGCAAAATCATATGGAATTTCCTTATAATAACTTCTTTCCTTGTAGGAGACATACCAAAAAACTTGATTAATGAGTAGCACTATGCCTAAAATAAAAGACATCGATACTCAGAAATGGTTCCAACATGTATGGTTGTTAGAAGGAAATCCAAATACAACGCAATTGCAAGGCTCTTATTTTAGAAAGATGCAACAGACCCAAATAGGAAAAGCAATACAATTCACAAATGTTAATTGAAGCATGCACCGGAGGTAATTGCTGCATATACCTCAATAGAAATCAGAAAGGATTAACAAAAAGGTTTGCTTCAGCCTTCATCTAAGAAAGGTCCTCTTCAAATAGCTTTCTCTAGAAAAGAAAAGTTTTACCAAAATGTTCAATAAAAAAATATAATAAGGGTACATGACAGTTAAATCATATCAAAAACAAGCTTTTCCTCCACACACTCCACTAGGGAGAGGAGCTATTAATGTGAAACAAAATCTCATCATAGGAATATGCCGCTATTATGGCACTATGGCAAGATAGTTTGTGATTAGAGACATCAAATAAATAACAACGAACCAAAGAGGGCCCACAGGGCATGACACCAAAAGAGTTGAAGATGTTAGGACTGGAGTTAGGGAGGAAGTTATCGCATAAACTCATGGACTTGCACTCCAAACCCAGCATTCGGATTAGCTTTTATTGCAAGTAATACTGTTAGGAATCTGTAATGCGCGATGGACAGTGGTTTTGTGAACAGTGCCCAGGCCATGCGTCAATCGGTGTATGGAATCGCTGCACAATGAAAAATACCACCCCGCTCTCCAAAGCGGTGCGATGGATACTGCGTGGTTTTGCAACGGTGAGTGGGTGGTGGGGACCACCAGGCGATGAAATGTGCGTCGTCGATCTGCAGATCAAATCGACGGTGGAGATCGATTTGAACTTTGAACCGGCGGAAAACCTTAGAACATAAAAAATGTCAAATATAAATGAAGGTTTAAACTTTGGGCGGAAATATTTATTTCGAAGCGGATAGGCGCCCGCCTACGGGGCCATGGGTTCTATGGGGAATCATATGACCGGATTTTAAAGAGGAAGGGCTAGTCGCAATCGGGCAATGCGATGAGCGTTTGGAAGGCTGGCGCTCGGTTCCAGCACCAAGGCGTATGGAGGGAAAGAGTTAAAGACTTGGCCCAAGGGGGATTAAGTCTACAAACTATAAAAAATGTGATTTTTATAGTTTTTTAATGATTTCAAAGGTTTTGAGGGTTTCGATAAGGCAAAGAAGGAGTCTTTAACCTTGTCAAAGGGATTTTGATAAAGGGGGAAGGGGAAAAACATGAAAATGAAGGATTTCATGGGAGAAGGAAAAGCAAAGATGAGATTAGTTTTGGAAGAAAGGGAAAAGGGAAATGGTGCTTGCAGCACTATTCAGGTATGGAAATGGTGCTTGCAGCAAATTGCAGGCTTTGTCATTCTGCAAGATTCCATTTCAAAATTTTTCTGTAACGGCCTTTTTGGACCTCCTCCATTCTCCATTCTCCATCATCCCCATACTCTCCATACACCAGCGCCCAACTTTTAATACGCTTCCACAAATCGATACCCACCTGCCGCTCCTACCACGAACCAGACCCCTCACCCTCGACTCCCTATTCACCCCTCCCTGCGTACATACAACGCTGCACAGCCATTTAATACAGCGCTCATATAATACTCGCGGTATATATTTGTTTTGTAATAGTTTATACAGCAATTATACCTCCACAGGCGCCTCTCCACACAATACAACCCTTCTCATTCCAGCGCCGTCACTACACAACGCTTCCCATTCCACGCACAGTCAATCCAGCGCTGTCACTACCTCCGCTCCAGCGTTTTATCCGCAGTTGTATATCGACTCCATTTTATATTCAGTGCTGTCTGTCCACGCTATTTACAAAGCTACCGCCATTTAATACAGCGTTCCATATTATATATAACGTTGTCTGCACGTTTATATACAACGTTGTGTAACGCTGTCTGCATAGTTTAATATATCACGCCCATGGTTTAATACATCGTGTTGATTGCATTCCCTTCTGCGTTTAAACGCTGTCTATTTCATATTTAAACGCTGTCTATTTCATAACACCGCCCTTTCAAATTTGTAATACCGTCTTTCTCGTTTACATATAACGCTGTCACTTATATAATAACGCCCTCCAGCGCTGGCTATAACTCCGCCCTCCCATCTTTTAATACCACGCCCCTTCTATATTCATTATACCATCCCACAATACATCCATTCAATACCGCCCCATTCATATTCACAATACCATCCTCCCATTTCATAAAACTGCTACTCATATAAAAAAAAATTCTCCAAACAAAACAAAAAAAAATATACATATATTTTTTTGTGCAGAATTCAGTTTATAGCAAAGAGTTTTTTGTACACTTAAATTCAGTCTTCAGCAAGAGTTTTTGTGCAGAGTATTTTTCCAGCAAGAGTTTTTGCCCCTTTATTTGAAAGATTTCAAGAGTTGAAAGTTTTTATAGCAGAAATTTTTTTCCTCTTCAGAAGATTTTTTCCAGCAATCTAATGCATTCTCTCATCTCAATTGTTGGGGTGGTTCTCTCCGGCAAAGAGAACTATCTTTAATGGTATCGGAAGATTAAACACACACTCATTTTTAATGAGCTGTGGAAAGGAATCTGTGAAGGACAAGAAGAAAACCCACCAGCAAAGCCCACTTCAGACAAAGAGCTTGCCATTTGGGAAAATAAGAACTGCAAGGCCTATGCCTTGATTGCAGCCTCCATCAGTGAAGAGGTGAGTCGCCATATTTCATCATTCTCAAATGCCTATGAAGCCTTGAAAAAACTAAAGGAACTCGATGACTCACATTCAGAATTAGAAAATGTTCAATTGATGATTAAGCTGTTCAGTCTTGAAATGAAGAATGATGATCCCCTTGCTTTAGCTTCAGAAGTAAGATCTATAATGCATGACATTGAAAACACTGGTGTAAAAATAGACATACCTCTCATAGCATATGTTAAGGCATTATATCTGACTTACTCACATTATCTTGAGTCTTTGCAAGCAAGTGGAAACTTTTAGCATATCACCTTTGATACACTTGAGAAAAAGTTTGCAGAAAGAGAGAAAGCTTTTGGGAAGATGATAGTCCCTTCATCTTCCGAAGAGGCTGCATACTTGGCACATAGAGAAAAGAGTCATGCTCCAAATTCATCCAGAGGAAGAGGTGGCAGAAGAGGAAGAGGAAGAAGAAACTTCACAGAAAGGGGGGGCAGACAATCTGACAAATCCAATCTTCATTGCACACGTTGCAATAGAGATGGACATGATGCATCCAAATGCAGAACACCATGGGAGAAAATTGAGCAGCAAAGAAATCAAGACAAAGGTAAAGCACCTGAATCCGCTCATTATGTTCTAGCACATTGTAACAATGGAGTGACTGAAGACTTATTTGATGTTTCATTTACTTCATGGAGAGATGATTGGTTGCTAGATTCAGGAGCAACATGTCACATGACATTTAGAAAAGATTGTTTGAAGAATTCACTGACAAAGTTGATGGAGCAGTATATTTCGCAGATAAATCCAAACTCAAGCCATCAGGGCTTGGCACAGTCAGGCTTAAACTACCTGGTCTTCCTGACCATATCCTACATGAGGTTCTATACCTCCCGG
>CM076583.1:1234316992-1234627958 GCA_034641835.2 Pinus albicaulis | reverse complement strand
AATCCGAGAAGAGTAAGGGACTTAGGTTGTGGTGACAGTGGGCCTTTGTCCTAGGAGTTGTTGTCTCCTCTAGCTCTTGCCTATTTACAAGGCCTGCTAGTTTGTGCAACAACAATCACCTCTCACCATCCAACATTCCTCTTGAAGGAAGGTGGGACATCATTTGGCAAGTCATTTAACCATCTTGGAATCGCTTTTACTTAATGTTTTGGGCGTTCTAACATGGATTAAGAGGTGATCTAGATGATGACCGATCTTGACTGTAAACATGTTCTCCCACTTTACCAGGAAGGTTAGTTTTTGACCCTACTCCAATGGGACCTCCTCTGAGGCCTTAGGGTTATAGGAGGAGCACTACTTGGGAAACTTGAATTGAAGTAGTGTGCCCATGATATTCCATACTTACCAATTTCCATCATTCCCCAGATTTCATCTCCATTCTTCAAGCTTGTGGTTATTGGTTCATTGGGATTGGAGGTTAATTTTTTACCCTAATCTAGTGGGACCTCCTTTGAGGCCTTAGGTTTATAGGAGGGGCACTACTTGGGAGACTTGAATTGAAGTAGTGTGTCCATGATATTCCACACTTACCAATTTCCATCATTCCCTAGATTTCATCTTCATTCTTCAGGCTTGTGGTAATTGGTTCATTGGGATTGGCACCCTCTTATCCTCATCCTTGAGTTTAGGCCAAAAACTTTACCCTGGAGGTTGATGCAACTAAAAGAACGTTAAAAGCATAAAATTGCCACAATGAAAGAAACAAAAAATTAAAAGGCAAAATATGGTCGAGATATTAATTAGTGCATGGGCAAAAGCCTAGCATGAACTCTACCCTCCTCATTAGCCATCACCCAGTTCCTCGAACACTTGATGCTCCATCATGTAATATAGGATCTCTTACATGTCCCAACCCTAATGAGTAATAAATTGACTCATCATTAAGGGGTAAATAAATGTTAAATCAATAAAAGCAAACTTGGGTTCCTAAGTTATGCCCCCAATAAAAACATTATCAATAGGAGGTAAAAGGCTCACTAAAGGGGTGGAAAAAGCAAGCCAAAGAAAGAGCTAACTCATTCGTCCACAATTGCTCCCTCCTTATATCTATACACTCGGGATGATGGACCTCCATCAATTGATTGCATGGCCTTCCCTCGAAGCCTTTCCCCTCCATTGCCACTATTATCACAAGCAATTATGGATTAAAAGGTTGACCTAAGACCTGTCACCTCGCCTTAGGGGTTGGAAACACCTAATAGGGTTGACCATCTAGCCATCTCTAACACAAGCAAGGAACACCTTTACAAGACTTGGTCTAGTCAAATATTTGAAGGTGATCTCAGTTTGAAGTGCTGGCATGACCTTAACAATTAAGCATGGTCCACTATGATGCATCTATGGTCATTGTCCCTAATTATTGGTGGTTTTCACTTGATATTGAGATGGTTTGGCCAAGTGTTTCTTCACAGAGTAGCATAGGCCTTTTGGGGCACATTAAACCATTCAACTACACAAAATGCCCAAGCCATTTTGCATCTTCCAGAGAGCAATGATGACCTTGCAAATGTAGTGTTTCCCCTTCAAAGCAGAGCATTGTGTACTTCGATGGTTCCATCAAATGAATAACACTCAGAAGTACCCCTAGATGTTGAAACATTGAGCTTCTCTTGCTTGGCACTGGATTTACTTGATATTATACCCAACAAACCCAAGATGCCCCCGCTCTGGCCTTGAATTGTTTGATGGGTGTCGCTTGTTCTAGAGTTCAAATGATGATGGTTATCACCAAGATGACTAGGGAGGACTTGTACTCACTCTTAGATCCCTAATGCTAGAGAGAGAGATATTGCCACATCACCCATCTAGTCCTTGAGAGGGTGACATAGGGCACCCTCAGCATAGTATTTGGACATGGAGGCAATTTGAGGCATTTCTTGAGGCTTCCCCTCGAGAGTTAGAGTTGACTATGATGGTGGAGCATCTCCTTATCCCATTCCACACCTTGTCATGGAATTTATTGCTCAAAAAGGAGATTGCATCATGCTTATAGAGCATACCAACCCACACATGTCGACATATATGACATATGAGGTTGGCTTGTAACCTCTGGTCTTGTCAAACACACAAAGTCAAACTTGTTTTAGGGGTCATAGGCTTATTATTTTGTAAAATTAAGGGATAGAACTCATATAAATAGAGGATCCCTCCACTTCTTTTCATAATCACACATGTGAATTCAGCCTCCTTAGAGAGAGCGTGAATTGCCTTTGTCTAACTCACTACTTGGCAAAATGTGATTTTTGTGGAGCATCTTTATATTGGAGATTGATTTTTGCATTGGAGATGTGTTTTTGGGATTGAAAGAAGACTTTCTTGGTGGAATTCGTAAGATTATTGCTGATTTTTCTGTATTTTGCATGTGACTGAATTTATGCTAGGGTTTCTAAATGTTCCATGACTAAATGTATATTGTTTATTGGAACTCCTAAGACCTAAATGACTAAATGAACTAAATGTTCCATGACTAGATGACTAAGAACTCCTAGGGTGCATCTTCTATCTTTAATTTCTCCCCTCACAGAAAAGATAGCTAGGGTTTTACAAGAGGAAAAATATTTTCCCCCCCTTACTCCAATCAATTTTCATCTTCCTTTAAAATTTTACCTAAAACTCCATTAGCCCAAATAGGATTAGGCACTAGATAGGTTTGTGTTGATCATAAACTATCAAAACTTATATATTTTTATGTTCTTACATATCCTAGGCTTTTAAGGCAAGACACTAGGGCTTTTCTAGGGTTGATTCGCCATAGAGTTGAGTTTGGGTGGATGCTTGTGGATAAAATTCCAAGGTTTGCCTTCATAAACCTTTTAAATGCAAAATATAGCATTAATTATGGTGAAACCTCCCTCATTGGAGTTGACGTCATCTTTTCCAAGCTCCTTTGTGTCATTAAAACCTGAGTCCTTGGCCAAACTTCAACTTGAATCCTATCTTAGGGTTCCCCTATTCCTTGGTTGATTTTAATCGTTGATTTTAATCGTTGAGGGAATCATTTCTTTGACTTCTACATTGCTAGATACTCCTTTATTATTGCCTATCAATAAACGCTAGGTCATAGTAGTCCTTCGCTAGTCTAGCGCTAGTATACTTGTTCCCTTATAAAGAAGGTTTAAGTATATTTCAGCTTTAAAGTATATTTCCCTAGGCCATTCATATCACCTTGAGCCCTGTAATTAGAATACCCTTATAGGTGAATACAGGGAAGCCTCCCTTGTGGTGAAATCCCACTAAACAGCAAGAGGAAGATTGCTAAGTTGATAGTGGCAATCCTTCATCATTGTTTCCATAGGGTATGGCCCTCACCTTATGACACCCTTCACAAGGTCTACAAGAATTTGCGACGACAATACCAATTTACAAAATGAATATACATAGTGATTATATAGTGTTTCTATGAAGTTAAGTTTTTATTAGTGAAATAAACATAGTACATATTGGCTCAATGCGGAAAAAATGGCATGCAATTGTACACTACTCTCTCAAGCCCCAAAATATAAACTTGAATGAAATCACATCTATATGGTTGCAAGGACACTTATACATACAAAAGAGCATGCATCAAATTCCTATGAGCCATAACTTATGTGAGCCCAGTGCTATTTCATTCCAAAAATTACAAACCAAATTTTAACCAATAACTTTCAACTCTTCTTGCTTCCAACAAAGACAAATGCAAATCCTCAACCATTGTTCTCTCCATTTCCATTGCCAGAATCCATTCCCAAATTTCTCGATCTTGCAAATTTGACAATGGAAATGCCTCAATTTGAAGCAAGTATATAAGTCTTGTTGACCATGTACATGTAAACAATTCCAAAAAGCAAAGTACAAAGCAGTGGACAAAATTTTTCAAGATCATTGTCATCATTCAGCGTCAATTTCATCAATGTAATCCCAAATTCTACAAAGTTTTTTGCAAATGATTCTAGTATGACTATTACACCATGTAATAACACCTAGGTAAGCCTATGATTCTTCTTAAAGGGTTTCATCCTAGGGAGATTTTAACCTCACCAACTTATGTGTGTTTCTAAACACGGATAATTGGCAGAGTTTTTCTTCCAGATATACCCCAAAGCTAGGGTGGAACTCATTGACGAGGTCTTAGGTGAGTCCTAATGTTTATCGAGTCTGTATATTTTTCATACTAGATAATGTGTCTTGTCACAGAATTGGGTAAAGTCTTGAGGGTCTATGTCAAATGTGTATTTCCCCTTTTAAGGGTTGATATTGTAATATTTTGATGTAAAAGTGTGTCTAGGAATAGTTTAGTGCATGATTATTCATATTTAGACACTATGGCTAAATTATGTTTTAGACCCACTTAGAGGGTAGAAAAATATGTATTTCCCTCTTGAGCCTTTTAATTTATTTATTTTTGACAAAAATAAAAAAGAAAATAATTAGCCTATAGTTCCTCCTTAATCCACTGATCTTTCCTCCTCTTTCGTTCTTGCTACTTCGTATACTGTCTTCATCTCTTCAAACCTTGGTGTCTTTTATGTGTTGTCACACACAGAAAAACTATTAGATTTCAACAACCTCAAAACATAATATACATGATCACCTTGGCTTGTTGTGGGGAGTCTGTTGATACAAGGCTAGCTAAACAATGCTTTACAAGTTAGCACATCAATAAAATCGTATCAATCGTTAGTACCATGCTACATATCTAAATCACGAGATAAGCATGAAATCAATCAATCACAAACCGGCTTTTACACCTAAACATTTATTTTATCCATTTTCTAAAATTCAATATGAAACCCCTTTGCTTTGTTAACTTTGTAACAAAGTACCAACTTATTCTCCAAGGCTTGGAAGGAACCTTGCCATTATTTTATCCATGATAGAGCCCATCCAATCCATGTGTTGAACATGGATGCTCTAATACCACTTTGTAACATACCCCCTACTATTCCCCTCCCAAGTTAAGGTTAGCGAGTGGCAGTTACTATGACGACCCAACTCCCATAGTCACATTATGGAAATGGGGTATAAATTTCTCACTTTCTTCTACCCTTCCGAAACTCAAAACAAATGATACCATCACATTTGTCTCATTAAGATGATTTTGGCAATATAAAATATGTCCCAATCCTACACCTGAATCAACAGATATGGTCGATTGAAATCATGGCCAATTAAAGGATGCTAAGACAACGGGATGCCACGTGGAGCCCGTGGTTGCCAAGTCATAAGTCACCTGTCAACAGCCAACTCGCTCATACTTCAGGTCGTGAACTAACCCTTCTCAATGATTCATAAGGCTCAATGGAGAATTTTAAACACACACACACACACACACACACACAGATATATATATATATATATATAACATGCGTGGGTGTGGGCCACCCTTGCCACCTCACCCTGGAACTTCAATCATGGGCATTACATTCATGCTCTTCATCCAAACCCACCGAGATGACGAGGACCAGGACAATGTGGACTTGCAAAGGGTGTGTCGAGTCTCAAACAAACACCGAGGTGACGGGGCTTTATAGGGTGCCACCAATTGCTAAGAGATGGAGACAAGAACTTTCCCATTCCTCGAAGACCGTCTCCTAAAAGTTTCAACAACATGCAACACGAACAAGCCAAGATGATTCAATGTCAATAGGACGTGGCATGAGGGCCCATCAGAGTAAGGGAAGCGAGAGAACAATCACCAAGTGGAATGAGCCTGCACAACCCAATCACAGCACTTATGTCATCTCGAAAGGGAGATCCCCGAAAGGAATAAAGGTTGCACTCCAAAGAATGGCTCGGGCTAACGAGGCTCTTGGATTACGTGGAGGTGAAACATGCACATCCAATAGAATCCTACAAAGGGAGGTCGTGCGACTATTAAGTTGTCTCGGTGCTTGAAGAAGTAGCCAGGTCCCAAAGGACCACGGTCACTAACCTTGGTTACATGCGACGCCTCGTTTGCATTGACTCTGAGATTAAATGCCCAGATATATATATTTCCCATAGTTGAAGGTGCCATAAAAGGGAGCTTTGTTAAGGAAACATAAGCTCGTGAATATTTATCTTGTATATGAAATACTTTCCCCACGCTTTTATAAGTGAGCCTTCCTCGTCCCACAATCATGATTTGTTGCAAGCATGAATGGTTTCAATCCCTCCTTTGGAAGGAAGCACCTGAGTATATATATATATATATTTGTGTGTGTGGTGTGTGTGTGTATGAATCCACATGCCTATAGCACTATCCTTCCTTAGCTTGATACTAAAGGAACAACGCTTAGTAGCCTATTGTATAAGCGATATAGTAAATAGGACAAGGTTTGCCCATTCATAACCACTAAGGCCCATTAGACAAATTGCAAGCTCATCGCAACTCAAAGGTCAACAAACCTCTCAGGCTAATATTAATAGATAGAAACCAAGCCAATCTTATCTCAAAGATCCACTAGTCTCTTAGGCTATTAATAAACATACAACAAACTCATGAAAGCGAACAGGAAGCATACAATGCCCAAATTCCTTCAGGAAATCAGATTCTATGAGTAGACATGAAATCTCAGTCCACATTCGATTCACATGTATAAACCATATATTTGAGCATTAAATTAACATCATTACAGGCATGTAGCCAACACATCATTTGTATAAATTATGTGTGCAAGAACCAGCACTCCTCAATATTAGCATGTCATTCTCCTGATGCAAATAATAGAGACAATATAGTAGTCAATGTTGAAAATTAAGTAGCCTCGGTCAAAATTTCATTGGCAAAACAGAAAGGAAAACTCATATTTTTGAGTTTGACGGGTCAGCCTTGTTACCACAAAATCTAGCAGGCCTTGGAGAGGGAAACCCTAACAAAAGCTAGAACAAGTGCTAACAATGGGACAATGGCCCACTATCACCACGGCCAAGGTCCCCTGCTCTTTACAAACTTTCACAGATGGGAGGAGTCCCAGTAGGAAGGAGATCACTTACAATATATATGTTAGGTATGAGGGATAAAGTGATCAAGCTAGAGCTCATTCAAGAGAGAGGCTCAATAATGGTTCAATGCTTCAAAGAAGCAAAAGCTCTCAAAGAAAAGCCCTAGAAAACAAGGCTCAAGACCTAGGGTTTTGAGGTTTTTGATGGTAATAGGTTTTCACAAGGTCCACGCTTGGGAGAAAAGGCTTATTATGATATGCTTCAACAAGTACTAAAGCTCATATAACCTTCAAGGAAGTCCACAAGTTGAGGGGAAAAGAAATAGGGTTTCCCTTTTGGAGCAACACTTAGGGCAAGATATTTTATGGATGAAATTTGAGTAGATGCCCACCAAACTTGGAGAATAGCTAGCCTAGACCCTAAACTTGATGTTTAGGCTCTCAAATCACCAAAAAGCCTCCTCCCTAAAACCTCGTTGCAAGCCCTAAATTTTTGCCCTAGCCTTAAAAGTTCCAATTTTAGGAGAAAAAATTATGGAGAAAATTTAGATTTGATCACCAAGGACTTCAATTAGTACCTTGTCATTTGGGTAGGATGAAATAAATAAGCTAGATCCTTTCTAAGGAGGCTAAAATTTGATGCCCTAGGTATCAACTTTTAGCATTTACCCACTTCAAATAAAAATAGAGTTTGGAGAGATTAAAAATTTCCTCCACTAAAAACATTCTTACATGTACAATGAACAACATACGCAATACTCAACTAGATAGCCTTTCAAAATTAATTTTCAACAATTAGGGCACAAAATAGCATAACCTAGAAACAACAATTTCATACATTAGACAATTTCAAGATAGAAAATCTTCAACAAAAACACTTACAAGCCAACATGTAGTATATCCATCCATTATCCAAACAAGTAGCTCCAAAGACAATCAAAAATAGCTTCCAAATATCGAAATGCATCCAAAAGATCTCCAATAGCCAAAAGAAACAAGTGTGAGTTCTTCTGATCCAGAAGGATCTTGTTTCAGTGCAGATCGACAGTGAGGTCCAGTGCACTCCAATTTGTCAATGTCCAATTCAGTCTTCATATCGTCACGTCCTCCAGTATTCCGGATGAATGTTACTTCGTCATGGTTCAGTGTGATGTCATGGTTAAAGTGTGGTTCGAAATTTGAATGTGTGGTAAAATGCAAAATCATGGTGACATATATGTAATGGTGACATGTACCTATGTAATTAAATCCTAAGTGGTCTAAGTCCAAAACTATGGTGGAATGATGTAAAGGTTCTAAGTCCTAAGTCTAAAACCTAAGGACTAGACCTAAGACCTAGCGCAAACAAACTAAGCATTAAAACCTAAACTACAAGGTTTCAGACCTTGTATTATAAACCTTGTAATATAACCCACAGCTAACCGTCGGATTAAACTGCAGCGGAACCAGGATATGTGAACGCTGCAGCAGTTAATAAGACCGTTGCAGAAACCGTTGGAAGATAGACCGTGACCATTGGAGGTGAGTTGTCATATGGATATCGTTGACCGCAAGCAAGCGGAAGCCGCCGGGATCAAACCGCGAGGTAGCAACAAACCAGATTGACTGCCTGCTCACATGCCGCCGTCAGCTCGTCCTCCGCGTTATTTTGCTGACCACCAGGGTTAAATTTTATCATAAGGTTCTATTTTGGGTTTTTATGATTATTGCACCAAGGTGTTCATTAAACCACCTTATCACTTTCTACTAGGTGTCACAACGTGACAAGACCGAGCCTTATCACCTTGATTTCTTCAACCACTTGCCAAATTGGACCTTGAGAAGTTCGATGATGAACTTATTTAAACCATGACATTTTCTTCATGAAGGACAGCGGCGAAGTGACTTTGTATTCAGATTTTGAGCAAGAGAGGCAGATTTTGTTTTCAGTGTTTCTTGGTCGTCCAGAGGCAGAATTGAGCACAGAGACAAGCATTGGAAAGTTAGGAGAGAGAGCTTTCTTTTTGTCAGTGACTAGAGGTACCTGTGAGCACATTCAGTCTGGTGTTTTTGCTGTGTAAAGACTTCTTCGAATCAATCCTAATAAAATGAACGCCCATCAATCCACCAGAGACGAACTCCGTAATCAAAGTTTGTAGTCTCTTATCTCTATTCTTTACTGTAATTTCATTCATAATATGTTGTTGGTTTAGGTCATTAATGATTTAGATTTCCTTCAGTCTTCCACATTAAGCAGTTCAATTAACAATCAATTCACTGATGGCAATTAATCAATTCTACTTCAGCACTTAATTTCGATCACATTCAGATCATATATTTTGGTATCAGAGTAGGTTGTGCTTGTAGTCTTTTTTCCAATGAATGTTAACCAGGTTCAGATTGCAACGTGGAGAAGGAACGCTTGAGGAATTCAATCCAGAAATTGGAAAGTAGAAAGTCACTCATCAATCAACGATGACAGGCACTGAAGCAGATGAAACTCCTGAAGTGAAGGTCATGGACGAGAACCAAGTTCAGCAAATGTTTTTGAACATGCAGCAAATGTTGGGAGAACTCTACGAAGATAAGAAGGTGAGAGATGCAGCTTCTTCTTCAAAGGCATCGAAGAAGGACAAGGGGAAAAGAAAAGATGATAAACCTCCTTCTCCTCCATCATTTCCATCATCTTCTTCTTCTTCTTCTAGTTCAGATTCTGAAACAGAAAAGAAACCTCAAAAATATCTTTTGAAACTTGATGTAAAATTTGAACTACCCCGTTTATGATGGCAAAATGAACCCAGAGAAACTAGATAACTGGATTAAGAAGTTAGAAGAGTATTGTAGGATTCAGAACATTTCTGATGAAAGGACAAAAATCTAGTTAGCTACTCTTAGGATGGGGGGAACTGCGTTAATCTGGTGGGAAAGTAAAACACAGATAGATTTAAAGCGTAAAGGTAAAGTCATCTCCTCATGGTCTAAGTTTTTCAAAGCTCTCAGGAAACAATTCTATCTGTTGGGATACATGCAGCAAGTTGTTATTGATTGGCAGCATTTGCGGCAAGGTAAGGGACAAAATGTTCAGGAGTTTACTCAGGGGTTCAGGAAAGAAAGCTTTGGCGCTTGGCATTCCTTTGGATACACGTGAAACTTTGTTAAGGTACATTGGCAGTTTACATTCATATTTGCAGCATATGTTATTGATGTTTAATCCTAATGACTTTGATGAAGTATGTGTTCAAGCCATACATATCGAATCAGGTTGCAGACCATTCAAGTTTTCACCGAAGACATCCAAACAATTGGAAAGCAAGGATTCTAGAGACAGCAAGAGGAAGAGCAGTTCGAATGGAAAGAAAACAACTACAACTCAGAAGGAAGGTGAAAGACCTACCTGTACTCACTGCCAGAAGATCGAACATGATGAAGCCACATGTTGGAAACTTCACCCAAAACTCAGACCGAAGAAGTTCCAGAAGAACAAAGGTGAAAAGAAGGCTAATGCAGCAATCCAACAAGACTTAGGCTCCGATTCAGGTGATGAAGGGAAAATAACCGCAATGGTTACGACAGGTTAAAAATTCTGACGCTAGTTCAAGTTCTAGTACTTCTTCTTCTTATTCAAACATTAATCACCTGGATGAAGATAAAAGAGTTAAGTTATTTCACATAAAGGTAACTTCTAAGCACACTAAAATAAATACATTGTTTGACAGTGGGTCACAGGAAAATTTAATATCTGAATCATTAGTTACAAAATTGGGTTTGGTGACACAGAATCATCCAAGACCATACCCATTAGGTTGGCTAAAGGAAAAGACTCAAATTAATGTCACAAAGCAGTGTCGTTTAAAATTTGCCACCATAGCTAATTACATTGATGAAGTGGATTTAGATGTGATACCATCAGACATATGTGGAATAGTGCTAGGAAGTCGTCCTCTCTATGATCGAGATGTAGTGTTTCATAGGAAAGAGCATAAATATCATCTTAAGAAAGATGGGATTGAATACATTGTCCAGGCACATAAAATCAAAACTCGCTTGGATTTAGTTAATGCTAATTAGATGAAGAGACTAATAAGTTCAAGTAAGAGATATGTACTCATGGTTGTAAAAGAACAACGTAAGGATCTTCATGATGCTTTTTCAGGTTGTGAATCTCAGTTTAAAGATAGTTTGGTTAAAGTGGTAGATTCATTTCAAAGTCTATTTAAAGAACCAAAACATCTACCTCCTAAACGAGAAATACAACATGAGATACAGTTGATGTTTGATGCCCCTCTTCCTAATGTCGGAATGTATCGCATGTCAGTAATAGAGAATGAAGAAATAAAGAAACAAATCCAAGAGTTGGTTGAAAAAGGTTTAATTCGACCCAGTTCATCTCCATGTGGTTCACCCATAATTTTAGTTCCTAAGAAAGATGGGACATGGAGTATGTGTGTCGACTTTAGGGCCTTAAATAAAATCACAACAAAAACAGTTATCCTCTTCCCAGGATAGATGATTTACTTGACTAGTTGAAAAATGCTGTTTACTTCACTAAGTTGGATTTGCATAGTGGGTATCATCAAATTTGGATAGCAGAAAATGACATATGGAAAACTGCATTCAAAACTAGGCAGGGACTATTTGAATGATTAGTAATGCCTTTTGGTTTGTGTAATGCACCAGCAAATTTCATGCATGTTATGAATGATGTCTTCCATCCATACATTGATAAGTTTGTCATAATCTACTTAGATGATATCCTGATATTCAGTTTCAGTATGGAAGAGCATGTTAGGCATGTTAAACAGGTTTTCGAAGTATTGAACAGGGAAAAATTGTACATTAAACTGTCAAAATGTGAGTTTGGGAATACTTCAATGGTTTATCTTGGTTACATTGTTGGAGGTGGTCAACTACAGATAGATCCAGCGAAGATAAATGTGATTGTTAAGTGGCCAAAACCACGAAATGTGACTGAAGTAAGGAGTTTTCTAGGTGCAATTCAGTATTGGAGAAAATTTATTGCTCCATTTTCTTTGATTGCATCATCATTACATGCTTTAACAAGATCTAAACTTTCCCTTCAGTGGAGAGGGAAACAACAAAAAGCTTTTGATTCACTTAAGCAGAAACTTATCACAGCACCAATTTTAGCTTTACCTGATCTTCAACAGCCATTTGAAATTGAAACAGATGCAAGGGGTTATGCAATGGGTGCAGTCTTACTTCAAAATGGGAAACCAATTTGTTTTCATTTTGAAACTTTTTCTAAGGTAGTAATCAATTATCCGACATATGATAAAGCACTGTTTGCTTTGGTTGAAAGTGTAAAGAAATGGAAACACTACTTAATGGGTAAGGAAACACTGATTCATACAGATCATCAACCGCTTCAGTACATTCAGTCACAGACTAAGTTGCAACAATCTCGCCATTACAGATGGATGGGATTTCTTCAGCAATTTCACTTAGCAATTAAGTACAAGAAAAGTGTAACAAACAAAGTAGTTGATATGTTGTCTAGACCATCTTTAAATGCTTCAGTAGTCCTACAAAATAGTTCTTTAAAACTTTAAAGTTATTTAGAACAATATAGTACTGATGTTGATTTCAAAGATATTTATGAATCACTAACTCATGGTACTCAAATAGAAGAAGTCAATTTTCATATTCATGACAGGCTGTTATATCATCTGGGTAAGTTGTGCATACCACAGACAGAAAGGGTGCATGTTATTCAGGAAGCACATTCTTCTCGAATTACAGGACATTTTGGCGTAAGCAAGACTATGGCGCAAATTCAAAGGTATTGTTATTGGCCTCGCATGTATGAAACAGTTGTGAAGTACATTAAAGGATGTGTGATGTGTTCGACAAGCAAGCCAAGCAATCGAAAGATTGGTTTGTACATGCCACTTCCAGTTCCTTTGCGACCATGGGACTACATTTCCATGGATTTTGTTGGAGGATTGCCTATGTCCAGGAGAGGGTATGATTACATGTATGTCGTGGTTAATCGTTTCAACAAGATGTGCATTCTTGTTCCATGCAAAAAGCAAGTGATTGCAGAACAGACGTCGCAAATGTTCTTTCAACAGGTATGGGCTCATTTTGCGCTACCTACTTCTATTATTTATGGCCGAGATACTCGCTTTGTAGGAGAATTTTGGTCCACTTTGTGGGGACTCATGGACACAAAGCTGAAGAAGAGCACAGCTTTTCATCCACAGACTAACAGACATACAGAAGTGGTGAACATGACAGTGATACATATTCTTCGAGGTTACTGCAGTAAACATCCTAAGTTGTGGGATGAATCTTTACCTTATGTGCAACATGCTTACAATCGAGCCGTACATTCCTCGACTAATCGATCGCCATTTGAAACATGTTTGGGATATCTACCAAAGTCACCGATGGATTTCATGTTCGATGAAGAAGATAAAGTGGATGGACACGATGATTCAAACAAAACAGTTAAGTTCATTCAACGGATACAACAGATACATGAAGCAGTACAGGATCAGTTAGAGAAGAGTCAGGCCAAATACAAAATGCGTCATGCCAAGCATCGAGTCGATCATCATTTTCAGGTCGACAATCAGGTATGGTTGTATATCAGTAAAGACAAGTTGAACGGAGAAGGTAAGAAACTGAAACCCATCAGGTATGGTCCTTTCAAGATTGTTGAAAAGGTTGGAAATAATGCATTCTGGTTAGATTTACCGCCTTATATGCGTATTTATTCAGTTGTGAATGTAGAAAATCTGAAGTTGTATGAACCTCCGATGATCATTGATCCAGAGGAAGATACACAAATTCCTACTGTTGATGATTTAGCACCTGAGTATATGAATGAGTTGCAGGAAGATATCGCCTTGGATAGGAAAGTCCGTACTTCAAGGCAAGGAGATGTTGAATATCTTCGAGTAGGAATCAAGGGCATGATTCCGAGCAAGGCGAGGTGGATAGAGATCGGAAAAGTGAGGGAGTTGTACCCTCACCTGATGTCTGCTTAAATCAAACTTTTGTGGTCCAAAAGCTTTCAAGTGGAGAGGATTGATCCAAGAGGATCTTGTTTCAATGCATATCGACAGTGAGGTCCAGTCAACTCCAGTTTGTTCAATGTCCAGTTCAGTCTTCAAATCGTCAGGTCCTTCAGTATTCTGGATGAAATTTACTTCGTCGTGGTTCAGTGTGATGTCATGGTTAAAGTGTGGTCGAAATTTGAATGTGTGGTAAAATGCAAAGTCATGGTGACATGTACCTATGTAATTATATCCTAAGTGGTCTAAGTCTAAAACTATGGTGGAATGATGTTAAGGTTCTAAGTCCTAAGTCTAAAACCTAAGGACTAGACCTAAGACCTAACGCAAACAAACTAAGCACTAAAACCTAAAATACAAGGTTTCGAACCTTGTATTATAAACCTTGTAATATAACCCACAGCTAACCGTCGGATTAAACTGCGTCAAAATTAACCACAGCGGAACCGAGATATGTGAACGCTGCAGCAGTTAATAAGACCGTTGCAGAAACCGTCGAAAGATAGACCGTGACTGTCGGAGGTGAGTTGTCATATGGATAACATTAACCGCCAGCAAGCCGAAGCCGCCAGGATCAAACCGCGAGGTGGCAACAGACCGCCTACTCAGGTGACGTCGTTACTCCGCGATGTTTTGCTGACCGCCAGGGTTAAATTTTATCATAAGGTTCTATTTTGGGTTTCTATGATTATTGCGCCAAGGTGTTCATTAAACCACCTTATCACTTATCTACTAGGTGTCACAATGTGACAAGACCGAGACTTGTCACCTTGATTTCTTCAACTACTTGCCAAATTTGACCTTGAGAAGTTCAATGATGAACTTATTCAAACCATGACATTTTCTTCATGAAGGATAGAGATAGAGTGACTTTGTATTCAAATTTTCAGCAAGAGAGGCACATTTTGTTTTCAGTATTTCTTGGTTGTCCGGAGGCGGAATTGAGCGCAGAGATAGGAGTTGGAAAGCTAGGAGAGAGAGATTTTGTTGTTAGTGACCAGAGGTGCCTACGAACACATTCAGTCTGGTGTTTTTGCTGTGTAAAGACTTCCTCAGATCAACCCTAATAAAACGGACGCCCATCTTCAAAGCGGACACGAAGACGTAGTCCACCAAGGACGAACTCTGTAATCAAAGTTTGTTGTCTCTTATCTCTGTTTTTTGTTGTAATTTCATTCATATAATATGATGTTGGATTAAGTCATTAATGCTTTAGATTTCCTTCAGTCTTCCACATTAAGCAGTTCAGTTAACAATCAATTCACTGATGGCAGTTAATCAATTCTACTTCAACACTTAATTTTGATCACATTCAGATCATCTTCTCAAGAAGTCTAATCTCTGATGATGATGAGAGACACAAATGAGGTCTCTTCTATTTATACATGTTCTACCAAGTCTAATTTTAGCCTAGAAGCCCATCTTAGCTGTCAAATGGAGGGAAAAACTAATTATGGTTACAAGCCAACCACATAGCCAACGAAATATCATAAAGATAAACCCATAAGAGGTTCGAAATGTTGACATCATCACTGTGTGGGCCTCTTGGAGGCATGCGTTGAGCTCTCTTTGTGCCAAAATGAGTCAAGGGGGCTTGGGCTCCATAAATCATCTACTAGGGGTTGGCCCCTAGACATCCATGCAAATCATCAAGTGGACCTGAGTTTTGTGTTTGGGGCACAAAATGGGTCTCATGGGTCTCCTGGTGATAGAATAGCCTGATTTTGCTCCATTGTTGAGGGCTTAGACAATGGTGCTAGCCCTCCCACGTCTCATAGGGTGAGACAAACCTCATCTGGGCCTCGAATCAACTACCAAACCATGTGTACACTGCTAAGTTGGTTGGGGCACGTTGGTCCAAGTGCATCATCTCATGAAAAATATGGAGCAAAGTGTAGACTGTTGAGGTGTCGTAGGTGACCATGGAATAAAATAATAATAATTTGCAAGTAAAGTAGTCCCATGACTCTCAACGCTTCACCTGGAGGGTATCATATGCTCCTCTAGTGGACTTAGGCCCCAGTTAAGTTGCCCAGCCCATGATGAAACCACCTTCCAATCACATATAATGTGCAGTGTTGTATCCTCACCATCAGGTACAATAATTCATTAGTGCATCTAAGTGAACCAATATTGCTAATCAAGGGAAAATTGAGACTTCATATGGGACTTCTCTTCCAAATTTGGTCTTTAATCTCATAACAGTGTTACCTCTCTAGGTAGGAGTGGTTAATAAACAACCCTATTAGGTGTTCCCAACCCCTAAGGGGAAAGACAAGTCCCTAGTACGTCCTTCATTTAATAGGTGGCATGTAAATGATGATGAAATGGATGTGGTCACAGGGGTCTCAAAGCCAAATACCATGGGTACAAGGATAGCAATGATGAAGGAAGTCCACCTCTTGGATATATAGATGTAGAAGGGAGAATTCGTGGATACATGAGCTACCCCAGCGTTTGTTTTTCCACCCCTCTATATTTTCCTTTTGCCATTTCTTGATTTTTTTTTTGTATCGCTGCTCGGGGCTCCAGGAAATGAGAGCATGTTGTGAATGATGTAAAGCAATTATTTCCCCCTTAAGGTGGGGCAATTCATCACCCACCAGGGGTTGGGACGTGCATGGGTTCCTTGATGATGTGGCGGGACTCATGGGCCCTAGTAACCAGGGTGATGGCAATGATAAGGGCTAGAGCTCATGTTTGGCTTTTGCCCACATGCTATATTAAATGTCCTACCCATCTTTTGCATTTTATAATATTTTTTTTCTTTTGTTTCTTGCTTGTGACCATGATATGCTTTTAACTTTCTTTTAGCTACATCAACCTTCGGGGAAACATTTCCAAGCCCAACCAAGATACGTGGACAAAGGGGAGGGGATTGTGTTAGTGCATTGTGGACCAGTGCTCATGTGGACCCAGAGAAGGAAAACGATGAAATAGGGCTTGTAATGTGCAGAGGGGAGTGGAAAATGGGTAATGGGAACAAGGGACCACGCTACCAAAATTCGAGGTTTCCCAAGTAGTGCCCTTCCTAAAGCCATAGGCCAATAGGGATATCCCACGGGACTAAGATTGAAGATTTGGCCCCGATTTAAGGTTAGGGAACAAAACCACGATCAAAGCCCTTCCTTCTTCCTAGTCACCCAATAATCCATGCCCAAAATGCCCATTGGCGAACAAACATTAGCTCATAATTGTGCATTGAAAAACATACATTTTGGGTTAGATTACCCACCTTCTAACATATGCTCTTGACAAATGGGCGAGGAAACATATAACTAATGCAGGGAGTGGAGATAAAGTGGCACATCACACCAGCTATGAGCTGGCCCTCAGGGGTTGTCGGTTGTGGACTAAAGAAGATGACTAGGAAAGAATCTCTCCTAGGGGTCCTCACTTTTTGTGGATAACAGGCCACATGATCCTTCAAGTCGGCTCCACATGTGATAATTGGTCCTCCTAACACTCATGTATTAATGATCGTTGACCTCATTTGGAGACTCATCCATCACATCACACATCACATCAAATGGTTCGATTTTATCTAAGAAACCGTAAGGAGACTTCACACATGCGAAGGAGGAGAGAGAGTTTTGTTTAACCAACGTTGACTTTCTGTTTTGGGCTATTTTTGACCAGCGTTGACCTGGGCACTTTGACTCTGTTTTTGACTGAATTTTTTTACTGTTTTGGGAGTTCGAAGTGAGGGAGACTTTGACCGGAATTTTCTGGGAACTTTGACTGAGGTTGACTATAGGGTTGACTAGGGTTTGACCACAAGCTTGATTGTGGAATTTGACCCAATTGCAATAAGAATTTTGTCTCTATTTTGACCAAGTTTGACCAAGGAAGGAAGGTTGAATTTATTGATGGGTTGACCAAACTTTTCAAAACAAATTGGACCATTGACTTTGACTGATTATTGCAAATCATTGACTGTTGTTGACTGTAACTCCACGGGCTGAAAATTGCAGACTGATATCTTTAACGAGATTTGACTATTTTTGGATTGGTTGAATTGAAGTCAAAATTTTGACTTTGACTGGTTGTTGGATGTACTATTTGGACTATGTATCTCATGTTGAACATTGATTGACTAATAGAAAAAGAAGAATTGATTAAGGGTTTACCCCCTTGTGGGGTTTTTCCCTTGTCTTTGACCAAATCTTTGTGTCTCATTGTGCTTGGCTATCTTCTATTGTGCATTTATTGTTTATTGTTCTATCTATAATTACTTATCTGTTACTGGGGTGATTGGAATTGAAGAAAATTGTTTTAAGTGATTACAGCAGCATATAACACTGTGAAAAATTAACATGGTATCAAAGGTGAGGTGAAGGTTAGCCTAAGGAGACCAGAGAGCAACCCCTTTGAGATCAGATATATGTTTTTCCTTTAACACCTTGATCCAGTTCATGGTGGAACCTTTGCATGCTCACTGGGTCGCCCCAAAACATGTGTTGAGATATCTACATGGGACGATCAACTACGGACTGAGTTGAGACTGCATGGATATACAAATGCAGATTGGGTTGGGAGTGTTACTAACAGGAAGAGAACATCATGGTGTCGTTTTAGCTTGGGGTTTGCCATGATTTCCTGGAAGAGCAGCATAAGGCATAAACACCCACTGAAAAGGAAGCAGGGGGCATAAAGAGAACCCATGTATATGAGAGATCGGACCCAAACAAAGAAGTCCCCCCGAACGCAGATGGCAATCAACAGGCAATAGTAACAGTCGCTCCCAATAAAGGAGTCTGGCAAAAGGTGGAGAAAAATAAAAGAAAAAAGGGGAAGCTAAGTGATTTTTATCACTTAGCCCTCGAAAAATTATTTAAAAAAATTTATAGTTTCTTCTTTTTGTGCATCAGTCGAAAGGCTGGCATCATTGAATTATTTTAAGCATTTGCAGAAAGTAGTTTTGTTCCTTGTTTTTCAGGTTGAATAAAATTACGATTTTTGTTCAAAGAAGAAAGTGACTATAAAGTAAATTTATGATAAGTAAATCATTACATATTAAAGTGATCTTTTCTTTTCTTTTTAAATTATAAAATTATGTTTTTGAAAAGGTAATTATATATATAAATACAAATAAATAAATATATTATTTTCGTTTTATTTTTTATTTTTATAATTAAGTAAATAATTATAAAGTTACTTTTATGGCCAACATACAGACTCATACTCCCGAGATGGGGTGCATGCAACGCGAGAAGGTGGGGGGCATGTTGCCACCGTCCCACCAACCCACACGCCAATGGGACATGGCAACAGGCCCCCATAGAGTTTGTTTCCCCACATGCCATGCAACACACATGGGACGACACATTGGTTCACCACCTAGCAAGTTGGTTTGGCATCCAAGCATTCATTGCAACATTCAGTTGATTAATGGGAGGGAAGTTAACATAGGTACTCGGCGGAGTTTCATGGCAGGTTGTACCATTCTCATGGGCTAGCCAGCCCAACACTATCTCTTCACCCATTCGCCATTCAATATGCAGCATTCAGTGGATTTCGTTCATGGATACTGACCTTGAGGAGGAGACCCCGCCATTGGGACTGGTTTACAATTTGGGACAGCTTTATCATTCCACGCATGAGAAGCTTCAGGCACTCAAGAATTCCGCTTTTCCTTATTCTTAGCTAACTAAAGATAGACACTCAGCCCCCTCATTTCAACCTGGTATGATGAAGACTTAATTGGCAAAGTTGGAGTGTTTCCCAGACGGATAGGCAGGAAAATTTGGCCCAACCATGTTGTTTCCTTTGCCCTCACCGTCGTTTGTATTTTCTCACAGCACTTCCACACCCTCTCAATTGCATGCTCCAGGCCCTAGAGGAAGTTTTCTTCTCCATTTGATTAACAAACATTTTTGGTCATCCATGTCCTCCTAGGAAAGCCGCCTCTATGGCCTAGTAGCTCAAGTCGGGTTAGATACCCAATGGTTTTCTTATTTCTAGTATGCAATTCTAACACTTTTCTTGTGCCGAAATCTGCAATAATCACTTTCTTAGGCAACTTCAAAGCTCTCTCTTCACTGCGAGTGAGCAGACTCCCTCGTCTAAGACAAAGCTCCACCATTGTTCGAGAGTATCCCACTCAACACTCTTCTTACTCTGTTCAGGCCTTCGGCTGCAGTACTCTGACTCATTATTGGTTGCAGGGGTCCTTCACCCACCTCGAAGCCCAACTCTTCTTTTATTTTTTCATCATGCCTCGGCAGAAAGCCAAAGTGCACAAGGGCATAGCCTACTACCAAGAACAAGGTCGCTCAAGAGCTCAGATGAACACTAAAAGCTCAGCCACCATATTCAGAGAACTTGCTCCCCAAGCAGTTCAGGCGGAAATTACATAGGTGGAGAAGGAACTGACAAGTGAGAGGCGCACCCTCACAGACACAGAGGTATTAGTGGAGGTGGAAGATTGGGTTCCCGATCCAAGTCACACTAGAGGTTGTTATAACCAGTATATGTACACCATAGACATCTACTGGCATCTCAAGTTTCTCCTAGGCAGAGTACTTGTGGACAGAAATGAAATTAAGGAAGATATTCTCTTGAAACTGAATCAAATGTTGAGGCACATGATTGCAATGGATCGCAGGCTCAAGAGGCTGAAGAAGCATATGGGCATTCCTCCTGATCACAACTGCTCCCCAGGCAGCAAGAAAGAGCCCATCCCTGTTGAAGCTACTAATTCAGATAAATCTGCGTGAATATCTTTCTATTTCTTTGTCTTTAGCTCTTTTAAATGGCCCTAGTGGCCCAATAGTTAGAATATTGTCTTTTGATTTCTAGAACTTTGAACATCATTTTATCTTTTGATATTTTAGAGCAACTGAAGTTTTGTATCTAATCTACCTTCCCTAGTGGCAGACCAAAACTGGCTTCAACAGCCATGGATATAAATCTCTAATTTCAGGAAATGAAAATTTACTTCACACAAAAAGAAAAAGCATACAGACTCATATGGTTGCGTCCACCCAATTGGCACCCATGATTTATTGACAGCACAGTGGTAGGAATTGTGTGGATTGCAACATTGTACGGATGTCAGGCAACAATACAATGGGAGACGGTGACAGCAAACAATGTGACATCAGACAAAGGACCGACAGCGAAACAGATCGGTGGATTGTACCTGCAGTGTGGTTGGTATGGTGGGAGTACAGCTATTGGCATCTGAAGTGAACAATCCAACAGTAGACATTAATATTGTTGTTGGCTCACTCATATGACAAAGAAGTGTACAAACAGTGTGGACAGTGTTGTAGGGGTGGACTAAACTCACACTAATACCAATGTAACAAACAGTTCTTGTTTGTATTTGAAGACAGAATATATTTGAAATTGTATAAATGTATTGATAGGTAAATAATTGATAGAATGATGAACATTGCAATGAGGGCCCCCATTATAAATAATTCGGCAAGGTGTCTTTTCACTAAGGACATGTCTTTCGATAAGACACGTCTGTCACTAGCTAATTATCTAGCATTTATTATGTTTTATTATGTTTATAACAATGTCCCATTTCTATGGGTGACATCCTCTGTGAAGTCTCTGCATACTAGGGATAATAGGGTAAGTCCCCAACAAAGTCCCCAAGTTTAGGGAGCATGGGAAGCATAAGGGATGCATCCCTGAATTTGCGTCCCCATGGAACATTGGCTACAACTACAACACATCCTAAAGCTCTCAATCATCTTGACATCGTAATGACAGAAGTTTTGGATTAAGAACTGCAAATATGGCCACCCACCATGCTTATGAGTGTGTACGAGGAGAGGAACATCTAGCACAATGCGGCTCTTGAAATTCAATAATTCTCCCACTACAAAGGCACTTCTCTAGAGTTAGATGAGCACAGTGACTCTGTCCATGAATGGCTAATTTCATATCCCGACATGTCAGTCCTCAGTATAGATACTTCTACAGCTTGTGGATCTAGTTCTTTGAGACTGCTGACCAAAGAAAATTTGTCCTCCTGGTTTACATTTTGAAATATTTGGGGTTTTGATAATCCCTCTTCTATCATTTGAAGTTGTGGGCCTTCATCAATGGATTTCTTACCCATATACCTGGTACCTTCAGTAGTTGTTCTCCTACCCAATAGGATTTCTTTCCAACATTGGGTTGCTATATCATCTTCTTGATTGACATCCAACTTTATGTTCCAGTCATCTAGCTCCTTTACTAATGTTTTTTCCTTTATATTAGTCTTCTACAGAGACCTTATTAAAATAGATTTCATGAAAGTTGAAACGAGCCCTTATAAACCCTCACTTTCTTTCTCAAGCCCTAATTCTCAGTCCCATTCTCCAAGGTTTGATTCCCAACAAACTATTATATCCATTCAAAGCTTCTTGCTTTGGAGCCTCTCCTTCTCCAGTCTAATATTCCTCTGCTAAATTCTCAAACCAGTTGGTATTAGCCATTAGATCTTTCTTCATTTCTTTCTCATGAACTAGTTTCCTCATTCCTGGGTCCATTGGAAGATTTCTTGGATCGCTGAAATTCCAATATCATTATGGGATAAAACTTTCTCATTGAACTTGTTTATCAGGCATGAATTTGCATTTTTAGCTGCAGTATCTTGGAAAATAGCATGCTCCTTACAGCAAAAAAAAATACTCTTTCTTCTTCAGAGTACAACTTGGAATGTCATTTCCTCATGCAGAGTGAAGTACCACACCACATTACTTTCCTCATGTGGTAAATCAACAGAGTGAAGTAAATCAACACTAATAATACCAGATGTCTTGCCCACAGTACAAAATTCAAATGACTCTTAATATTTGCAATTTTTTTGTTTTCAGTCCCGGAAATGAGAAAATCCCATGTTGAATATACTAATTTTAGGGATCATCAAAAGGTGGCCCTTTGTGCCAATTCCAAAGTTTTTGCTCAGATATCTACCAAGCTATGTTGCACAGAAACCCTGTTTAGAAATCAATGCAAGTAGACTTAGGATTTAATTCCTCTTTCTTGATAATTACTTGTGAGTTATGTTGGCTTCTTTTACTTCTTTGTTATATTATCTTTCATCAAGCAATTACAAAATTATGTGTGTATGAAGATAACAAGACAAGAGACACAAGATGTAGGCACTCTGTCAGGGCAAAACCCCTATCTAGGGGAAAACCCAGTCAAAATCTCTTCCTTCCATAGTTTTCCTGAGATAATCCAAAACTCTTCAACCTAGACACAGACTTCCTCCAACCACCAAGTCAGCCCTTCCCTTCAGCAGCTTCAATCTAGACCTTCGACCTTGCAACAGCAAAACTTCGATCTATGCAGCAGTAATTCTTTGACCTATGCAGCACTTCGACCTATGCAGCAGCAACACTTCGACCCTCCTGCAACTTCGACCTCTTGCAAGTTGCAACATCGACCTACTGCAACTGCCCAGCAATTTTGTAGAGAGTGAGACATAAACTAGCCCGAGAACTTCAATCCTGCACTTCTCCTTCTTCTTTCTGCACTGCGCAATTTTTACTGCACTGCTTTTTGTGTATCGAACTTATCGAGTTGGTGAGCAAGTAGATCGAACTGCACTTGTATATATAAACTTCTTGTGGGTCGAATTGCTCCCTTGTAGGCCGACTTCATCAGGCAAGGGTCGGTTGCCGACTTGGTGTGGAGGTGACAAAATTCATTTTTGACTCAAAAATAATTCTTTTTACATGATTCAAAAGCCCAAGAAGGGTCTCATAAAATGTACAATGACTCTAATGACTCAACATAAATCCTAGGAGTCCACAATGGGGACTTTGACTAAATAAAAGATGACCCAATCATGAAACCCATGCTTTAATAAGTCATTGTAATAATAATAAAAATTTTATTTTTCATTCTTTTGATAAGTACATTACATAATGACTCAAATACACTTATGAAGACCGAACCTAGTTACATTCTTCAACACTCCCTCTTAACTAGGAAGGTATTCATAATAACATGTACAAGTACAAGGAAGATCTCAAAACATATGAACTATGAAGAGTGTTAGGCACCGCAATGCCATAGACTAGATTCCTAACCAGGGAAATCTATCCAAGGTCTTCCAACAGTTTAGGCACTCGCGGTGCCACAAACTAGATTCTTGACCAGGGCAATCTATCTGGGTGGGACTAAGATGGACTAAAGCTTTCAGCCTCTCTAGGTACCATTAGGCTTACTTGCTAACCATCAACCAAGGGATCCAAGTGCGTATCCGAGGTCAGAGCTCTATGACCAACGCCACCCTCCCTACTTCAGGATCTAGACATCAACACATAGTGTTTGCCTGATGTCCTCCCAGGAAATGTGTCTCACACACAAAGCCTCGACAAATCTCTTCCAAACTTTTATCATCATCAACAAAATCAGCAACATCTACTAAACCAAGCATGCTTCTAAGATATTCAAATTTCTTATTAGGAAGAGACTTTGTTAGTATATCAGCCACCTGATTGTCGGTTGGGACATACTATAGCTTCATGATTCCATCCTACACCAAGTTCCTAATGTTGTGGAACTTATTGTTGATATGCTTCGTCCTAGCATGAATCACGGGATCTTCAAACTACTTGATGCAGCTTTGATTGTCACAGTTTATCACAGTAGGACCCAGAGGTTTCTCAAACAAATTTGTCAGAAGCTTCCTCAACCATACAACCTCCTTTCCTACTTCACATGTAGCCACATACTCTGCTTCAACATTACTCAAAGCAACAAGATTTTGCTTTCTACTAATCCATGAGATCATGGCAGATCCCAAACTAAAGAATCCACTTGTAGTGATTCTTCCATTGGTCTCACTGCCACCCCAATCGAAATCTGTGAACCCAATCAGCTTGATTTCCTTGCTATCTTACTTTAGACAATGATGTATAGTTCCACGAAGATATCTTAATATATGCTTGGCAGCTATCCAGTGATCATGACGAGGCTCCAACTGAAACTGACTAAGAATGTTCACAGCAAAACATATATCCGGCCTAGTGTTTACCAGATACATCAGAGAACCCACCAACTTACGATAGAAGGTAGGATCTACGAGACTTGAGTCAGAGCTTCTCAACTTCTTGAGATTTGTGATCATGGGAGTAGTCATGGGCTTGGAATCCATCATCCTGAATTTCTGCAATAACTTGATTATATACTTCCCTTGCCCAAGATATATATCCCCAGGTTTCTGCCATACTTCCAAACCTAGGTAATAGTGCATCAATCCCATATCCTTCATCTCAAATTTCGCTGCCAGCATCTTCTTGCATTCTTGTATCCTTCGCTCCACACCTGTGATGAATAGATCATCCACATATAGTAGAATAATGACTAGCTCATTATCCACAAATTTTATGTGGAGATTTGGATCAGCAGTACTACTCACGAACCCAATTCTTAGAAGGTATGCATCCATTCTTGCATACCATGCCCTAGGAGCTTGCTTCAAACCATATAGGGCCTTCTTGAGTCTACAGACATGAGTGTCTTTGTTATTTACTTCAAATCCTTCGGGTTGTTCAATGTATACTTCTTCATCGATCGTCCTATTCAAAATGTTGTCTTTACATCCATTTGATGGATATTCCATCCCATTGTAGCAGCTAATGAAACCAAGGATATAATAGTAGTATACCTTGCGAGAGGTGCAAAGGTTTCTTCACAATCTATGCCTTCCTTTTGAGAGAATCCCCTTGCAACAAATCTAGCTAGCTTTGTACTTGTCTATACTTCCATCAACAGCATGCCTGATCTTGTAGATCCATTTAGAGGTGACAACCAATTCGTCACTAGGTCTAGGAACGATTTTCCAAACCCCATTCTTCATGAGGGATTGATATTCTTCCTACATTGCCTTCTTCCATACTTCTTGATGAGCAGCTTCTTCAAATGTAGATGGTTCAGCTTCAATCAGTTTTGTCATGTATGCAGCATATCTAGAGTATCTTTTTGGTCTTTTGCTTTCTCTAAAGGTTCCTTTCGCAGCTCCATGTCCTTCAGCATCTTCAAGAGTATCTTTTAACCAATTTGGCCTCTTCTTTGTGTTCGGTATGATCACAGGTTGAATAGGCTCACTTGGTCCTTCTTCTTCTTCTTGAATTGTAGTAGGATTTGTTGAGAATTTGTAGGGCTTGAGATTAATACAAAAATTCTCTTCTTGATAATTACTTGTGAGCTTGCTTACTTAGTTAATCTTTCATCAAGTCAATTATCAAAATACTTAGTCAAATGTAGAGACAGAATTAATTTCACTTGTAGCTGAATATCTTGAAATGTAGTTAGGAAGGTAAATCTTTGATTTACCTTCCTCACTTTCTATCACCTTTAGGTCACTATCTAGACTTTGACAAATTCTTTCCTTAGCTACTTTAAACTCAGAGATGTCCTTACTGTATCCTTCCTGCACCATCCACAATCTGTAGCCTTCAATCACTTCCGCAGTCTATACCTTCAGTTACTTCCGCAATTTATACCCTTTAGATACTACCACAATCTATAACTTCAGTCACTTCTATTTCAGGTGAATCCGCATTCCTTTTAGCTGCTATACAAACTCAGACAGATCTGTATTTTCTACTCCTCCAAATGAGCCGCAGATCAATCATATATATAGGTGACTGATCCAGCTATTAGGCTAACCAATCAACTGGTATTTAGGCCAACTAGTAGTTTATATTCTCCGTCATTTTATGAGACATTATTTCACATATATTCCAACATTGTATTCACTGTATTAAGAGCTTGTCTTCCAACATATTTTGAAGGCTATTGAGAGCTTCTTTACAAGGTATTGAGCATATCCATCTGAACTGGATCCTTCATGATTTTGACACTTAATCCTATTTATACCTAGAAGACAAGAACCAAATAGACATCGAGAAGAAGTTTATCTACATAATAAAATCTTGCTCATGAAACCCATGAAGCGAGTACAACAAAATACATTTTATTAACTTTGTCTCCTTCTTTTCATAGTCAACATGAAGACCAACCTACTTACATTTTACAACACTCCCTCTTAACTAGGGAGGTATTCATATAGTTACATGATCACTTTCAAACTAAAGAATCTCATAAGAAAAATCGGATTGGTAATTGCATCTGTATAGCATCATATCAACCAGCATTGTCCTAGTGCAAGGCCTTGGCTAACAGCCCCATCTCTTCAACGAGACAATGGGCTTCAATGCTGGTGAGACACATGACTTATAGACACCTTCGTCATTGTCTCTCCAAGGTATGTACTCCACCTAGGTGTTCCCAAAGTATGACCTTCTTGGACTATTCTTCTCTTGGGTAGCTAGCCCTCAAAGAATATCGGTCCCCGACTACTCTTATCTTGAATGCCCTATCACATTCTCAAAGAGTATCGAATGCCATATGATTACCCAATCCTCCATTCTATCTTCCCAAGACCAGAATGATGTGTCTATCTCTCCCTCTCAACCAGGGAGGACCTTATTCCACAAGGGAATGTACTCATTCTTATACAAAGAATGTACCTAAGCTCATCCTTAGGAATTACCAAGTTTCTTCAAGAAAGAAACTTACCATCAGGCTCCCTCTTAACCAAGGACCTCCAGCAACAATGGTGAGACACCCAGCTGCTCATAAAGAATTCTTGTTCTTGATGTCATGGATTTCGATATTGAGGAATCTTCAACTATTAGCTTCATAGGGCACAAATCATCTATCACTTTCATCCTGAGTCATGTCTGCTATTAGAAAGTGATTCATCAGACTTCCTTATCTGGTCCATTGTTATGTCATGCTGCTTTCCTTTGAATCATCTCCAAGGATAATACAACCTTTCTCATGATTGGCAGCCCTGCACAAACTCATCCAGATAAACATATACATATGAACTTTTAGAACAAAAGTTACCTTAATGATGATCTTTCACCATGACATCTTCCTATAGGTATCGACATCCTTCATATAGATTGACACATCTCCTAATGATATGTTTTGTCAAGAGTCTTCTTATTTACCAAACTTTTGTCAAAGTCTACATATCCTCCCAGGAGATCTTCTAGTCACATCTTTTTGGCTTTCAGATGATAGCAGCCTTTTGACATGGTTGCATTTCATGATCTCTTCCTCTCTGCACATTCTTTATTCCCAAGAACTTATAACCTTTCTGGTTTCTTGTTCATGTACAACCACCTCATATTCCATGAGGACATATTATGTTGATTTCATCTGTCCGTGCACTGAGAGATATTCCTCCATAGATCATACTTTTAAATACAGAAGTTCATTACCTGCAACCATATATCATGACGTCACAGCATCCAATGTCAGCATATAAATATATACATACCTCATACATTTTTCCCTTGAGTCATCCTGTAGCAATTCTTAAGAATGAAGAGCTTCACTCCCTTGGCTTGTTTCATCAATATGTTATCACATCCCAGAAGGATGTTTTTATGATGACCCTTGCTCTTGATGACTACTCTCTATTAGTAAAGTTTGTCAAAGAGGTTTTCCCAAAGCTGATTCACCAGGAGCTCCTGCCATGCTTCGATCAAGATGCTACATTGCTCCCTATCATATAACCAATAAAAATCAAATCCTTATTCATAAGCTTGCGTGATTTTCCTTGAACCGGTTTCTTGTGATTGGATTGTTAATTCAGGTCTTCAAGGCTTGAGACTTCAAGTTCCCTCCAAACTGAATACTTATATCAGTTGTAGATGCCTCAGATCATTGGTAGATCAGCTATTCCAAGATCCTTTAACGTATTGCTTCATTGTATATGCATATCACTGAGAATCCTTCTTTTGAAATCAGAATTCATGACTATGACTTGTGATTTTTACACCGAAACTCCTTCTCTGAAGTTGCTTCAAAGAATGCCATAATAATGTCATTTATCAGTCTTCACAATACAATATATCCAAGCTGAGTATAAGTCTGCAATCATGCCACTTATCCGAGCTATAAGACAACAATCCGAGCCACCGAGTAGTCACTGCCCACAGGTCCAAAAAGGAATGATCACGGGTTCAGAGATTGTTGCAAGTCCGAGCTTAGATGAGCTTTCATACGCTGAGCTTATATGTTCTCTTTTATATGCAGGTATCTATAGTCTTTATAACCGTAATTTCATCCTTCAAATATCTGCAAATATTTTCATGAAATTAGGTTCAGTCCTTACCGCAATCCTTCTTCACTTATCAGCACAGAATTCTGCTTCTAATCCGCATTGCAATGATCTCAGAGATGTTCGCAATTCTATCTGAAATTGTCCGCAATTCTTCCTGTAGCTGACCGCACCTTTGTTTTGAGTCTTGAGTCTACAAGTCCGAGTTTGGGCGGTTGTCCAAGCTCTTGTAGGTAACTGATCATAGTTCCAATCCCTCCACAACATAGGCAGATCCGAGTCACCATCCGAGCTCCTATACTCAATAATTCGAGCTTCTGAGCCTGCAATTATCAGCTGTAGTGAGCTAACTCCAAGCTACCACAGGTCTATGGTATACCCACCGAAAGCTCAACAAATAATTGCCCAAGAGTCCTGTCACTTTCTACACAGGTTCGAAGCTAAATAAGAGACTCTTCTCTTGCCTAACCGATCCCTCCAAGGTGACTTAAACAATGATCTGAGATTCTTAATATGGACCTCCTCTTCACAGGTCTGAACCAATTTATAAGACAAATCTTAATGTTTTATCACTCGTCCGAAGTTTAGTATTAGTAACAGATGATTGTCCCTAATCCTTCACAAGACTGTGACTTCGGTCTTCCACAAGTAGCTAGACAAAAGTATATCAAGATAACAAGACTACAATTCTGGATTTGAAAGAGTTGCCAAAAATAATCTTCTCTCCTCGGCCTCCTTTTCTTCCCGTCTTCTGTGCCTTATCTCTGAAATCATCACCGAATTGTTTTACTGAATTGTTACCTTAGCTCTGATACCATGTTGAGAATTTGTAGGGCTTGAGATTAATACAAAAATTCTCTTCTTGATAATTACTTGTGAGCTTGCTTACTTAATTAATCTTTCCTCAAGTCAATTATCAAAGTACTTAGTCAAATGTAAAGACAAAATTAATTTCACTTGTAACTGAATATCTTGAAATGTAGTTAGGAAGGTGAAACTATGATTTACCTTCCTCACTTTCTATCACCTTTAGATCACTGTCTAGACTTTGACAAATTCTTTCCTCAACTACTTTAAACTCAGAGATGTCCTTACTGTATCCTTCCTGCACCTTCCACAATCTGTAGCCTTCAGTCACTTCCGCAGTCTATACCTTCAGTTACTTCCATAATTTATACGCTTCAGTTACTACCGCAATCTATAACTTCAGTCACTTCTATTTCAAGTGAATCTGCATTCCTCTTAGCTGCTATACAAACTCAGACAGATCCGTATTTTCTACTCCTCCAAATGAGCCGCAGATTAGTCATATATATAGGTGACTGATCCAGCTATTAGGGCGACCAATCAGCTAGTACTTAGGCCGACTAGTAGTTTATATTCTTCATCATTTTATGAGACATTACTTCACATATATTCCAACATTGTATTCATTGTATTAAGAGCTTGTCATCCAACATATTTTGAAGGTTGTTGAGAGCTTCTTTACAAGGTCTTGAAGCATATCCATCTAAACTGGATCCTTCATGACTTTGACACTTAATCCTATTTATACCTAGAAGACAAGAATCTAATAGACATCAAGAAGAAGTCTATCTGAATAATAAAATATTGCTCATGAAACCCATGAAACAAGTACAACAAAATACATTTTATTATCTTTGTCTCCTTCTTTTTATAGTCAACATGAAGACCGACCTAGTTACATTTTACAACAGGATTGTCGTGGTGTACTTCTTCTTCGAATATTGGTATATCTTCGCCATCGGAATCAATAGGGAAATCTTTGGATCTTTTGTAGGCATGGTTTTCATCAAATATAACGTCCCTGATTACTTCAATATGTCTTCCTTCCTTGATGTAGATTCTATATGCTTTTGAGGAGAGACTGTAGCCAACAAAGATCCTTTCGATGCTTGTAGAATCTAGCTTCTTTCGCTTGTCCTTTGGAACGTGGTTATAGGCAGGACACCCAAAGATTTGGAGATGGTCCACAATTGGCTTCTTCCCTGTGAATGCTTCCTTAGGTGTCATATTCTCAAGAATTCTATGAGGACTTCTATTTTGAATATATACCGTTGTCATTGTTGCTTCTCCCCATAGAAATTTTGGTAAGTCTTGATCAAAGATCATTGTTCGTATAACTTCTTCAATTGTCCTATTCTTTCTTTCAGCCACTTCGTTTTGTTCAGGATAGTAGGGAACAATGAGCTCTCTCTTAATTCCTGCTTCTTTACAATATGCAATCAATTCTTTCAAAGTGTATTCCCCACCATTGTCGGATCTTAAAGTCTTTATTCTTCTTTCGCTTAGGGTTTCCACTTCAAATCTAAACTCCTTGAATATCTCAAATACTTCATCCTTTTTCTTGAGAAGGTAGAGCCATGTCTTTCTAGAGTGATCATCAATGAATGTCACATAGTAAAGATGACCTCCAAGTGATTTTTCAGACAGAGGCCCATACACATCTAAATGAATGAGGTCTAATATTTCTTTAGACCTTGTTTCACTATTTGTAAATGGTTTTCTTGTATTTTTACCCAAAGCACATCCCTTGCAAATTCCTTCACGGTCTTCTTTGATATTGGGGATGCCATTATCCAGTTGATTAAGAGAGGGAATGACCTTGTAGTGTAGATGACCATATCTTCTATGCCATAGTTCAATGGGATTGATTTCCATATGAACTAGGGCTTGAGGAGATGGTGTTATAAACTTCCTTCACGAACTCCAATAACCCTAGCTTTATCGATACTTGAATCTTTTCCCCAAACTAGAACCTTTCCATCAACAAAAGCAACTCTATCCCCTTTATCTTCTAAGCAAGAAATTGAAAGCAAATTCTTTTTCCAACCCGGAACATATAATATATTGTTGAGATGTAGCTTAGCTCCATTCGTCAGCGTCAAGGATGTTGATCTCAGGCTTCTAACAGCATAGCTTTTGTTGTCTCCCAATTCCATTGCATGAGAAGATGGTTCTTTTGATAGACTGTGAAGTTGTTTGCTCTCCCCTGTCATGTGCCTTGATGCTCCACTATCAATAATCCATGCACTATCATCATGAAGTGAACCTGTAAGTGCAGCCAAGAACCCTTGGCTTTTGACCTTGTTGAATAAGTAGTAAGATCTTCTTGATCCAACTTCCTGCAGTATTGAATCCCATTTTCATATAACTTATCATAGAGGGAGTAACCATTTCCTTCGAGCCAACACAGTGATCTCCAATCTTCCTTGACCTTAGCTCTGATTCCATGTTGAGAAATCAATGCAAGTAGAATTAGGGTTTGATTCCTCTTTCTTGATAATTACTTGTGAGTTATGTTGGCTTAATTACTTCTTTGTTATATTATCTTTCATCAAGCAATTACCAAATTATGTGTGTATGAAGATCACAAGACAAAAGACACAAGATGTAGGCACTATGCCAGGGAAAAACCCCTATCTAGGGGAAAACCCAATCAAAATCTCTTCCTTCAATAGTTTTCCTGAGATAATTTAAGACTCTTCAACCTAGACACAAGCTTCCTCCAACCACTAAGTCAGCCCTTCCTTTCAGCAACTTCGATCTAGACCTTCGACCTTGCAGCAGCAAAACTTCAATCCATACAGCAGCAGCTCTTCGACCTATGCAGCAGCAACACTTCGACCCCAGCAACTTCAACTCTCCTGCAGCTTCGACCTCTTGTAACTTCGACCTACTGCAACTGCAGAATTTTAACCCTGCAACTCCAGCATCTTCGATCGTGCAACTGCCTAGCAATTTCATAGAGAGAGAGAGAGAGAGAGATAAACTAGCCCAAGAACTTCGATCCTGCACTTCTCATTATTCTTTCTCCACTTCGCACTTTTTACTGCACTGCCTCTTGTGTATCAAAGTTGTTGAGTTGGTGAGCAAGTAGATCAAACTGCACTTGTATATATAGGCTTCTTGTGGGTCAAATTGCTCCCTTGTAGGCCGACTTCATCAGGCAATGGTCGGTTGCCGACTTGGTGTGGAGGTGATAAAATTCATTTTTGATTCAAAAATAATTCTTTTTACATGATTCAAAAGCCCAAGAAGGGTCTCATAAAATGTACAATGACTCTAATGACTCAATATAAATCCTAGGAGTCCACAATGGGGACTTTGCCTAAATAAAAGATGACCCAAGCATGAAACCCATGCTTTAATAAGTCATTGTAATAATAATAATAAAATTTATTTATCATTCTTTTGATAAGTACATTACATAATGACTCAAATACATTTATGAAGACCGAACCTAGTTACATTCTTCAACAAACCCATCCCCCCCACTCCCGAAAAAACCCATGTACCTCCATTCCCACATTTCGGGGAGTTATGGACCCTTGGGAAACATCCCCGGACTGTTGGGGACTTCAGTAGATACTTGGGGACTTGTTGGCCATCCCTATGACATTTCGGGCAGATTCAAGGACATTTCAAATAGATTTCAGGGATTTCTACACAGATTTCACGTATTTTTTGGGCAGATTTAAGGCATATTCTGGGCATATATCTTCAGTTTTGGCAATCTTGGACATTGTTGATTGGACAATATGATCATTTTTGCAATCCACTATTTTTGTATTGCATGCACTGAATCTAGGTTTGTTGCACAAGTTGCAACTCAAAACATGGATTTTGTATGATGGGTTTTGATTTGGGTTTTTCGTGATTTAAATATAGTATTTTCAACAACATTACAACAAGAAAAGCCTCCATGTCAAAAGAAAAAGGAAATGAAACATTCCAAAGGGATGATATTTGTGGTTATTGCTCTAGTTCTTTTCATTTTTTAGGTCATCTCAGCTTTTACAAATTGTACATGGGTTTACAGGAATCATTCAAGTCCAGTGTTTCCACCATCCCAACCTCAAGCATTGTGAAAACAATAAAATAGTAGTGACTTGGATTAAGTACTGAATGTTTCAATAATCTTATTCAATCAGCTTCTTAATCTGAAATATGAATCTAATCTCTCTATAAAACTAAAGTGTTTTATAGTGGTTTTCAACATAGCTGTTAAAATATGCAAAAGCTATTGAGAAGGGAATGCTTTTCATGTTTTAATATAATCATCATTAAGAAGAAATATGATGAAGAAAAGCTGCTATAGAGATAGTTCTCTGTCTCATGGACCCTCCATGGACCTTATTGCAAATTGCAAATAGTTACACTTAAGTTTTCTACAGCTAAACCACATTTTGCTCACGTCTACCGGTCAATAATGGAATGCCACTGGACCCTTTTTTAAATTGCTCAATCTTTTTCAGAATTGACAAGTGTAAAGGTTCCGCATAATACTATATAGTATAGCTTGTTATGCTTATAAGCTTGAAACAACTACAAATGTTATGGTGAATTGTAAATTTAAAATTTTATAGTAATTTATTATTGCTGTTGTTATTGTTATTATTATTATTATATAATGGTTGTCCCCAACCCGCCACCCCTGAAAAATTTGGAGGTGTGCTCTAGCCATCCCAGGGACACGTCACACTATCTCCTAAAAAATTTGGGGGTGCCATCCAGGGACGCGTCATCCCCTCCCCGTGATTTCCTCATCCTGAAAACCAGTGCAACATAGCTAATGAACCCTGGTTCCCAAACTTGAAATACAAAAATGCCAAGGTAGTCATCAGAATCTGATCTTTAATCGCATCAAAATGGAAACTTAGGCTAAGATAATATCTTTGTTTGTAAGGTACATGAGATCAGGACATATGACCTCTGACTATAGAGATAAAACAAAATTAGAGACAAAAAGTGTATGTCTTAACGGTTTATAGGGGGAACTTGCAAAATGGTGGACGTGAGATCAATCCCAATTCCCAACAGAATCATTAGTGTAGATTCTAGACCTTTGCAACAGGATAGATGATAGCCAAGTCAGGTTACTGGAGCCTCTAACAATTCAGGATAATTGCATTTGCCCCAGAATTACGCTAATAGCATGAACACTTTAGTTGAGTGAGCTCTGGGATAACCCTTTTTCACACCATTAATCCTGCATAGGCATAACCATGACATCTTTGGAAGGGTGATTTGGAGTGCCTCATGTCACTGGGACCGCTATGAGCAAAATTGTAAACAGACAGACTGCGTGGATCGAATAACTATAAACTGCTGGTTCAGACTTCCCAAGACATGGCTGGAACATGGGTACCTAATAAGCAAAGAGTTACGTTTGGGCCCTGAGCTTCAATGGCTCAAATTCAAAATATCTGTGCAAGGGTTTGGCCTATTTGTTAGCACATGACCATAGTTAACAACCTGTCAGAGTAACAAATCAATCTGCAGTTTCTGCACCCAACACAGGCAGTAAAGCCAAAGATAGTCGCACACACACTCAAAAAGATCAAAACTTCTCCAAGCTTGACATTACCGTTCACCGTTTAGTATTTTACACGATGTGAGTACGATAGCATCCTGAGGCTCTTAGAATTAAGAACTCATCAAGCCTTATAATGGTATAATCCGAGACTACTTAGCCATTTGTTTAAAATGGGGGAATGGTTTCTGGAAACACTTAATATGTCAAAGACCAATCCATGCATTCCTTTTAATATAATGCACTGCAAAAAAGTCATATGCTCTAAATATAAATTTGGGATCTAATTGGGAAGTACGGATTGGCTGCAGCATACATCCATGAGGGCACCCATTCTCACAGAGTCACATGAGGAGCCAGCTCCACTGAAATAAACAAATGCCCCTTTTCAAGTAGTCATGCCGCATATCACCTAAACAAACTATTCCTTCCACACAAAAGACCAAGAAAAAACACAATATGCTCGCTCTAGATTTCAACAGATTCCTATAAATTGATCACGCAATGACTTCTTTAGTATAGTTGGGTATTGCAGAAAACAGTACCTATCAGTTCCTTATATTTAGAATTCATGTAAATTAGGACTGGTAAAAGAATAGCGATAGGAAACATAAGAATGAAAATAGCAATGCTGGAATTAAAGCAGACATTGGCCCAATTATTACTTAAAATCAATTATCCTCCATTAATGAACCCTACTGGATAGTTCCCGGTTGTCGTTAACAATTGCGGAATAATAAGTAGACCCAGATAGGATTTCGGCTAAAATTGGCTGTAGCCATCATACATACCTTTGTCCGAAGCTACCAGGAGGCACAGATGCATCAAATCCTGCTCAATTCAGTGACCCACAAGCTATTCTGCTCACTGAAAGCCTTGAAGATTCAATAGTGCTCAATTAAGGCCTGGTATGCAACTGACTTTCTTATGTTTTGAAAAATGTAAGCTATGTAGCTAAAATGCACTTGGCAGGCCTACAGTGAGAAGCCCATGTGGAAAATGGCATTACTGTGAAATGGTGTTTGGCACTTTTAATAAGTCAAATCGGATGGATATTAGGGCCATCAAAAGGACAAATGGGGATTAGGAAGGCTATAGACCAATGAGAACGCTGGAAATTTGGGTTAGTATTGGACAGTAGCCCTTCAAAGACGAGATGCATAGGCATTACGTCAAAATAGATTACCTTTAGGGGCAATTGAGTTTGTCTTCTCGGAGAACAATGCTTTAGTAATAGGTACATGGATTACTTTGCCTTGTTTGAAAGGGAGCTGCGTTTCTATACTGGTGGAGAAAAGACATATCCATGTGTGATGTTTATGAAGTTTTGGAGTCTTTATTGACGGCAATGTCCTTTGTTATGATGAATGTTTAGGGTGGGATTGGATTCACACCGAGCTGAGAGATGTTTTTAATTTTTAATTAATTCAAAAGCACAGAGTAGGGTTACTTAAAATAATTTATTATTAAAAATAATAATAAATATATTCTTAGAGTTGTCTATTGGATTTTGATTACACGTTTATTGGGTGTTTTGTTAAAGAACTCATTGATGTGAAGTTATTACTTCAATTCAGGCTCTTGGTTGAGATGATACACTGAACATCATGAAGATGTAATCCTGCCAAATTAACAAAAAAAAATATTTTCAAAATTATATAATAAATTTAAAATAATGATAATAAATTTTTTTTAAATGTAAAATTTATTATAATAATAATTTAATTTTAAAATTGCAATTAAGTTAGACATTAAATTCGTGTACTAGATTTCCTTATTTATAGGGCATGGTTTTGTTGTTAAAATTTAGAAACTTACATAAATAATAATTAAATTATTATTGTGATTATTTTATCACTTATACAAATTTAATATGGATTTTATAAAGTATAATTATGTTTGTAAATCAAATTATTAAATGATATTTTTTATTATTTTCACACGAGTGTTAATTTAAACAATTGACATTTAGTTATCTCAAAAATTAACTAGAAACATTTTTAAGGTAACTTTATTTCTAGTGGTAAATCTCCAAATGTGGGAAGCATACCCTACCAAATGTGGATGCCTCCTTACAGTGCCCAAGTCTCTAAGGATAGGGAAACATATAGTAAATGTCCCCCGAGGTGTGGGGATGGTTCTTATGTTTCAATAGTAATTTTTATTTCTCTTAAAACAACACATCTAACATGACACCATTAATTCTATCAAGTTGCGGTAACTTACTTCAAGATATATTGGGCATGCTACTTAGGATAATGTGATTAGGACAATGCAATATCTACATTTGTTTCAACTAATATGGAGGTGTTGTTTTTAACAACTCGGAAATGAATTGTCTTGGGTATATTACATGAGTTTTATAATTTATTTTCCAATTGACAATAAACAAATTAATTCAACATTTTTTTCAATTAATAACAACAAAATAATGTTAAAAGACACGATACAAATTTAATTATAATGTAAGAAACACATTATAGTGCTAACTTATCTCCAAGATGCCATGATAAGTCCTCTTCCTAATGCAAACAAAATCTTCTAGAGTTGATGCACATTGTTAGGTAATATCGATGTAGAATTAGATTCATTTTAACTATGGATTTATTTTGTGCTAAGAGTGATCAAATCCCTTGAGGTCTAAACCTTTCTTCAAGTTGTTTTCAATTTAGAAATAAATTAACCTTGAGGGACTTAATCCTTCTTAGCACATATAGATCCCAAATTAAGATAGATTTACATTGGTTCTCTCTCTCTCTCTCTCTCTCTATATATATATATATATATATATATAGAGAGAGAGAGAGAGAGAGAGAGAGAGAGAGAGAGAGAGAGAGGAATGTCATGTGTTAGACCATGTTGAGCACAAAAGGAATTACACATCTCCCTCATGTTGAACAATACACCATTGAAATGTTTTAACTATAGGAAATTCGTATTTTCAATTGTCTTACATATATAAATAGATAAATCGAATTGATATATATATATATATATATATATATAACACTTAGGGTGGATATTTGTAAGAGCCCTGGTGGAAATTCCATTTAATAAAGGCAAAATAATAACCACGGTTGATGGGACACTTATTCCAAGTTGAATGTTGGGCAAAACATCCTAGTGAGGGTATTCATTGGTTTATTATGGCTAAGGAAATTGGCAAAGGCAATGGCAAAGGCTTTGGAAAGGAAAAATGACATTTTTGGCACATTTATTTATGAAAATAATAGAAAATATGATAAATGAAGGTGAAAGGTCACAGGTTGCATGTGACGAGGAAATGAAGGAAAATAATGGAGAATGAAGAAAATATAGGCCTAATTGATAAAAAGGCTTATGAGGATCAGTTTGTACCTTTTTGTCAGTTCAGTTTTGGAGCTCTCTCATTATTCTCTCTCTCTCTCACTCTTGGACACTTAAAGTTTACTTGGAGCACTTTGGCATTGGATCAAGAAAGGCAAAGAAGACAAGAGGAAGGAAGGAGCAAGCAAGGAAGAGCGGGATCAAGCAGCGACGATAGGATTCTTTGCAGGTATTGATTTGCATGTGTGATTTCCTTGCTAGATTTGGCATGCATGGTATTGCATGTGGTTCTTTGTTGTCATGGCATGGGTTTTGCCAGGTGTGACAGTGTTTTCAGCCTAGCCTTGCCATTCCCAGATAGCCATGGTGTGATGAGGTTCTCATGTTTTGTTTGAGCTGAATTGTCGAATGGATTAGAAGTTGAGTGAGGTGGATCTCTGAATGAAAGAACACATGGCATAGTAACCTTGAACCAAATTGTGGGTTGCAGTAAGGTCGGATAGTGTGTTTCCTCAGTGGGCCTAGGAATCCTTGCCGATGAATGGCGAGATATACGGTAAATCCTAAAGGGTGGAGTCTCGGTTTAGGGCCTATTGATCCGATGTGGATTGCGCATGATCTGACCAGGAGACAGGAAAATTCCTCACAGTGTAGGTGGAGAAATCTGGTGCCATTCATGTGTGTTTTATGGCCTAGTGATTCGGGATGGATTGCGATAAAGCCTGGTTTCTATTGATGAGGGTGAGGTGGTTTAGCCTCAGGATGTCCTAGGTGTTGGGAAAAATACTGAGAGGGAGGGTGAATCAGTATTTACAGCATATTCAAACTTTTTTACTTTTTCATGCTCTAAAACCCATACGCTACTTTGCTGAAGCCAACTAGCGTATACACGCGGATATCCTTCATGAAACTCGCGTATACACAGAGATCTAATTATGCCATTAGTTCTTCACTTATATCATTCCATCATTCATTCATTAGATGTTCTATAAATAGTAAACGTGTGCAGTAAGAACAAAATAAAGCATCACACATGAACACCAAGATTTTTAGGTGGAAACCCAAGTCGGGAGAAAACCACCGCTGCAGTTGCTCAGCCTTCAATATTTTATTATAGAGAAAACATCTTACAACATATGTGCTGGCGCAGACTCCTACCAGCACGCAGGCACCCACCTGCGCTCGTTTACCAGCCTCTCCCGGAAGGGAGCTCCAACCCCCTGACTCGTTTACCAGCCTCTCCTGGAAGGGAGCTACGACCCCCTGATCTCGTTTACCAGCCTCACCTGGAAGGGAGCTACAACCCCCTGACCGAAGGCTACAACCCTCAGCACCACCTTGGACCACGTTTCATCAATTTTCGATCGGACCTTCTTTCCATACTTTCATACATCACCAAAACCAACAAGATACTTATCAACACAGGTCGGGATAGGAAATATCAAAGTAATTTATCAGAGATTTTCATAATTCCCTTGCTTCAAAGAACCCTAGTTTGCATACGCGCTTTTCCTTTTCCTCGATGTCACAGATATCGCTTCCATCCACATAGCAACAGATACCTCATATACTAATTTCCCATCAAGGCAAGATACGTCAGCTTCTTTAGATAAGCCGGTATACACGCGGCCTCTGCGCGCGAAGTGCCGATGGATCTTCAATCACACAGAAAAAGATACCATCGCACGTATTCGCCTAGATCTACCCTTTTGCTTCAGACAGATGTTCGCCAGGATGCTCGCCTCATCACAGATCTAAGCCTTCCATGATCAGATCTAGCAAATACAAGAGCAATTCAGATCTAGATCCCCTTCTTCATCATTGGTGCATCATACATTCAGATTTATCATTCAAGTGTAACCCTTTCCATTCAGATATACTTCATAGAGAAGTATTCATTCAAGCTCAGACATCTTGCACCCACACTCATATTATGCACAATGAATTTGTTCTCCTTATATAGGTTTATCCTTTTTCAATACCATGAGCCCCTTTTTCAATACCATGGGCCAAAACAATACCATGAGCCCAAAACTACCTGGACGGGGTAAATTAGGCGGAACATTACCCAATACCATGGGTCAATACCATGGTGGTTACCCTTGGTTTTGCACTTTTTGAGCGCTTTAGCCCATACGCGACTTGGCACGTTCTTTTCCGCGTGCATACGCGACTTCCCCTAGTCCAATCCGCGTATACCTAGAGACATACTCTTTTTCATCATAGAATCTAGCACATGTTGAAATCCTTTCTTCATTGCCTTCTGTACTCACTGTAGATACATCAGATTTCCTTCATCAAGAACATATTCTATCAAGCACAACTTCATTAAGTAAGTTGTCATCATCTTTATCAGATGGGTTGCCTTTCAAGGACAACACTCAGCATCAAACATTATATCACATCAGACTTACATCATTTACTAAGTCCATCAAGTCAAGCATAACTTCATCAGGTGGATTGCCATCAAGGACAACACATGTCAACAGTCGCATGTCTTCATCTTCATTCAGTGGGTTGCCATCAAGGACAACACTCCGCATCATATTTCCAACAATCTCCCCCTTTGGACTTGATGGCAACCACGATGGTGTTTGGTTACCACAACAGATAAGTACATTGACACCATGTCACTCTCCCAATTCTTTGACACCATTATCTGCATTCAAACACCATGTCACTCTCCCCCTTTGACATCAAGGGCAACGGGCGGATCAAAACCAACGCACTCATCCCCCTTTTCTCATCATGTGGAAGAAACGTTCTGCAGATCTGATATAAACTGAAGTGACCAAGCTCCCCCTGAGTTCATGCTGAATCTTCAAACATATTTTCCAATGAAGTACATGACTCTATGACTTTCCTATCACCAATGACTCAACAAATATCCAACCAAGTGGGTTTACACAATTTGACTCAGCTACCCAACCAAGTGGGTTTACAAAATTGACAAGTCCTTACATGACTGAATATTACAATTTTACAACATGAGTCTCAACAAGACCTTTTCAACAAATTACAAAGATGACCATTTAAGACCAACACCAGAAAGTCCTCAAGAAAGAGAACATTTTTCAGAATCATCATAATGCCAACAATGCATTATACTCAACAAAGCCAATGCTCCCCCTGAATCTGTGCATCCAAGCATCCTTTCCAAATGACTAAGGCTCCCCCTTAGTTTGTGCATCCTGAAAACTTCCACCAACAAATCATCAAGGCATCTTCATCAAAACATTAGAAACAGAATTATGAGAACTGGAACACCACCAGAGATACCAAACAATATCAGAGATACCAAACAGCACTGCAGCTGTGCTGAAGAGAGCTGACCCCAAGCAAAAATTGTCAGCAATCAGACATACGCGGTTTTCTGTGCAGGAACTCGCGTACATACGCGACTGTGTTTCAGGAAACCCGCGTATCCCAAGCCATCTTCTAAATTTCAACCAGATTTGATTCTCTGTGAGGCAAAGACAGTGTTCAGCTTCTTTTTGAGACATTTGAATGCTTTCCTGGACTACAGATAGATAGATCAGTGTAGTTGTGTCTTCAAGCGTCATCCAACGGTTGTAGCATCAGCACAATAGTAACCAAGCCTTCAGATTCTTTGTAGCATCAATACAATCTTCCTAAGAGAGATTCTCATATCAGAACAACATCTTCACATAAGTGTCAAGCAATCATCCATGTGGTCCAACATCATCAAGATCTTCAAGATTTAATATGAAGTAACATATGTAGGCAAAAGATCTCAACCAAAGTAACAAGCTCTGCATGAACTATTCTTATCTCTGAATCATAAGACTTCCAATTTCATCCAACAGATAAACTTCAGCAAGCAGTAAGCACAGCTCATTCAACGTCTCGTCATCATAAACCATGTACCAAGCCATCATCATTTGAGCATGAGTATCATAATAACCAAAGAATAAGTAGTCATATTGCCAACAATGCAATCATTAGTATTCAACCTGCTGCTCCCCCTAAACCAGTGCTCTTCCTTAACTTGTGCAATCTGAAACACCTTCAACAACAAGTCATCAACAACCATCTCTGCATGATCTGTCCTTATCTCTGAATACTAAGACTTTCATCTCAGCAATGAATACTCTTCAACAAACAGAACTTATCCATAATCTTCAACATAAGACATCAAGTATCATATCATCATCATTTAGAACTGAGAAATTAAGCTGATACAGATTCAATAATACAGTTATTAACAATCAGACTGATGCTCTCCCTGAACCTCTGCTCCAGATCTTCAGCTATCATATAAATTTTCTTATCATCAATGCATACGCGGCTGTGTCAGCTGGAACTCGCGTATATACGCGACTTTGTTTCATAGAACCCGCGTATGGAAAGTGAAATATAGAAAATTTCACACCTTCATCTCCTCCTGCAAATTTACCTTATGTTCATGTCTTTTCTTCACATCAGATGCACTGTCAGAAATACATATAACCAGAATAATCAAATCAACCATGAGAGACATCATACATTGCTCCCCCTGTGACGATACATTACTAAATCTCATAGTGTATCCCACATCATTCCTGCAGTCAATCAGAGAAGTAAGCTTCAGAAGCGGATGACTGCAGTAGGGTCAGAATTCCCTACGTTTCTGATTGGTCTTCCTTCTTTTTCCAAATCTGCTTGAACTTGCTCATTGTGTGCTGGAAGTTTTTCACTTTCTCAGATCTGTTCAGCCTGCATTCTTTTTCTACATGTCCATACTTGTTACAAGCATAACATTTCATGTGTCCAGAGAAATAAGCATAAGAATCATAATGAGTATTTCTAATCTTTCTCCTTTTGCACTCAACTGCTTTATGTCCATACATGTTACATGAGAAACAATATCCCCTGAAGAAACTAGAGTACCTTTCTGAGTAGAACCTGTTTGTTTGTGGCTGAAATGATCTGCTCCTGCAATTTGCTGCAACATGCCCATAGTTATGACATTTAAAACATTCAGCGTTCTTGAATGAATTCCTTTGAGAATTCATGATTGTTGGTTGATCTTTTGACTCTTTTAACACTTCAGGTTTTACATTGACTTCCTCTGAATTTTTAGCACTTCCTTGTGAGCTAGATTCACCTTTAACAGTTTCATGGAAACCAAGACCAAGTTTGATAGCAGGAGACCTTTGATTACTTAGAATTTTGTCCAAAGTGTTAGTACTATCTTGAAACCTCAAAAGTTTAACCTTTTCTTCTAATTTACCTTTGAGAATGTTTACCTCAATCTCCAAGGCTTGACATTGCTTTGTCATGCTTTCTTCTTTCCTTCTTCCATCTTCTACTTGATCCTTCAGATTTAGAATCTCTTCTTTCAGCCAATTTTCGTTTTCTTCACATGTTTGTTCCAGCTCTTCATTCTTCTTATTTGATTTTTCCAGATCTTCTTTGAGAGAGATGTTTTCTGCTTCAAGGCCTTCCTTTTCAAATGTTTGTAGAGGTTCCTCAATCTTCTTACTTGATGCTTCAAGATCTGTTTGTAGAGAGATGACTGCAGCTTCAAGTCCTTCATTCTTCTTGTTTGATTTTTCGAGATCTGCATTTAGATCGTTGATTTCTGCTTTTAGTTCTTTAATTCGATTGGATGCATAAGTATGAAACCTTTGATACTTTTCCACCTGTCCATTTAGCATTTCTATTTGATCTTTCATTTGAGAGATCATCTCATTGTAGATATCTTCGCTTTTATTAAATGATCTTTGTTGATCTTCAATTTTCTTGATAGCTTCCTTTAGATCCAAAACTTTACTTTTACTATCTTCACCATTGCATGCAAAGGAAAGTGCATCACAAGAACAACAATCAATACTTGTTTCATCTTCTTCATTTTCTGCTGCACATGTTTTCTGAGATATCTCTTTTTCAGTAGCCTTCTTCTTTTGCTTCTTAGCCATGAGCAATTTCAGATCTTGGTCAGAATCTTCTTCATCTTCACTGGTCACTTCATCATCATCTTCTTTTGCATAATAACTCTTTCTCTTCTCAAATTGTTTTCCTTTACCATGCTTTTCTCTATAAGGACATTTAGCAGCATAATGACCAACTTTTCCACACTCAAAACATTTGAAGGGAAGCTTACCTTTGAATCTTCCAGTGCCTAGTTGGAGCTTTCTCACGAAATTCGCTTCTTCTTCATTGGATATATAGCTGGATTCTTTGACAACTTCCTTTTCCTTTCCTTTTGTAGATGCCTTAAAAGCAGCTTCTCTTACTTGAGAAGGACCTCCTTGTCTCATTTCAAAAGCAGTCAGAGTCCCATGTAATTGAACAATAGTAAGAGTTTGCAAATCTTGCCTTTCTTCAATAGCTGAAACTTTAGAGTCAAATTTTGAAGTTAATGATCTTAAGACCTTTTCCACCAGAGTAGTATCAGCTATGGTTTCACCCAAATTTCTCATTCGATTTACAATATCATCCAGACGAAGAAAGAAACTGGCAACACTCTCATCACTATGCATCTTCAAAATTTCATATTCAATTCTAAGAGTTTGGAGTTTTGCACTTTTTACCTTTGTGTCTCCTTCATAGCTTAGAATGATTTTGTCCCATATGTCTTTTGCCGAATGTAGCTGCATCACTTTAGCAAATTCTGATTCAGACATGCTTCCCGATAAGACATTCACTGCTTTGGCATTGATTTCATACTTCTTTCTTTCAGCTGCATCAGTAGGAATACTTGCCGGGTATTGATAACCTTCTTCCACGATTGCCCATACATATGCACCAAGACTTTGCAGATATGCTTTTGTTCGTACCTTCCAGAATATCAGATTGCTTCCATTGAATAGAGGTGGCTTTATAGACATCACTCCTTCTTGACTTCCCATTGCGACAGATCTCCTTCAAGCTGTCAAGCTTCTACAGAAGAACCTGCTCTGATACCAATTGTTGGGAAAAATACTGAGAGGGGGGGTGAATCAGTATTTACAGCATATTCAAACTTTTTACTTTTTCATGCTCTAAAACCCATACGCTACTTTGCTGAAGTCAACTAGCGTATACACGCGGATATCCTTCATGAAACTCGCGTATACACAGAGATCTAATTATGCCATTAGTTCTTCACTTATATCATTCCATCATTCATTCATTAGATGTTCTATAAACAGTAAACATGTGCAGTAAGAACAAAATAAACCATCACACAAAGCATCACACATGAACACCAGGATTTTTAGGTGGAAACCCAAATCGGGAGAAAACCACCGCTGCAGTTGCTCGGCCTTCAATATTTTATTATAGAGAAAACATATTACAACATATGTGCTGGCGCAGACTTGACCAGCACGCAGGCACCCACCTGCGCTCGTTTACCAACCTCTCCTGGAAGGGAGCTCCAACCCCCTGACTCGTTTACCAGCCTCTCCTGGAAGGGAGCTACGACCCCCTGATCTCGTTTACCAGCCTCACCTGGAAGGGAGCTACAACCCCCTGACTGAAGGCTACAACCCTCAGCACCACCTTGGACCACGTTTCATCAATTTTCAGACTGGACCCTTTCCATACTTTCATACATCACCAACAGATACTTATCAACACAGATCAGATAACAGAAACACAGCAGAACAGATCAGATATTTCATACCCTTTGCTTCAGCAAACCCTAGTTTGCATACGCGCTTTCGTTTCTCTGATGTCGCGTATATACACGCTTCCATCCACATAAAGCAGCGTATACCTCTATACTAATTTCACTGCGCATACGCGCTTTCTCTTTAGATAAGCCGCGTATATACGCGCTTCCTATGCGGCGAAGTAGCATATAGATCTTCAATCATTACAGAGCAGCATACTTCATTAGATCAGATATTCAGTTCAGATCTACCCTTTTGCTTCAGACAGATGTTCGCCTAGATGCTCGCCTCATCACAGATCTAAGCCTTTCATAATCAGATCTAGCAAATACAAGAGCAAATCAGATCTAGATCCCCTTCTTCATCATTGGTGCATCATACATTCAGATTTATCATTCAAGTGTAACCCTTTCCATTCAGATATACTTCAGAGAGAAGTATTCATTCAAGCTCAGACATCTTGCACCCACACTCATATTATGCACAATGAATTTGTTCTCCTTATATAGGTTTATCCTTTTTCAATACCATGAGCCCCTTTTTCAATACCATGGGCCAAAACAATACCATGAGCCCAAAACTACCTGGACGGGGTAAATTAGGCGGAACATTACCCAATACCATGGGTCAATACCATGGTGGTTACCCTTGGTTTTGCACTTTTTGAGCGCTTTAGCCCATACGCGACTTGGCACGTTCTTTTCCGCGTGCATACGCGACTTCCCCTAGTCCAATCCGCGTATACCTAGAGACATACTCTTTTTCATCATAGAATCTAGCACATGCTGAAATCCTTTCTTCATTGCCTTCTGTACTCACTGTAGATACATCAGATTTCCTTCATCAAGAACATATTCTATCAATCACAACTTCATCAAGTAAGTTGTCATCATCTTTATCAGATGGGTTGCCTTTCAAGGACAACACTCAGCATCAAACATTATATCACATCAGATTTACATCATTTACTAAGTCCATCAAGTCAAGCATAACTTCATCAGGTGGATTGCCATCAAGGACAACACATGTCAACAGTCGCATGTCTTCATCTTCATTCAGTGGGTTTCCATCAAGGACAACACTCTGCATCATATTTCCAACACTAGGTTGGTTTTTTGGTTTGAATCCCACATTCATGCTTGGAATATGGCACGAGAGTGATTGACTGAAGAGAGATTTGGCTCAGCCAATCTATGGTCGAGTGGAACATGGTAGTCCCATCTCGGGTTGGTTTTTTCATTCATTAATAAGAGGTTCTTTCCTTGACATCTTATGTGTAAATGTATTGGTTTATATGTGGATTCTATGGTTGATGTATCCTTGATATTTCTGTTGTTATTATGATGGTTATAAGCATTTATTATGACAATGATGATGTATGGTTCTCCTCATGTTTTGGTTTGTAAATGAATGAACAATGTATATGTGATCTAATAGATGATAAAGAAGCTAATGATGTAAGGGAACAATTATTCTTAGCGATTCTCAGATAAGTATGAGACCCCTATGCTCATATCTGTTATATAAACCTGTAGATTACATATTTGTGATATGTTTGACGAAATGCATGTCATGGCTAGTAGGGGTCCAATCTATACCTTGTCAATGTTTTTGCAAATGTATCATTGTTATGTTGTTATAATTCATTTTTTAACCTGTCATTGAGTTCTGGGCAGTGACATGGGCTATGGGCCTAAAAAAGTGGTTCAAACCCCGGGGATGATGGCACAAGTCTGAGGAAAAAAGTCCCTGGATGCATGCATGCCCATGTTGTGGGAGCGTCCAGAGCCTCCGAGATGCACCCTTGCCCATATCAAGGGAGTGTCTAAGATTTTAATGGTCTAAAAACTCAGTGGAACCCAGGGACTGGTTACCTAACTAGTTGGGATGGCTCCTAGGAGTTTTGTCGCTGATGTGGAACGTCCATGTGATGTGTTTCCGTCGATTCCACTTCTTTAAGATCACCTAGGAGGTTGAATCAGATCATAGTAGCCTCTCGTCACATGTTTACCCTAGTTGGCTTGTTACTTGGGTAGATGTGGGAGGAGGGTTTTACAATATTGAAATATTTTATTTATGGCCAACATTGATTTTTTTTGCTACTAATATTTTCTTAAATGTCATTTGTCAATTCCGTGTATGTGTATGTTAATTGAGTTTATCTCAGGTCGGTGGGAGGAATTATTTTTATCCTCCCCACCCAAGACCAATTCCCTAAAGTGACATGATGAATGCATATCAAGTATATTGTTATAGTGGCTTCAATTCTTGTTATCAAATGACCTTGATCCCTAAAGAATTCTTACCCTTGCCTATGGGAAAAGGGTGGGATGCTTTGTGTTATGGATATATATGTGTTTTTGTGTTAATGCTTACATTAGTATATAGGTAGGATTGGTTTGTTGAGTGGATTGTATTTTTGAGATATTTTCTCAACAATAATCTCTCACTTTAGAAATTGTTGGATCTCATAAAGTATTATTTATGTGGCATGTATCTTGGGTTTGTGATTGAATAATACGAATAGTTTTGTGAGTAACATTTGCACAATTTTTGTCCATCAAATTTCTAATTTGGTATCAGAGCATTTATGGGCTTGACTCCCTAAGGGAGGGCCTAAGGAGATTTGAGAATAACTATTTAGTGGTTTTTGTAGTTAATTTTTTGTGTCTCCATCACTTTCTTGTGATAAGTTGTAATCATTTATGTTGGAAGAAATCTTACTCATGCCTAGAGGACACAGTGACAACATGGATTGGAAAGGATCATATACAGTGATCTGGAGATTAGAGCCATGTCGCCATCAAATCTACAGTCATGGTTGATCTTTCATTCTCTTTTTGAAAAAGTGCAGTGGCATCATCAATTACACATAATAGGCAACATCGTTGTCACCATCATCATCCGCATCATTCTAGAAATAAATCCTTTTTTTTTCTTTTTTTCTCCTCCATATTTCTTTTCAGATTTCAATCAGCTAAGGTTGTGGGTTCTGTAACAATGTTTCCCTTTGAAATTTTAACAGGCAGAGGCGGTACTGTGTTTCAGAGTTGGGTTGAAATGGTGGAGTCAATGAAGTAATTACTTCTCTAAGAGTGAATATCAAGTTGTCAAAAAGTTAAAACGTTGGCATTGGAAAGTACTAAGGAACAACCTCGTGCAACCCCAACAATGAAAATTAGAGGGATGATTTTACCTTTCCAACCACTGTCGTTGGCTTTTCACAAAGCCAATTGCTATGTAGATATGTCTGTAAATACAGGAAATGAAGGAGGAAGGATTCATTGAACAAAGAATTCAATTATTGTGGGATGTGAGCGGGTCATTCAGGCCTGGAACACTCACTGCAATAGTGAGAGAAAGCAGCATCGGAAACCATGTGTTTGAATATTTTTGAAGCAATCATTTGGGTGGTGAGGTGATTTAATAATTATTTGCAATGTGGTGCATAAAGAGTTGAAGGAGGTTGTGTGTGTTGTTAGCCACCTATAATATTTGTTATAGCAAAAGGTGGCTAAGACTTTTTGAGCCTTCAAGGAACAAATTTCATTACTAAAAAATGTTGGCTCTTGAAGACACCTGAAGGCCTCATGCCTCTGTCCAAAATCTTCATCTCTGCTCCCACTTTATACTTTGAAGTTCTGCTGAAATCATGAGAAGAAACTGCTGCAAAATCATCATTTTCCCCCTTCTCCCACTTGAAACTAACTTCCATTTGCTCCCTTTTTTCTCCACAAAAACTCCCTTGATTTCATAATTCCTCTCCTTCCATTTATGAAAATCACTTTTACAAGGTTAAAGACTCACTCTTTAAACCTTGCCAAAACCCCCAAATCCATTTGAAAACCTTGAAAAATTTCATAAAAAATACATGCTTTTTTGCATAAGGCTTAAGCCCCTTTGGGCTAAGTCCTAACCTTTTCTCCCACATCCCCACACCCTGGAAACCAGCGCTAATCTTGTTCGGTGCTTATCGCATCGAAAATTTTCAAATGCGTGAGTCTTTGCCCTATTCCGAAGCTCCGATGCGATTAAGCTTTGCATCATATAAGCTCTGATGTGATTAGCCTTTTATATAAATATACCGTGGGCCCGCCTTCACGCTTAAAACATTGAAAAAAATTTCCCGATCCGCTTTTTCCTTTGTAAAACCCGAAAACCCATTTATCCAAAGTTTGATTTTAAAATGCCAAAATCACGTGTTAAATATCAATGGGTAGATTAAAAAGACCGATCGCGCAATCGCATCGGGGAGTTACAATGGGTAGATTGAAAAGGCCGCATCAAAAATTTCCGATGCGATTAGGGCCTATATATATTAAACTTCCCCCCTGCCTTTTTGTTTCATATGACTTTCCCCGGGACCAAGTGTCGAAGTCCCGCAGCGCTCAATCGCATCGCAATTTTTCAAATGGGTTGATTGAAAATCCTAGACCCGAAGGCCCGACCCCGATTAGCCCCTATATACATAAGCCCGGGGCCTATCGGAGGTCTATATAAAACCAAGCCCTGCGACTGGGCGCCCAATCGCATCGGCCTTTTCTCCGATCGCACAATCGCATCGGCCTTTTCTTCGATCGCGCAATCACATCGCTTCACTTCTGAATTCCGATTGCGATTCCCTGATACATCTCCTGCCATCGATCTGATCCATAGATCGACGGTCTGCAATTAATCGCATCGCAAAATCTGTCACCAAGCGTTTTAACACTTCGCTTCACCCGCCGATTGCGATCCGGCGATTGGATCTGAACCGTCCACATGTCCAGATCGAACGGTCCAAAATCACCCCGCCTCATTCATTCCCCCACTCTTTTTTGACCTCTTCCAAAATAAATCTCCACCGTTGGATGCTTTCACCCAACGGCCACGCTCCTTCCCTGCCTTCTGAAGCAGTTAAACCTAAAAACGCAGGATTTTATGAATTTTTGTGTGTTTTTTGCAGGATCTAATGGATTTCGAATGTTTTAAAAAGAAAATCAAAGCCAAAGGATGACGATCCTTCAGGTTTCATTTATTAAAAGAATCCATTTAAAGGTTTCAACACCACGCTCAGGCGACGCATCATGAAGCGTTGATACCATAAAGAGATCTTCGCGGATCTGCACATCAACAAGACACCGTGAAGAGTAATATGATTAAAGAGTATCAGACCGACAGCGCAGAATCAAAGTGGAAATATATTTAAAGGCTTTTAAAATATAGTTTGGAAGAATGAAGACATAAATTTGACTGAATCAAGCATCTGATTCACGATTAAAGAAAGTTTGAAGACCAGAAGACAGAGAATAGGCTTCATTAAGCCTAAAACACAGAATTCAAATATATCAAAAGTGTTTTAGGCTGAAATAAAAATATCTATCAGTTCGAACAGCCTATGCTGCCACATCAAGGAAAATTGAATCCCCCAGCTACCACAGAGCCACCTGTTGCCTCAAACCATTCAAACAGAGGCTGAAGTTATTGATTAAGAAAATATCTACCTCACAGCGCAGCCAAGCAATTAATTCCGCTAAGTAAACTAATGCAAACAAATATCAATGGAGTTATTTCGTCCTGAATAGAGCCTAAAAGTCAATAAAGCTCCCACCGAGCTTTGATATTAATTGTAAAATAGTTAATACAGTGAAACACCTGTAAAACTTCATCATCGAGTCCTTCAAAGGCTGAGAAGTCATCACTTTGTATTAATTGTTCTTAAGATCTTTTGTTAGATCTCACCTCCTCATTCTTCTATAAATACTTCTGTAGAAGATGAGAATCTGTTGGTTGTAGAACATTGAAATATAACTGAGCTCGAGACTTTTAATTGTAAATAGCGTTCATTGGCCCCTGGAGCTCTGTTTGTGGTAGATGAGTTAGGTTGGATAGTGAAGATGATTGCTGAACTGAAACATTGGACCTGAGTACTGTAACTGGTTTGACATCAATAACAAGTTGTTTCTTGGGATCCTGGTCTATATCATTGGTGAAGTGCCCCTTACTTTGTTATTGTTTTCCTTCTATGTATGTCATATTGTTCACTATTCTCTGATAAAGAACAACATTTATAGAGTTAGGACCTGCTGTATATCAGTAACCTTCTCTGACTGAAAAGCTTTATCTCAATGTTTTCTTCCAATTTGTTTCTTTAAGAATGATTTAATATAGTTGAAGCAGTTAGGAATGTTGGCATTCCCTCGTCCTACTGTTTGCTTTAAACATTGTTCTTGAAAGTTATTTTCATTGTTTGCTTATTAAAGTTAGACTAGAAAAGTAATGGTTTGCCCTATTTCTAGCTTCTATTCTCCAAAGGCAGATTCTGAAGGTTTCCCTTGGTTTTGACTGAAAGCAGACTAGGTTTAAAAGCACCTTATCTGATCTTAGGTTACATTTTGTTTCCCTTATATGTTTTCATACTTTCTGAAGGTAATTATGTGGATTACTGGATTGTTTATCAATTAAGCTGCTTTAATACAAACTTGCCCAAGAAGTCAATGGTTAGCTCTGTTCTTGGTTGGTTTTAAACAGTTACTTAGGAGGCTTTTCTTGTTTTGGACTAACTATAAATCCTTTGTGAAATTATTATTAGTTTCCACCCTCCCAACACTTTATTGTTTCCATTCCATCACTCTAATCTCAATAATCTTGTGATATAGATGACTTGCCCCTTGGATCACTCTTGATGTTGTTGCTCAATTAAAGCCCTGTTATGACCCCATAGCCCAATGGACTAAAAACCAGCGTTATATCTATCTCTCTAGCCATAGTTGTTCTATGCACTTGTAACTTCTCACCTTTGAAACTATTTTGCATTTAGAGCTTTCCCCTCAAGTATTTTCATGCTCAACCATCCAAAAAACGAACAAAACCCTTGGCCTTCATAACTAGCCTAATATCATTACCCAAAACTTCAAAGACAAATCCATCTTTGCATTTCTTGGAGAGATCCCTCTTCGGATTCAGGAGCGCTAGATCCTATAATCCCAAAGTTGGTTGAAATAATGTTGCTTCTGCAGTTTTAGTCTCACCAATCTGCTAAAATTACATATTCCTAACATTTCTGGCGACTCCACTGGGGAATTTTCTGAGTTAAATAAAAGTTCCAAAACCCCTTAAAAACTCTAGATTACCCCTGGTTTTATGAAAATCGTTCTATTTGACAGCTGAGCCACCAGTAACTAACATTTATGGCAACTCTGCTGGGGATAACTTCCCTTAAATACTTCATAAAACCTTGTGAGTAAAAAGCAGCGTTTCCAAGCACTACCAAGGAATGGTAATCATGATAGAACTTGTTTGAATCAGTGACAAACTAGGTAAACCCTAGTATTCTCTTAAGACTTTATCTAACCTTGAAAAATCAGCTGGCTTAGCCATAAGAATAGACTGTCTTTGTCTCATAACCGTAGCTAAGTTTTGAAACAGAGTTAGGACATTCTTAGAAACCACACAACTGAAAAATAACTCGGAAAAACCTAAAAAATTTCAGATTGGTATCCAATAAACATGGTGGTGGACCATAAGACCTTTTACCTCTGAAAAGAGCTAAAAAATTCCACTTGGTGACTCCACAATCCTTAACAGACCTTAAGACTCCACTGGGAAGAACCCTTATCATTATAATATCATTCAAACTCGGTCAGAGGACTGTAGGATTAAGATTTGTGTAAACAGATTAGTTAACCTCTCAAAGATTGTCATACCTGGTTGAACTTTTCTTGTTTATTTGGGTCTGAAAAACACAGCATAGTGGCTCCTAGAAAGATTCACACTAGAGCCTATCCTGGCCTTGATCCACCTGAGTTAGTTGATAACCCAGAAATTATCCTTAGGAAGTCTCCTAAGATTAAATTATCAACTGTTTTCAGATCACCCTTGAGAGCTAATTCAGTCCCTTAAAATCTTTTAGCTCTACAACAATCACAAGATGACTTAGTAAATCCCTTTAGAACTAGGTCTATTGGTGATTTAGATCAGTTAGATTCTGAGTCTTCACTTTCATCTCGTGAAACAAGTGAACATCTTGGCAGCAGAGAAACAACACCTCCTGATTTGCATTTCCTACACAACTTAGGTATCTCTCACCCAAGATCAGCTCAGCAATCTACTCCTGGTCCATCGACATCTGCTCACACTACATCCACTGTTCAAACCACTCTACTTTAGTCCACTTTCCCTTTTGTTAATCCACCTCTTGTAAATCCACCCCCACCACATATCATGGCAGCATGGTATGCTCCCTTAGTCCTTCCTGCACCATTAGTCAATCTTCCACAGGACTATCAGTCTAAAATTCCTTTATATGATGCTAACAATGCTACAACTACATCACAACATATGGATAAGATGAAAGACTACTTTGACAGAAATTAAATTGATGATGATTCTGTCAAGCTTAGATTATTTTCTCAGAGCTTTGGGGGAGAAGTAAGAAAATGGTTCAAAGGCCTAGCCCCCCATAATATTAATGATCTCCAAGCCTTCCATCAAACATTCTTAAACAAATGGGAAGTAAAGAAAAACCCTCTTCAAGTCCTTTCTGATTACAAGAACCTCCATAGAAACACTGGGGAAAGTGTGCAAGCTTACTGCACTAGATTCAATATTGTGTATAACACACTTTCCCCAGAACTAAAAACTCCACAAGGCTCAGCTTTAAACAAGTTTCCTGAAGGGTTTGACTCCGACATGACCTATCAGCTGAGAGAGAGAGATTTTGCAACTCTTGAAGATATGCAAAAGGGTGCTCTTTCTGTGGAAGTCAACTTAGTGGAGAAGCGAGCAAGAGTGAAAACTGAAAAGAGAGTATCTTTTAGAGAGGAATCCACACCCTCTACTTCCAACTCAAAGATGGAGAAAATGATGAAAGAAATGAGCATAATTAAGAGAGCACAAGCAAGCCAAAACCAAACTGCTCCTCAAAATAGAAATCAGAACTAGAATCAAAATTTTAGAAGGAACTAACCTCCAAATAGAACTAGGGAAGATGATCAACAGATCACTCCTCCCTTTCATCAAAACTATGTAAGTGAGGTTGAGGAAACATATGAGATAACAAAGGAAGATGGTATCAACATACTGGGGGTAGATAATGATGACTTTGAGATTCATTATGATAGAAAACAAGGTCTATACACACCTTATGATGAAAAAAGAGATGATGATGAAAATTATTATCAAGACATGGAAAATGTCATCATAGAGTCTCAAAGAGAATACGACCTTAGAAGCAAAACTAGTCAACAGACCCCCAACAACAAAACCTCTGACAAATCTTCACAAAACAACACTACAACCAAGCCTAGAGTTGTCAAACAAAAGGATAAAACAGTGGTTGTAAATTCTGATAAAGGAAAAGAGAAAGGCACTCAAAGAAATGAAAAACAGAGTGCAGACCTTAGCAGTACTAACACTTCAGCTAGTACTCCTGTGAAAACAATTTTGTCAAGTGTAAATAAAACAAATCAGCAATCTGATATTGCTGATAAAGTGACAGCTAATAAGGCTGAAACCAGCACTTCAAAGAACCAATTTCCCTTCAGCCTTGAGCAGGAAATATCAAAGATCAAAATCTCTGTTCCCTTGACTAAGTTAGCTGCTCAACATGTATATAAGACCCAAATTTTGAAGGCTCTAAACATTGAAGAAAATGAGGACACAGTCAATCTTAATGATGACCAACCAGAGCTGATTTTTGGTCCTAAGATTGAAGGTAGATATCAAGAAGGACCTGTTCCCCCTTTTTATGTAAGTTTAAATGTTCATGACAAGATCTTGCACAACACTATGCATGACTCGGGAGCTTCTCACAATTTAATGCCAAAAGCTGTAATGGAGAGCCTGGGTCTAGAAATCGCCAGACCTTACAAAGACCTTTAATCCTTTGATTCCAGCAGAGTAAAATGTTTAGGATTAATTAAAGATCTCTGTGTTAACTTAGCCCAAATCCCAACCAAATGCTTAGTGATGGATATCGTTGTGGCTGATGTTTCCCCCAAATATGGAATGTTGTTATCAAGATCTTGGGGGGACTAAGTTACAAGGGACTATGCAGATGGACATGACCTATGCGACTATCCCTGTTTTCAATCAGAATAGAAGACTCTACAGGGAGTCCCATATGAAATACACAGTTACAAGTCAAGACAGACCACAAAACTCTCCCTTGTATGCTGTAAACACAGGTCTTGATTCTTTTATTATGTTTAATGATGAAACACTTGGTGAGCAAGTCACTTTAACAGGATTAATGGCCGACAGGGAGGAAGAGGAACACAATGCAGAAGTGTTGAAACAGTTTGCTGCATTTGAAGACGTTAGCAAACTAAACAAAGGTTTTGAGCTATAGGGCAGGTGTCCTTTGCTTTTAAACATTCACAATCAAGAAAAAAACCCTCAAACAAACAAAAATCTTGGGGAATCAAAACAAATACTACTAAGTGCTGAGATCCCACAACAATCAGAAAGCACAGTAGTTGAAGAGGACATTCACCAAACAGATGAAATTAAAACTAGTCCTCTGTGGAGTATGTATTTTGATGGATCCGACACTAAGAACAATGCTGGTGCAGGTGTTTGGATTACTAACACTGAAAATAACCACATAGAAAGCATTTCTTGCAAACTAAACTTTCAGTGTTCCAATAACATAGCAGAATATGAATCCCTTCTCATAGGCTTACGTTTGTTGAAAAAGTTAGGAGCCACAAGAATCAATGTGTATGGGGATTCAGAGTTAGTCATTAGACAGGTCAATGGGGAGTATAACGCAAACCATCCTAGACATAGGGCCTACCGAAACGATGTCATGGACCTTTTGAAAACCTTCGAGGAGTCCAAATTGATTTTTGTCCCAAGAAGAAGAAATATTGCGGCCCACAATTTAGCCTTTGCAGCTAGAACATGCTTAACGCCATATAACACCAAATACTGCACAACTCAGATAAAATTTAGACCAGCTGTGCCTGATAATGAGAAGTATTGGCAGGTGTTTGACAATGACAAACAAATAGAAGACTTCATGCAATTCAGAAATGAATTCTAACTAAACGGTTCGAACTCAGATTATGAAACAGACTGCAAGGAAGAAATTTTTCTTGATGAAGAAGAACCATCTCCTGAACTTGCTAATATAAACCTGTTATCTAGCAAACTTGAAAGCGAAACAAAAATGAATGCAGAGTTTGAAACAGAGGAGTTAGAAACTCTGCACTCTAAAGATGAAAGTTTGCCTAAGGGTCTGGCCCCTTTAGAAGAGTTGTTCGATTTTAACGACGTGGCGAATAAATCGAAACTGGAACCTGTAGAGACTGAAGTGGAAGAGTGCAATATTGGCAACGAACTTAAGCCGAAAATGATTAAACTGTCTAAGACTTTGCCAGCTCATATTAAACTCAAATGCATTGAGTTGTTTAAAAAGTTTTCTGATGTTTTTGCGTGGAGTTACAAAGATCTCAAATCCTATGAAACTGAAATAATACAGCACAAAATTCCCCTCAAAGAAAACCAAAAACCATTCAAACAGAAACTGCGCAGGATAAACCCTGTTCAGTTGCCTTTGGTTCAGAAGGAAATCATGAAAATGTACGATGCTGGTATTATTGTCCCTATTAGATATTCTGAATGGGTATCTAATCTGGTGTCTGTTAGGAAGAAAATTGGAGAGATCAGGCTTTGTATAGACTTTAGAGACTTAAACAAAGCTTCATTAAAAGACAACTACCCTTTACCCAAGATGGATCATATTTTACAACGGGTGGTAGGGTCTAAAAGAAGTTCTTTGCTTGATGGCTATTCAGGGTACAATCAGATTTTAGTTCACCTTGTTGATCAATTAAAGACAGCCTTTACTAAACCATGGGGCACCTTCATGTATGTGAAGATGCCTTTTGGTCTAATGAATGCTGGAGCAACTTTTCAAAGAGCCATGGACATAGCATTCTCGGAGGAACTGGGCTTCTTCATCATTATCTATCTTGATGATGTTACTGTGTTTCAAAAACAGATGAAGAGCACTTAGAACATTTAAGAAAGGTTTTCGAGAAGTGCAGAAAGTTTGGGATATCTTTAAACCCTAAGAAGACACTATTTGGTCTCCAAGAAGGTAAACTTCTTGGGAACATTATTTCGGAAGAGGGTATAAAGATAGATCCCAAGAGGATTGAGGCCATATTGCAAATCTCTCGTCCTCGAAACATTAAAGAGTTACAGTCTTTCATTGGAAATATCAACTTTTTGAGAAGGTTCATCCCCAACTTGGCTGAGCTCCTTAGGAATATCACCAACATGTTAAAGAAGGAGCAAGGGGTAAAATGGACCTTGGAAGCAAAGAAGTCCTTTGAACAGGTGAAACAAGCGTTAACCAAAACACCGGTTCTTATAAGTCTTGATTTTTCGAAAGATTTTTATATTTTTTCATTTGCATCAGAACATACCATAGCTACTGTCCTTTTGCAGAAAAATCCACAAGGACAAGAGTAGCCTATTGCATTATTTAGCGAGGCATTGAGGGATGCCCCTCTGAAGTATAACATTATGGAGAAACAAGCTTTTGCTTTGGTTAAAGCTTTGAAAGACTTCAGAGTGTACATCCTTCACTCACACACCATTGCCTTTGTCCCAAACTCAGGTGTTAAAGACATTCTAACACAGGACCCAGATGGTAAGAGAGGTAAGTGGATTGCTATTATTCTTGAATATGATTTAGAGATAAAACCCACTAAACTCATCAAAGGCCAAGGTCTAGCTAGATTGATGGCTGAATCCAATTTTGAAGTTCTTGATATTAATATGATTGATGCTTTGGATGACCAAGAAGGATTCTCAACTCCTATAGTTGAAGATCATTTTATGAATTCTCCTTGGTATGCTGATATTATTTATGTTTTGCTTAATTTGAATACACCTCCTGGTTTGACAAAAACAAAGGCAAGATTCTTAAAGTTAAAGGCTGTAAACTATTGCATTATAGATAGATGTCTTTATTGGAAAAATGCAAGTGGTGTATTGCTTAAGTGTTTTCCTAAGTTTGATGCAGAGAAGGTTAAATATCGGTTTCATGAAGGAGAGTGTGGAGGTCATTTGTACTGGAAGGAAACAACCAACAAAATTTTGAGGGCTGGTTTCTGTTGGCCTACTCTTTTCCATGATATGCACAAAATGATCATAGCCTGTCATAAATGTCAACTTTTTGAAGGCAAAAGAAAACTGTTACCTCTACCTCTGCATCCAATCACTGTTGAGGCCCCATTTCAACAGTGGGGACTTGACTTCATAGGAGTAATCCATCCCCCATCTTCTGCCCAGCATAGATGGATTCTCACTGCCACAGACTATTTCACTAAGTGGATAGAAGCCATACCTTATAGGCAGGCCATTCAGTTATCATAAAATTTATGGAGACTAATATTCTCTCCAGATTTGGCTGTTCTACCAAGATCATCACTGATAATGCAACAGCATTTGGATCAAAGAAGATGGTTGAGTTTTGTCATAGATATCAGATAACATTGGGGCATTCCACGGCTTATTACCCCCAGGGTAAGGGACTTGCAGAATCCTCAAATAAAAGCTTAGTGAACATAATCAAGAAACTGTTGGAGGACAACAAAAAGTTTTGGCACACAAAGCTGGTTCATGCACTTTGGGCTGACAGATTGACTTTGAAGAAATCTATTGGTATGTCACCTTTCCAGCTTGTGTATGGTATTGATGCAATTTTTCCAAACAACCTTGGTGTACCAGTTATGAAGTTGATTCAAGAGTTACAAACTGAAGAAAATGACATGATCAGAAGAATAAACCAGACCATACATCTTCAACAAACCAAAGAGGAAGTTTATAACAAAGCATTGCAGAAACAAGACAACATTAAAAAGCTTTTTGACAGAAGAACAAAGGCCAGTAATTTCAAGATTAGGGACAAAGTTTTAAAATGGGACTTAGGAAGAGAAGGGCAAGCATGGAAAATTTGACAACTTATGGCTTGGCCCTTACTCTATTCACTCAGCTGTTGGTAACAATGCATTTTTCTTGCAGGAGTTGAATGGATCAGAATTTTTTGGGGGTCCTGTCAATGGCAGGATGCTTAAGCATTACTTCTCTTGATCAATGCTATGTTTTGAAGCCTTTTTTTTTAATCTTTTTCATTATAAATATTTCATCCACCATTGCATTCAAAGTTAGAAAAATCAAAAGTACAAAAACAAAAAGGAAAGAAAAGAGGGCAGATTGTGAAAAACAAGAAAGGTATAGCCCCATACCAAAAAAGAGAAACAAATTCTAAAAGTGTGCAAGCTTAAATGCCACTCCTGAATAACACACTTCTAGTTAGTCAAACAGCCTAAACTTGACTGATTAGCTTTAAATTTTCTGCTGATAAGATAGTGAATTCGATTTTCTAAACTGTTTAATCTTGGCTTATCAGTAGATAGTTTAGGATAGAAATTAAAGGTTCAAACAAAATCAAAATCTGAACCTAAAGTTTCCAAAAGAAATGACTCAAATCTGTTTTATTTTTTTTGAGTCAAAAAGAAGTAAATCTGGTTCTAATTAGATCAAAATCTGAACCAGTTGATAGAAGAAAAATAGCGCAAAACAAGAGTCAAAACAGAGCTGTAAAGGAAAGGGAAGGCCATGATGAAAAATTTGCAGATCTTAAGCCTTCCATTTTTTATTTAATTTTCTGCAAAATAAATGTCTATGTGCAGCTTGTCTTTCATGCCATAGACCAGCATCAAGTCAGACTATTCAATATTGACTTGAATGCTTTTAAATTTTTGTTGTAGAATTTAGAGAATAAAATCTGTTAGACTGTTTAATCCTAACAGATTGATAGAATAGGTAGAGAATCATATGGGCTCAACTGTTTAATCTGAGTCCATGGAGAAATAAGGAGTAGAAATATATTAGATTTCCTACTTTCAAAAGAATAAAATGTTGTGAAAATATTTTTCCAATCCAAGTGCACTCTGATGAAGAAAAAATGCTAGATCAGTAGGATTGGGTAGGTAGAAAGTTTGTATTGATGAAGGTCCATTGTTTTCATAGCTGCTAGTATGTTTTCAGAGAAGATCATCCTAGCAAAGGAAGGGCAGCCCAATGGATCATGCACAGGTCAGCCTCCCAGAGAACATAATGGATGTGGCACAGGTCAGCCTCCCAGAATGCAAGTCTGAAGTTCTTGATGCCTTCAAGAAGGCATCATCCCCAAGTGGAGCCACTGTCAGCCACCTATAATATTTGTTATAGCAAAAGGTGGCTAAGAATTTTTGAGCCTTCAAGGAACAAATTTCATTACTAAAAAATGTTGGCTCTTGAAGACTCCTGAAGGCCTCATGCCTCTGTCCAAAATCTTCATCTCTACTCCCACTTTATACTTTGAAGTTCTGCTGAAATCATGAGAAGAAACTACTACAAAATCATCATTTTCCCCCTTCTCCCACTCGAAACTAACCTCCATTTGCTCCCTTTTTTCTCCACAAAAACTCCCTTGATTTCATAATTCCTCTCCTTCCATTTATGAAAATCACTTTTACAAGGTTAAAGACTCACTCTTTAAACCTTGCCAAAACCCCCAAATCCATTTGAAAACCTTGAAAAATTTCATAAAAAATACATGTTTTTTTGCATAAGGCTTAAGCCCCTTTGGGCTAAGTCCTAACCTTTTCTCCCACATCCCCACACCCTGGAAACCAGCGCTAATCTTGTTCGGCGCTTATCGCATCGGAAATTTTCAAATGCGCGAGTCTTTGCCCTGTTTCAAAGTTCCGATGCGATTAAGCTTTGCATCATATAAGCTCCGATGTGATTATCCTTTATATAAATATACCGTGGGCCCGCCTTCGCGCTTAAAACATTGAATTTTTTTTCCCGATTCGCTTTTTCCTTTGTAAAACCCGAAAACCCATTTATCCAAAGTTTGATTTAAAAGTGCCAAAATCACATGTTAAATATCAATGGGTAGATTAAAAAGACCGATCGCGCAATCGCATCGGGGAGTTACAATGGGTAGATTGAAAAGGCCGCATCAAAATTTTTCGATGCGATTAGGGCCTATATATATTAAACTTCCCCCCTAACTTTTTGTTTCATATGAATTTCCCCGGGACCAAGTGTCGAAGTCTCGAAGCGCTCAATCGCATCGCGATTTTTCAAATGGGTTGATTGAAAAGCCCAGGCCCGAAGGCCCGACCCCGATTAACCCCTATATACATAAGCCCGGGGCCTATCAGAGGTCTATATAAAACCAAGCCCCACGACCTGATGCCCAATCGCATTGGCCTTTTCTCCGATCGCGTAATCGCATCGGCCTTTTCTCCGATCGCACAATTGCATCGACCTTTTCTCCAATCGCGCAATCGCATCGCTTCACTTCTGACTTCCGATTGCGATTCCTCGATACATCTCCCACCATCGATCTGATCCGCAGATCAACGGTCTGCAATTAATCGCATCGCAAAATCCGTCACCAAGCGTTTTAACACTTCGCTTCACCCGCCGATTGCGATCCGCTGATTGGATCTGGACCATCCACATGTCCAGATCGGATGGTCCAAAATCACCCTGCCTCGTTCATTTCCCTGCTCTTTTTTGACCTCTTCCAAAATAAATCTCCACCGTCGGATGCTTTCACCCAACGACCACGCTCCTTCCCCGCCTTCTGAAGTAGTTAAACCTAAAAACGCAGGATTTTATGATTTTTTGTGTGTTTTTTGCAGGATCTAATGGATTTCGAATGTTTTAAAAAGGAAATCAAAGCCAAAAGGATGATGATCCTTCAAGTTTTGTTTATTAAAAAGAATCCATTTAAAGGTTTTAACACCATGCTCAAGCGACATCATGAAGCGCTGATACCATAAAGAGACCTTCGCGGATCTGCACATCAACAGGACACCATGAAGAGTAATATGATTAAAGAGTATCAGACCGACAACGCAAAATCAAAGTGGAAATATATTTAAAGACTGTTAAAATATAGTTTGGAAGAATTAAGACATAAATTTGACTGAATCAAGCATCTGATTCACGATTAAAGAAATTTTGAAGACCAGAAGACAGAGAATAGGCTTCATTAAGCCTAAAACACAGAATTCAAGTATATCAAAAGTGTTTTAGGCTGAAATAAAAATATCTATCAGTTCAAACAGCCTATGTTGCCACATCAGGCAAAATTGAATCCCCCAGCTACCACAGAGCCACCTGTTGCCTCAAACCATTCAAACAGAGGCTGAAGTTATTGATTAAGAAAATATCTAGCTCATAGCGTAGCCAAGCAATTAATTCCGTAAGTAAACTAATGCAAACAAATATCAGTGGAGTTATTTCGTCCTGGACAGAGCCTAAAAGTCAATAAAGCTCCCACCGAGCTTTGATATTAATTGTAAAATAGTTAATACAGTGAAACACCTGTAAAAATTCGTCATCGAGCCCTTCAAAGGCCGAGAAGTCATCACTCTGTATTAATTGTTCTTAAGATCTTTTGTTAGATCTCACCTCCTCATTCTTCTATAAATACTTCTGTAGAAGATGAGAATCTGTTGGTTGTAGAACATTGAAATATAACTGAGCTCGAGACTTTTAACTGTAAATAGTGTTCATTGGCCCTTGGAGCTCTGTTTGTGGTAGATGAGTTAGGTTGGATAGTGAAGATGATTGCTGAACTGAAACATTGGACCTGAGTACTGTAACTGGTTTGACATCAATAACAAGTTGTTTCTTGGGATCCTGGTCTATATCATTGGTGAAGTGCCCCTTACTTTGTTATTGTTTTCCTTCTATGTATGCCATATTGTTCACTATTCTCTGATAAAGAACAACATTTATAGAGTTAGGACTTGCTGTATATCAGTAACCTTCTCTGATTGAAAAGCTTTATCTCAATGTTTTCTTCCAATTTGTTTCTTTAAGAATGATTTAATATAGTTTAAGCAGTTATGAATGTTGGCGTTCCCTCATCCTACTGTTTGCTTTAAACATTGTTCTTGAAAGTTATTTTCATTGTTTGCTTATTAAAGTTAGACTAGAAAAGTAATGGTTTGCCCTGTTTCTAGCTTCTATTCTCCAAAGGCAGATTCTGAAGGTTTCCCTTAGTGTTGACTGAAAGCAGACTAGGTTTAAAAGCACCTTATCTGATCTTAGGTTACATTTTGTTTCCCTTATATGTTTTCATACTTTCTGAAGGTAATTATGTGGATTACTGGATTGTTTGTCAATTAAGCTGCTTTAATACAAACTTGCCCAAGAAGTCAATGGTTAGCCTTGTTCTTGGTTGGTTTTAAACAGTTACTTAAGAGGCTTTTCTTGTTTTGGACTGACTATAAATCCTTTGTGAAATTATTATCAGTTTCCAACCTCCCAACACTTTATTGTTTCCATTCCATCACTCTAATCTCAATAATCTTGTGATATAGATGAATTGCCCCTTAGATCACTCTTGATGTTGTTGTTCAATTAAAGCCCTGTTATGACCCCATAGCCCAATGGACTAAAAACCAACGTTATATCTATCTCTCTAGCCATAGCTGTTCTATGCACATGCAACTTCTCACCTTTGAAACTGTTTTGCATTTAGAGCTTTCCCCTCAAGTATTTTCATGCTCAACCATCCAAACAACGAACAAAACCCTTGGCCTTCATAACTAGCCTAATATCATTACCCAAAACTTCAAAGACAAATCCATCTTTGCACTTATTGGAGAGATCCCTCTCCGGATTCAGGAGGGCTAGATCCTAGAATCCCAAAGTTGGTTGAAATAATGTTGCTTCTGCAGTTTTAGTCTCACCAATCTGCTAAAATTACAGATTCCTAACATGTGTATCATAGTTATTAATTTTGTTGTAAAATTTGTGTTGTTTTGCATTCTGTTTCTAAAAAAAAATGTGAACCAATTAAAAGAACATAGGAATATAATTAAATTAGTGGTTCTCAACTTTCTTTGGTACCGAGAGAATTCATTGCTAAGTTAATTGTATGAATTTTTTATATACTAATGGGCCTTGTTGTGCTTAGGGGTTCAAGAGAATTGGTTACACGTTATGTTATGAGATCCTTGTATGTGGAAAGGTCAGTTGCATAATTGAATGTTTAATATGCCCAATAATCAGACAACTCACTTATACAACTATCAAAAGTGTAGTTCTTTCCATTTTGATAGATGGGATTTTGTCATGAGTACTACCCGGATCAATCAACACTATTACATTTATCTTCTTGATATGTCCTTCTATCTTGAGAGTTTGAGGAGTTAATTCCTTCCAATGCATTACAAGATATGGTCGGATTTATTTCTTCTTTTTCTATGGTTGGTTCCTGGTGTATATCCTCTTCTTTTGAAGTTTCTTGTTCATTTTCTTCCTCCTCTTCACAATCTATTTAAAATAGTTTCTTCTCAGCACACTTATGACCTTTAGTGTATTTGCTATCATAACTGTATCAAAACCATTTTTCTCTTTTTTCTTCCAATTATTGTGGTGTCAACCTTGTAGGTTGTGTAAGTCTAGGAGTAGCAACACTTCCATCTTTATAGTTGTGAGTGGTGGGATTCCTTGTTGCCATAATTTTGCTTTCAATTTTTCTTTCCAACTTAAATTCCCTCTCCAATGAATCAGGTTCTTAAAGGCGAACCTCATGTTGGATGCTATCCTTTAAAGTCCATATGAAGACATCAATCCTGTGTTCCTTTGGAATATTAGTTACCCTTATATTCAATTTTTGGAAGTCCTCAATGTACTCTATAGGGTGGTCTAGTATCGAGATTTTCCTTTGGAAGATTGAGAAGCGTCAATTATACAAAGTTCATCAAAGATGGTCAGAGGCGGTTATTTATAAAATGAGTTGAATGGGAAGCTCGAAGATTGTGGTGGTGAAAAGAGCGTTGTCTGGGAGAATTTAGAGTGGGGATAAGTGTTGAGGAAGATCAGGTAGACAAATGTGATATGTGAATTGTAATTTGCCATTTTTGTACTAATATTTGTAATAATGTAATGTGATCAGTAAAGGGGGGACTTGGAATAATGCTTACATTAGTATATAGGTAAGATTTGTATTATGAGTAGATTGTCTTGTTGAGATATTTTCTCAACAATAATCTCTCACTTTAGAAATTGTTGGATCTCATAAAGTACTATTTTATGTGGCATGTATCTCGGATTTGTGATTGAATGATACGTATAGTTTTGTGAGTAACCTATGCACAATGTAGGTCCATCAAATTTCTAATTTGTGTGTGTAGGGAGAGGGGGGGAGGGGGTTTATCTCAGATAGTTGGGAGGAATGATTGTCATCCTCCCCTAAAGTGACATGATGAGCTCATATCGAGTATATTGTTGTAATGGATTGGAGCCTTGTTGTCAAATGACCTTAAGCCCTAAGGAATTTATACCCTTTTCTATGGGCTAGAGGGTGGGGTGTTGTGTGATATATATATCACACAACACCCCACCCTCTAGCCCATAGAAAAGGGTATAAATTCCTTAGGGCTTAAGGTCATTTGACAACAAGGCTCCAATCCATTACAACATATATATATATATATATATATATCACACAACACCCCACCCTCTAGCCCATAGAAAAGGGTATAAATTCCTTAGGGCTTAAGGTCATTTGAAAACAAGGCTCCAATCCATTACAACAATATATATATATATATATATATATATATATATATATATATCACTTATGTTGAAAATTGAAATATTTGTTTTTCTATTAATATTTTTTTTAATGCTACATGTCAACTCCATGTTGAGCATGAAACAAATTACATGTATCTCTCATATTGGGTTGTAGAAAGTATCTTTCGGTGTAATGAACTTGCAAGTGTTATTCCTCCCAACCAATATATACCCAAGGATGTTAGCAATACCCCATGTGCTAAGATCTAAAGCTCAAGACCTTAAAAACAAGGTTTCTCCCGATCCTCGATTGTAATAAGACTAATGTCCAAACATAATAGGTGTAAGCTTACACAAACAAAACAAAACAAAATTAGAGTTATATAATAAATTTTAAAAAATGATAATAATTAAAAAAGTGTAAAATTTATTATAGTAATAATTAATTTTAAGGTTACAATTAAGTTAGACATTAAATTGGTGTACGAGATTTCCTTATTTATAGGGCAATGTTTTGTTGTGAAAATTTTGAAAAGTACATAAATAATAATTATATTATTATTGTGATTATTTTATCACATACATATTTAATATGAATTTTATAAAGTATAATTATGTTTGTAAATCAAATTATTAAATGATATTTTTTATTATTTTCACACAAGTGTTAATTTAAATAATTGACATTTGGATATCTCAAAAATTATCTAGAAACATTTTTACGGTAACTTTATTTTTAGTGTTAAATCTCAAAATGTGGGAAGCATACCCTACCAAATGTGGAAGCCTCCTTACAATGCCCAAGTCCCTAAGGAGAGGGAAACATATATTAAGTGTCCCCGAAGGTGTGGGAATAGTTCTTATGTTTCAATAGTAATTTTTATTTCTCTTAGAAAAACATATCTAACGCAACACCATTACTTTTATCAAGTTGTGGTATTTTACTTCAAGATCTATTGGGCATGATACTTAGGATAATGTGATTAGGACAATGAAATATCTACATTTGTTTCAACTAATATGGAGGTGTTGTTTTTAACAACTCGGGGAACGAATTGTCTTGGGTATATTACATGACTTTTATAATTTATTTTCCAATGGACAATAAACAAATTAATTCAACTCTTTTTTCAACTAATAACATAAAAAGAATGTTAAAATACATGACAGAAATTTAATGACAATGTAAGTAACTCATTATAGCGCAAACTTATATCCAAGATGCCACGAGAATTCATCTTCCTAGTGCAAACAAAATCTTATATAGTTGATGCAAATTATTAGACAATATCGTTGTAGAATTAGATTCATTCTAACTATGGATCTATTTTGTTCTAATAGTGATCAAATCCCTTGAAGTCTAAACCTTTCTTCAAGTTGTTTTCAATTTAGAAAAAAAAATTAACCTTGAGGGACTTAATCCCTCTTAGCACATATAGATCCAAAATTAAGATAGATTTACATTGGTTCTCAATATATATATATATATATATATATATATAGAGAGAGAGAGAGAGAGAGAGAGAGAGAGAGAGAGAGAGAGAAATGCTATGTGTAAAATCCATGTTGAGTAGTGACAAAATGAATTACACATCTCCCTCGTGTTGAACAATACACCATTGAAATGTTTTAACTATAGGAAATTATTATTTTCAATTTCCTTGCATATATAAATAGATAAATCAAATTGATATATATGTATGTATGTATGTATGTATGTATGTATGTATATATATATATATATATATATATATATATATATATATATATATATATATATGTATACATATATATATATATATATATATATATATATATATATATATATATACATATATATATATATATATATATACATATATATATATATATATATATATACATATATATATATATACATATATACATATATACATATATACATATATCTATATATATATACATATACATATATCTATATATATATATATATATATATACATACATATACATATATATATATATATGTATACATATGTATATATATATGTATACATATGTATATATATATATATGTATACATATATACATATATATGTATATATATACACACACACACACACACACATATATATATATACATTGATTTTTTTTTCTACTAATACTTTTTAAAATGTCACGTGTCAATTCCATATATGTGTATGTTAATTAGGTTTATCTCAGGTCATTGGGAGGAATGATTGTTATCCTCCCCACACAAAATCAATTCCCTAAAGTGACATGATGAACTCATATCAAGTATATTGTTATAATGGCTTCAAGTCTTGTTGTATAATGACCTTGATCCCTGAAGAATCCTTACCCTTGCCTATGGGCAAAGGGTAGGGTGCTTTGTTTCATGGATATATATGTGTTTGTGTGTGTGTGTGTGTGTGTATAAAGAGGCGGGGAGGGGGATTTATCTCAGAAGGTTGGGAGGAATGATTGTTATCCTCCCCTAAAGTGACATGATAAGCTCATATCGAGTATATTGTTGTAATGGCTTTGGGCCTTGTTGTCAAATGACCTTAAGCCCTAAAGAATTATTACCCTTTCCTATGGGCTAGAGGGTGGGGTGTTGTATATATATACTACTTATGTTGGATATTGAAATATTTGTTTTTCTATTAACATTTTTTTTAATGCTACATGTCAAATCCATATTGAGCATGAAAGGAGTTACACGTCTCTCTCATATTGGGTTGTATAAAGTTCATTTAGGTGTAATGAACCTTCAAGTGTTATTCCTCCAAGCTAATATATATCCAAGGATGTTAGAAATACCCCATGTACTAAGATCTAAAGCTCAAGACTTTAAAAATAAGGTTCCTCTCAATCCTCAATGGTAATAAGATTAATGTCAAAATATAATACGTGTAAGCTTATTGTTTCTTTTAGTGGATGAAGCTTTTGGTGAAAGAGTCAACACATACACACAATGTCATAGTGTGACAAAGGACTACAACTTCCTTTGGCTATGGTATGCACACCTCTAGTGGACCTACAATCTCCCATGATAGCCAAGACTATAATGAATACATCGTGTATGCTACAGTGTTTCCAGATATCATCTACCCACCAATGGATATAAAAGTCACTCTCTCAATCAAGGTTCCCAAATGGCCATTAATCCTAAGGTAAAACTTATCTTAATAACAATTTCCAATGCCTACTCAAGAATCCTTTATTCAGACAAAGGTCAAACACCCTAAAACATGTTATCCCCCTCCTTAAAATAGTGTAACAAACCAATCTTGGCCCCTAGGTTAAATTGTAATTAATATAAATTAATTATATCATTTGTATCAACACTATATTATTTTTGTTGTGAAAAATGAAACTGAACAATTAAAAATGATGTGCAAGTAAATATTCCTTTGATAATTAAAAATGTTGGGCAACCAACTAGAACATAGGAAGATTGATGCAACCTATAATACCATGAATGGGAAAACAATGAGGGCATTATAGGAATTGTATTTCCAAATCCTTCTTTAGAAATTTGAATTTAAATAGAATCCTTTTCCCTCTTACCCAAGAACAAATTAATTGTGAATCATTGGTTAGTTGGAACAATCATCTTTAAAAATATGGAAGTTGGGTGGCAACTACAATAGTGTTTTGAAATTTAATGGAAAGAATATGAAAAGTAAATTCATTATATTTTGAAGTTGGCCCATGTATTTCCTTGCAAACTGAGGATGTGGAACTGTAGAGCAACAAAATACATTGAACATGGAAAAATCTAAAAGGGGCAGAAACCCACAAAAAAAATAAGGTGTGAAATAATAATTCATGCATGGAAAAAGAGATGCATAGAGAAAGTAGAGGCACATGGGTGCCTCGGGACAATAAAGTCATGAGTAGAATGATACCATTCCTAAATAGAAATTTTGTTATTACATTCCTAGTGATTATTCTAAGTTTATAGTACCCAAATACAACCAGAAAAGTGTCAATCGCACTTGCAGAAGAGCTCTAGACTCTAATTGTGTAGAGTAGGTTGTGATTTGTTGTGAGTTGGTTGAGCGTGACAAGCAAGAGGTGGGGGAATCACCAAGGGACTATAGAGCAGTGAAGGGATTCCCATCTTTTCTTTGAAAACTAGCTGAGTGGCATCTAGAGATTGTGAAGGCATAGGATCAATTGGGAAAGGACATCCATGACTCTATCATATTTGTGAATAAGAGTTGCTTCCTAGCCCAATTTCCAATGAATTATTGATTTTCCCCTTATGGTATCATCACCTAGCTAGGGGGAGTTAATGTATAGTTGATCCTATGGCCAAGTGGAAAAGGGTCCTTCCCAAATTGGTTGTTAGCTCATATAGATAAGTGCCTCCTCTAATCATTTGATTATTTTTCATTTTCTTCTTAAGTGATGTTGGTAAAACAGAAATGAAAAAAATTGGGCCTTTTGTCATATGGGATTTGGAATGTGGTACATATGTTAAAATGTCATATATGTTATGAGATGGATTGTTGGTGCTTAATAGGATTATTATATTTAATATCTTTGTCTCCATGTATTGAGGTCCATTTTTGTATGTTTTCTAAAAGGATATGTGTTATGTCCTAAGTACATAAATACTCAAATTACACGCCATGCACACCAATGTGAGAGTGGAGCACAACTCTAGTACAAATAAGAGAGATAGGCTATACAATAACTCCTTAATCAATGTCCTCAATAATGACTACATGATCTCTATATATACATATTCACACATGCACATGTAATCCCTTCTTCATTAGGCTAGCCCCAATACATATACATTTAAACATTGCATGTAAAGTCTAACCCATATATGTAGCCCCCTGGGGTCATACTACATTTAACCCAATATATGCCCCCTTTGGGTCATAACATAGTACCCTCCTTCAAGAAACTTTGAAACCAAATATTATGGGCCAAATACATAAAAAAAAATAGATTGCACACAATGTACACCAATTTGAGCATGAAGCACAACTCCAATATAGATAAGTGAGATAAGTTATACAATAACTCCTTAAAGGGTAGTATAATTAACTCCTCCAAGTACCCAAATACATTCATACATCCAAATCCATGTCCTTAATAATGAGTACATTATCTCTATATATCTATTCATACATTGCACATGTGGCCTTCTCTTCAATAGGTCAACCCTATTACACATACATTTACAAATTACATGTACATTTAACCCCATATATGCCCACCCTTAGGGTCATACCATATACATTTAACCTAATATATAACCCCCTTGGGGTCATGCTATATACATTTAACCCAATATATGCTCCCATCGAGGTCATAACAATTTTCTTGTCGGTATGATGTTCCATATTTAATAGACTCGCTAAGCTCCATGTAATCGCAGGATCATTGCAATTGTGACTTAGGTGGTTGTATGCAATTCTCTTAACTGGGAACTAAGCTTAAGGTTCCTTTTCCCAAAATCATAGTTCTTTCCTCGATTGAATAATTGGATTTATGATTAAGATGAAGTGCTTTAATTCGTCAGAAAGCATCATAAACAATAATTTACAATCTTCATTAATGAATGGTTGCTCTGTAAACATTAAATTGTGCAAGTTAGCTTTGGACCCTCAGCTAATATGACTGTTAGGTAACATTTTGAGACCTTCCTAGATGTAGATGTAGATTTGTTGGGTACCGATATAATCAGAGTCATTTGGTCTCAAAATATTGTTGCAGTTTGAAGGCCTTGCAATATATCTCTTGAAAAAAATTGGGCCAAGACTTGGCCTTTGCGGTTAAATTTGTGACGGGCTTTCAAGAGGCCTTATCGTATTTGAGATACAGTAATGAATCTCATTTATAATGTGTTAAATAAGGGTAAAAATAACCGTATACCTTAACTAAATTCACCCATTACAAATGTGGTATATTGATTTGAAGGTGTACAAGTTTGTCACCTAATGGCTCCTATATTTCCATATTTATATGGGTAAGATCTAGTTCTAGCATAATGAACCATTAAGCTTGTATGAGTAAGCCTAACTTCTCATAAATCTCATTAAAACCTAGATAATTGTAATTACATATATTTAGAGTAAAAATATATTAATATTTGACCCAAATATCTACTTATATAACAAGGGTTAGTATAATTATGGAGGCATGGTGAGTCTAAAAAAAATTAGATATTACTAAGAGAGACTGAAATATTGTAGTCTATGATTTTTCTGATAATGACAATTTGGTTATAAGATTATGGCATATATACATATTCATGTGAAGATCTAAAGTTATGTTTGAGTCAACAAAACTGTATATTAATTACATAATCCTCTTTCCTATTGATGTGCAAAGACTTGTATAAAATTTGGTGGTTAGTAATCTCAAGTAAATCTACATATTTACATCTACTCAAATTTGTGCAACGAACTGCATAAATTATGGTTATGGTGGGCATGATTCTTAGTTAAATATGTATAGTTACAAGAGTACAAAGAATGTCCTAAGTTTCCTTATTTCGTGCAATTGAATTGAAGCTTCAAGGATATAAGTTCGTATGTATATTAAGCAAATTTTACTTAAATTTTAGGGTTAGTAAATTTTGTTTACTTAATTAAATGTGAGAAATTTTATTAATTATCCATTCCATGAGTGAAGTTTTCCTCAATATATTATGTACATGCGAATATTTATATACAAACAATTACTTACAGAATGCTCTTCGTAATTTGATTGATACCCTCAATAGATATAATCTCATGTAATGTTTAATGCAAATTCTCTAAGTTTGACGTATCATGTGTGAAATCTTCACTATCGAAAATTTGATGGAATGTCCAAAGTTTTCAAATGCAACTCACCATATACTAGTGGTAAGATTTATGGAATTCACCGAGAGTATAGGCCAATGGCTTAAGGGTTCAAATGTAAAAGTATCAAATTTTACCAATGGAAAATGGGAACATGGCACCTTGGAAATTTGCAAATGGTTTTTGCTTACATATAGGAAATTCTTTAAGATTCATTGACCACAAACTTTTTGGATTTTACCAACCATGAGTGATTATATTAGATAAACTTGACCTGGTGTTTTCAGGTCAACAATGTGGTATTGGAGACCTACAGTATTAAGTATATGGTATTACATGTAGTTAAAATCCTTTAAAAGGATTAGGGATTCTCCATTGTAATGTGTTAGATGTTGGGCCAAAGAAATAACATATTTTTGATAGTCTGTTACTTTATTTTTCCGCCTATCTTTCCTACAAACCCTCATAATGTACTTGTTTTTGCATCATCCTACTATCTTTCCATGAATAATAATCCATCTGAGCTATAAAAGAAGGCATAAAGAGGTAAAAGTCCAATATCTTTCTAGTTCTATATGTTTTACTTTATAAAATTGGGTTAATTTGCAAAGATTAAGGAAACCGAAATATTTTGTAGCTTTGATGATGCTATGTAGCTATATCCAAGGTTCAAATGGTTTTCAAAGTGAATAAGTCAACTCAAGCACATAGGAAAGTGTTAAATAGCTCAAGCGTAGAGTTCCATCTTTGGTGCAAAGAAAAGCTCATCGGTTAACCACAATAGCCTGGTCAAACACTTAGTTAACCATCGCGTGGCATATGGAACAAAGGAAGAACGTATCAATACTACTACTTGGAAATAGATAGACTTCAAGTGAGTGTGAATAATCATCTTCAAGAAGATAAAGAATAGAAAAGTGAATGATGACATGTCCAAGAATATTCATATGATTCATTGACTCATTAGCGAATTGTAGGAATTAGATCTTCAAATGAAATAAGAACCTTAGTCATTACTTATCTATTCATATTTATAGTAATGGTTCTCTGAGTTAGTTATTGTAAAAAAAATTATAAATGGGACTTGTTGAGAGGTGAGAATCATCTTGTGTATAACTTGTCAATGCAGAACAATATTATGATCTATGGATTTTTTAAATTCAAATATTGTCTCTTATTATCATTGTGCTTTGATTAGAAGATTACATCTATGATCGTAAATTTTCTTGAGTGTTTTTAAATCTCTTGTAATAATAGGATGACCAATTGTGGTTTACATGACTCTAGAATAATATTTCCACTTACTTTGTATTGACTTTGTTTTTATCATACTCTGTTTTCTTTCATAGTTAGATCTCACTTTTGCTTATTGTGTTATTTTATTTTACTTGTTTTTTAAGCAATTGGATTAAATTTAAAAATACCAAAAAAACATTTAGTAGTCATCCATTCACTTAGCTTTTACTCTTATTCATTTTCGAGTCTCAAATTCATAGATATATCAAAGTTTCTTGCATCAAAATTCATAGGCATATCATAGTGTTAATTTATGAATGAATTATAAACCTGAAAGACACGCCTTCTAAGGATTTTCGATTGAAGTTTTATAGTTGCTATTTTAAGATTTTTTCTCAGTTTCAAAAATATGTTTCCTTTGCTTTGATAGATAAATGTATTATTTTCACAAATAGTTTTCATTTTTTTTCATAGAATAAAATTGTCTTTACTTTTGTTAGATCATAATTTGAATGCTCTTTTAGAATGAATTTATTGCTACATTAGTATAGATTGTTATTGTTGATTTCATTAGATTAGATTTATTGTTTTAATTAGTATAAGAATCTAGATTAAGAGTTCATTGCATTAATAGAATAATTGTCTTCGCTTTTACCAGATTGGAATTTAGGTCATTATATTTATTTTCATCTTTTGATAGTCATTTTCTCACTTTCATTGGAAACAAGTGCGTGTGCTTTGTCTAGATTCATCTCATAAATATAATTCTATTGCATTCTTAGACACTTGTATTCAATTGCTTTCTAGACTAAGATTCCATTATCACTTTTTAGATTGTTATTATTTACTTAATCATTCAGTTCTTGGCAGATCAGAAACCTTTCTTTTAGAACTTGAAAGTTGATTTCCTAACACATATAGTGTAGTGTACTTCATAAGTCTACGAACCTGGATTGACATTTTAATGTAAGTAATTTAACAAAAAATTAAATTACCCAACACTTTTGGTGTCATTTCCAGGGAATTAGACATAGGAATTGGCTTTTAATTTAAAATGTCATTGAATTTACATAGCTATGGCTAGGGGGAATGGTAAGACGAGAGGTAAGAACCTATGCATCACATTGTGAGGTTCCTCCTAACCACAGTTGTAGAATTACATCTCATTCTAAGATGCATAAAAAGTTAAAATTCATTCATTTTAGAATGCATGTATAGGAGAATATAGGTAAATTTGTTGGAGGACGAACTTCAATTCCATCATCACCAACCACCCCCACTAGACCATGTGGTGCAGTAAGAGCCACATCACCGTCCATATCATGAATTCCAACTTTTACATGTAGACGAAAACTCCCTATAGTACAAAGATCAAAAATTACAACTAGAGAAGAGCCAACTTCTTCCACATAAGTAGTAATAGATGAACCTACATCTTCAATTGAGGCAGTCATATTTCTTTCTTCAGTAGGAGAAAAAATTGTTGGATAAGAACTAGAAGTGCCTACTTGTAGTGTCCCTTCTTGGTGAGATAACTTTGATGACACTTAGAGATGGTGATTTTGATATAATGATATAATATTATGCATGCCAGACTTATGTACATGCTTATATGCTATAGACCTGGTTTGGGTCACCTAGTTATTGTATGCTTATGATAATATCTATGGCTGTGTTTATAAGGACTGATTTTGGTTAAAATCATATTAGCGATGTTTTCTCTTTTGGTATCCTAGTTTGTACATAGGTGTATGACATGGACGGTGATCCAAGATTGAGACACATATATCCATGGATGATCATGGTTATGTGGAACATATGGTTAATTATGATTTATGGATGATGCATGATTTATATGATTATATGTGCTTAATATCGTGCTAAGCATGATGTGGCAAGGGACATGGTCATTGCCAACAAGGATGATCGAGTTATAAATGACTGCGGAAGTCATTTCTCCAAAACCAAAATTGTAGGAATTTACAGGGTAAGTTCCTTATATCAAGAACCAAAGGTTGTTGCCTACAGCAGTCACAATGTTGCCAAATTTATTAACAGTTCATGCAAAGGAGAAATTGATCCATATTTTGAAGACCATGCAGTACCAGACCATTGTTAATAAAGAAAAAGGTCTATATGTTCCCCTCTCTGGCAGAGTGAGAAAAATGACCCTCCATGCTCTTTGCATAGAATCATGGAACCATTAGTCGTTATTATGATTAGTCAATTAATATCCCAAGAATTAGAAGATAAGTGGATCCTGTGTTGTTGCCGGATTATAGGATTTTAAATGTACATACCATAGTAAAAACCTGCTACCAACTAATTATTCATTATTTTTCCTAACATACTATGTTCTTGAATATCCGCATTATAAGAACAACGGTGGATTGAAGGATTTAAAGGTACAGCCTAAAGACCTACTACTATACTATTTAAAATATACTTATCACCTTAAGAACAAATTGGGATAAGATTGAAGGATTTACAAAAGTGACACAATAGGAGAAGGAAGGAGGCATTAGAGCCTATCCCCCCTTAATGACAACTTTCATGAACTCCAAGCATGGATCGAAGTTTGGTAAACTTCGCTTCTGTGAGAGCCTTTATAAAGATATCAGCTACCTGATCATTGGTTGGATAGTACTGCACTTCAAGAACATGATCATGAATGAGCTTTCTGATGAAGTGTATGTGGATTTAAATGTGTTTCGTACGCTGATGCTGAACTGGATCTTTACATATATGAATGGCACTGTGATTATCACACCAAAGTGTAGTTGGATGCTGCTGATGAAGAACAAATTTAGACAGAATCTAACGAAGACACATGGCTTCCTTGCTGGCTTCAACTGCACCACGATACTATGCTTCTGCTAAAGAAAGAGGGATGGCACTTTGTTTCTTACAAGACCAAGTAATAGGTCCTAAACTAAGAGTGAATACATATCTTGTAGTAGACTTTCAATCATCAGGGTCACCAGCCCAATCAGAATCAGTGAAACCAATTAACAATGGAGATGCTCCTGCACTGTAATGAATCCCGAACTGAACTGTAACTCGAATATATCGAAGTATTCTTTTAGTTGCTTTCTAGTGACTTTCATGAGGTTGGTGCATAAACCGAGTGACAAGACCAACGACAAAGGAAAGGCTAGGACGAGTGTGGGTTAGATACAAAAGTTTACCAACAAGTTGACGATATAAGGTAGCATCAAATTCAGGGGTAGTACAAGTGACTGAAAGCTTGACTCTAGACTGAAAGGGAGAAGGGGTTGGCTTACAATCTTCCATGTGAAAGTGGTGTAGAAGATCACAGGCATACTTGGACTGAGAGAGGGTAATGCCTTCCTCGGATTGCAAGACTTGAAGACCAAGGAAATAATTCAAGTGTCCTAAGTCTGTCATTTCAAACTTCTTTTTGAGGCTAGACTTCACATGGTTTATATGGTTGGGATCACTACCAGTAAGGATAAGATCTTCAACATAAAGAACAAGGATGGTGAAGGACTTACCCACTTTCTTGGTGTAGACAGTGTTGTCAGAATGACACCTAAAAAAGCCATTATCTAATAGAAATCTATCCATTTTGGCATACCAAGCCCGAGGAGCTTGTTTGAGACCATAGAGAGACTTCCTAAGGCGACAAACAAGGCTAGAGTCATTTTGGATGAAGCCAGGGGGTTGTTCCATGTAGATTTATTCATGTAAATCTCCATGTAAGAAGGCAAATTTAACATCCATCTGATGGAATTCCCATTTAAAGGAGGCAGCAAGGGAAAGAACAAGGCAGATAGAATTCATTTTGGCAACAGGGGAGAAGGTTTCAGTATAGTCAATGCCCTCAACTTGTGAAAATCCTTTAGCAACAAGACGAGATTTATGTCTATCCACCTTTCCATCTGGTCCAAACTTGGTTTTGTAAACCCATCTGCATCTGACAAGTTTTATTCCTTTTGGAAGAGGAACAAGATCCCAAGTATCGTTTGCCAATAAGGAACGATACTCTTCATTCATAGCTTTATCCCAATCTGGATGACCAGAGGCTTCTTCAAAGGTTTCTGGATCAAGTTTTTTTGGAACTTGAGCCAATAAGGTAGAGGTTCTTTCGAACTGAGAACGTGTATGTCGTCGATCGGCAGGGTCACCTGCAAGAGAATCTGCTGCATCCCGAGTAGAGCAGACCCATCTTGGAAGCGGGGTATAAGGAACAATTTCACGAGGTGGAGAAGGATTGTCATCCTCGCTGTCATCATCTGAACTAGAAGGAATGCTATTAAAAATAGAAGAGAGAGAGAGAGGTGGCACATATGTCGAATCAGGCTTGCAGGCCAAAGGTGGCACACCCGTCGAACTAGGCTCGCAGACCAATATATTTTCATCAAACTTTACATCTCTTCTAATGATTATATTTTTGGATTTTGGTTGAAGAAGTATATATCCTTTGACATCTTCAGAATATCCAACAAAAATACATTTTTCACTCTTAGGTTTAGGGCTTTATGTTTCGCATCTGGAATATGGGCACAAGCATCACTTCCAAAAACATGAAAGTGACTTATATCGGGTTTGATTGAGCTCCAAGATTCTTCTGGAGTTATATTCTTTAAAACCTTAGTAGGAGTGTGATTTACTATGTAATTTGCACAATTAATGGCTTCAACCCAAAAATTGCGACCAAGTCCTTTAGATTGAAGCATACAATTAGCCATTTCTTTTAAGGTGCAATTCTTCCTTTCAGCTACACCATTTTGTTGTGGAGTATATGGAACAGTATGTTGCAATTGAATGCCATGCTCAGTGAAAAAGTTGATAAATTTGTTGTTAACATATTCTCCGCCATTATCTAATCTTAACTTAAGAATTTGTTGTCCAGATTGTTTCTCAACAAAGGCCTTAAAGGCCAAGAACATGTTAAAAACTTCACTCTTGAGTTTTAAGAAATATACCCAAGTGCGTCTGGAAAATTCATCAATGAAAGTTAAGAATTATTTGCAACCAAAGAAAGAAACAACAGGAAGTGGACCACATAAATCACTGTGCACAAGCTGCAAAGGCGCTGAAGTGTGCCAAGAGGCACGTTTGTCAAAACTATCCCGACGATGTTTTCCGAGTACACATCCGGAGCAAACACCATCTCGGCAAGATACCATAGGAAAGCTCGTCACCATATTTTCCTTACATAGAGTTTGAAGAGAGCAATAGTTTAAGTGACCAAATCGCTCATGCCAAAGTTTTCTCACATCATCATTATGAGCAACAAAAACAGAGGGAAGAGATGATGACCCAAAGTTGTCAAACTTATACAACCTTTTGGAATCATCAGCAATGCCAATAACTAAAATATGTTTAGGATATTTGAGGTCCTTGATTACAACATCATGAGGTGAGAATTCTACTATTTTCCCTTCACCTGAATGAGTTATCTGATAAACAGATAGAAGGTTGCATGACAAGGTAGGAACACATAGTACATCATTAAACTGACCATTATCTAGATGAATGGTTCCAGATCCTACAACACTAAGAGATCTATCATCACCAACATAAATATGTTTGGTTTTACAATCATTTAAAGAAGAAAACATGGATTTATTTTTAGCCATGTGGTAAGAAGCTCCAGAATTAGGGAGCCACTCATGAGAAGAAGAAGACAAAAATACATTTAATGCATAACCAGATCTTGATGCTTGAAAACCACAAGCAGAAAGTGCCATGCATGAAGATGAAGGTAAAGAGTGCTCCAAATTGACATTGTGCTTCTTTATTGCTGCTTCTAAGGCTTCCATCTTCTTAAAACATTTGGACTCTATATGGCCATCTCGACTGTAAAAGTTGCAATGTCTATCTGTCTTCTTCCCTTTGTTTTGATTTGCCTTATTATTTTGGTGATTTGATTTTTCAGTTTGCGGCTGAAATTGCTTAGGGCCCTTGTTTGGTTTAGGACCAATTTTTTTAGCATAATGCTTCTTGGGATTCTTTTGATATGGTTGTTGTTGGGCTGCTAAGGCTTTCTTAGAAGTGTTTCCAGCAATGATAAGACCAAGGCGTAAAAATTTTTCTTGTTCTCTTATCAAAGAATCGCAAAAGGAATCAAAATAGGGATTCTTGTAGGTGGTTCCTGAAGAAATGATGGCTTCTCTAGTGGAATGGAAGGCGGAAACAAAAACAGAGTATGCAGGGCCAAGCTTAGCAAGAATTCAATAGATGAGGCTACCATCGTCCTTTTTGGTCTTACAACCTTCTAAAAGAATTCTGAGGGTCTTAAATTTGGACAAAAAATCTTCAATGGAGGAGAAATTATTGGGGTCCAAATTAAGCAAATCATTTTCAAGCTGGTGGGCCCTGATTTGATTTTTAATGCCAAAAACAGTTTTTAGCTTTTCCAGGGCTTCATTAGGGGTGTCAATGTCAAGGATATGAAATCGAAGATCTTGAGAAATGGCCATTCCTATCAACCCTCGTGCTTTATCTTGTTTATTTTCCCATTTAGCAGCTTTATCCTCATCGGAAGGTTTTGTTTCTTGTCCGGTGGCTATTCTATAAAGCCCTTTAGTTCTAAGTATATCTACCATGTGAGGTAGCCATTGGAAATAATTGGTGCTGTTAAGAATAACCGAGCATGCACTTTCCATTTAAAAAAAAAACCGAAGCTGAGAAAAGCTGAAACTAACTGCTCCAATGGAAAGATCTTGAAAAATTAGGCCATTTAAAAAAAAAATGGCTTGAAAAAGGGCTTCCGGATGAAGAAGTTATGCCTTTTGAAAAATCTGAGTTGTAGATGCCGAATAGTTACGGGAACGGGATGAAGTGCGGCTTTTTAAAAAAAAAAATTCCACCCCTTTGAACAAAAACTTTTTACAAAAGAAGCTTGAGAAGGAGACTTGAACCCAAGACCTCTATTCTCATAAACTAACCCCTCACCAAGTGACATAGTAGAAGGATCATGTTATTGTATGAAAGGAGGAAGGGTTTTTTTGTTTTGTTTTTTGTTTTGTGTTTTTTTTTTAAACTCTTTGGTGTGCATGCCTTTTCCTACACAAAAAAACACAAAAACCGAGCAAAAAAAAAAACAAAATGCAAAGCCTTATGGCAGAATGTTAGATTTTCGCTTAGCCTTACCAACACTATCACTTTTTTTCACTATTTTTGATTTCCCGAGTTTTCACAAAGACACGGGAAAAGAGCATACGTAGCAAAAAAATCCCTTTTTCATGCTTCTGATTTGCTGAGATCGCACGTAGCGCACAATAAAGAGAATACACAGAGAAGAGGGTATAGATCTGGCAAATAGATAAAATCTTAATACCGAAAAAAAACAGAAAAAAAAAACCGAAATAAGCAGAACTATTAACAAATATAACTGCAAAATGGATGCTTTATACCTCCAGATCTAAACTGTCATAACTTGGGCAGCGGGAAACCTTTTCGCATGAAATGAAAGGAATTCCTCACTATAACAGATGCTCCAGACGCAACCGAGCAGTTCTCCAAGCCCAAAAAAGTTCAAAAATAGTAGATCTACAAAACGACATTTGCATGCAGTGAAACCGGCTTCAGATTTTGATCAACAACGGACGTGGCCCTCAAAATAGCTCTGATAACATGTAGGAATTTATAGGGTAAGTTCCTTAGATCAAGAACCAAAGGTCACCGCTCACAAACATATCACAAATGTTGAATATTGCAACAAGAAACAGTGAAGGAGGCATCCTGAAACATCATTCCTGATCCTAGTTGGAAAGTGATCACCTAAACTAGGTGGGGGCCACACACGTGATTTTTGTCGCAAAGTCTATTTTTAGACATGTCGATCATATTTTATGAGTTGCGGGATGCTATTTGTGGATGGTTGGTCAAGTTGGAAAAATAGATGGACTTCTATTTTTAGACATACTGGGCGAAATCTATTTTTAGATTGCCAGTCTAAAAATAGATATGTTGAATATTATTAGCTCTTAATAATATTTGGACTATAAACATTATCTTATTCTCTTGGAGCACTTTAGTTAAGTGCACAGATGTGGCACAAAAGCTGACAGAAGGAATTACGCTATTCCTGAGGGTTTAATGGAGCTAATGCATGAGGACTTTAGTTATAACTCATGTGACATAGTTTGGTGGAGTTATAGAAGTAGTTGGTGGAGTTGTATTTAGTTTAACTCAGTTAGACTCAATTGAGCTAGTTGTATCTAGTCTAACTGATTGATACACTAGTGAGAGTGGTATGAATTAATTATTTAATTAATTCACTAAATAATAACTCATTAATCAATTGAAGAATACATCAGTTAACTACAGTGCATGGACAGTTTCAGTGGAGACCAGTGGAGAGGTAGGTGAAAGAGAAAGTGTGACTATCAGCTGCACTATGGGTGATGCATGGTTTGCAACCAACACTAATAGAGATGCCTATAAAGATCATGAGCAAGGTCAGTATTTACCCCATCAAGAGGCATTCTCTAAAGAGGGGATCATAAAAGAAGGTGTGCTATCAAGTGGCAGTAGATTGGAGCATGTGATTTGCTAGATCTAGCTTGATTAGTGTGTAGCAGGTGGAGATTGCTCCAGAGTTTATACTGCAGAGCTGTATAATGATTGTTATATGATCTCTATGACATATATAATATACGTATATTGAGGGTTTTCACTTTTAAGCTTTCCCATGAAATATTGTGTTCATATGTGTGAATTTTTATGGTTTTAATGTGTGCATGCAATTGATTTTATTTCCGCATGTGATGATCAATGGTAGAAGAGATTCTGTATTGTGCATGAAGATAAAATAGTGTGTGATTAGGAGAATCTCGATGAATAAAATACCAGTTATTCAAATTTATACAACAAATCAGTACACCAGTATAATCACGTGGTTAAAACCCTCAACGAGGGAAAAAATCCACGATCTAAGCCAACGCGGCCACTTCAGGCAATTTATTAATATAAAAAGAAAAGTTACATATGTTTCTCTCATAAACGGGTACCGGAAAAATGACCCTCCATGCTCTTTAAATAGAGATCATGGACCAATCGGGTGTTAAGCCACAGATCAAGTGTCGTTAATACCAAGGTGAGAGATAACCATCATATCACTACAAATCGTGACCGTCAGATTATAAGTTACAAATGTACATGGTAAAGAAACACCATTTACCTAACTCTACACTAGACTAAGTTATTCTTAACTATTTCCTATGTGTTGGAATATCCTAAAAAAATGATTGTGGAAGTTATGCACAATCCTTGGTAAAATATGAATAACTTAATTATGAAATTCATTTTATTCCTTTGCTCTATGAGATTGTGATGTGTGCAAGTCTTGGACAAAGACCTTACCAACGAACCATCAAATGGGTATGAGCTCATAATCAGTATCTTAAGGTGAAGCACGGAGTTTCAAAGCAAATTATATGAGAAGGCATGGAAATTAGGGTGCGGAGTCCTAAATCCATGAAATATAAAGACATGGAGTCTTGGATATATAATAAAATGATTAGGGCATGGAGTCTTAAATCCATGAAAGATAAATACATGGATTCTTGGATCTATAATGAAATTTTTAAGGTGCAGAGTCTTGAATATTTAAAAATATCAAGGTGTGGAATCTTTGATCTTTAGAGTAGATCAGGGTGCGAAGTCCTCAATCTACTAAGGCACGGAGATGCATGCAATAGGGGTGCATAATCCCTATTCTCTGGAAGAAAAATACCACTCACGGGCAGCTTGGGGATGAATTTCCTTCATAAAATCTCATTCATGTTTTGGAGTGACTTTATAAAAATAGAAAGTCATGTCTAGCATCTCAAGTATGAATTTCCAAAAATAGTAAATCACCTCCAATCAATGGGTAATCAAGTATATTTGAAGGAAAATCACTTAACTTATCTTTGATCAATCCTAATAGTTCAATGTCAACTTAATCCTCAGTATTATTAATATTATTATTATCTTTTATGAGACTATTATATTATTATTAAAAGGGAATTATATCTCCTCAATCACTTGTCAACTCTTTCCTTGATGATTCTCATGGCTCTATGTAACTCTCTCTCTCTTTTAATAATACGTTACACTCTCTTTTATGCACTCATCAAATAATGACATATTCCTCTTACACTCATTAAAGACATGTCATAAAATATTCCTCTTACACTCTCTTTAATGCATATGTTACACTCTCCTTAACTAAGGCATGCATACCTCTCCTTAATGGCTCAAGTTACACTCCTCTAAATGGAATACAAGGCATGCATATTACTCCTATTTTGTGACAATAATTTTTTTTTCCTCCTATATATGTGTCTCATGTATTCTCAGTTGGGGGAGGTGCATTGTGATACCAAGAGTTGGAGAGATTTGAAAAATATTATGAGAGACAGAGACTTGGAGAGTATCCAATTTCTTTCGAAATGAATTTGAAATTCCTAAACTAAATTACTAAGTAGCTGTACATGGTGGAGCTGGCCATGAGTGGTATTGGGAGGAAGTGGAACTTATCTTCCTCACCTTGCCTTGAATATCTCTCTACTACTATATTTTTCTACTATTTTTGAGCTCTTACAACTCAGGGGTTCCAGGGGGAGAAGTTCTCCCTGGATATGGTTGGGTGGAAAACTGGATGGTCATAATGAGTTGGTAAGGATATGCATACTCACATTGGAGCTGGAGCATATTCCCATCCTTTTGGACTTGTATAAATACACAACCAGGTATGTTCATAAACATTCTTGAAATTTGAGTTATTATTAGATTAAAGTGTGTAAAAAATTCAATTTATTGGATTTGATACTTGTGAATGTTTATGAGATATTTACAGATTTAATTCTAAGCTAACCAATAATGAATGATAGCTTTAGTTGAACATGTACATGTAGGAGGGATTAAAACAAGAATGTGTTGCTAAAGTTTTTATGTTTAGTTTATAATGAATTTTTGTTCATAGAAAGTTTTCGTGAGCTGATGAAAATGTCATAGCAACATAAATTTGGGTTTTCTTTCCCCACTTACAACTGTAGTTGAAGTTTGCACACTAAGTGTTTGAAAAAATTGATAAATAAGGTAGTAGGAATTTTTGTTGTTGTTTTTTTAAGAAATAGCATCCATGAGTGTTTATGTTGTGAATCAGCTTAACAATAGGGGGTATCCATAGCACATGGCTTGTAACCGCCGACTTGATTCCAAAACAACACTTTTCCAAACCCAAATCGTAAATCTGGGCGATTTTGCAGATTGCTCCTACCCACTGTGTGTGCATGTTGTCAAGTTTTGTGTGAAATAATAAGATGATTTAGTCTCTGTTTTAATATTTTGTGATTTGAAGAATTAATTTATAAATTTTATGAGCTAAATATGATGAGGGAGAATCTTAGATTCATGTCAAATTGCCTTAAGAGATTATGGCTTCCAAGTGTTTGAAAAAATGCCTCAATGGCTGTAGATTTCTTCCATGCTTGCAATGTGTTTTTCAAAAGGCCTCAATGGCTGTAAATTGCATGTTTTTAAAGTGTTTGTCAAAAGGCCTCAATGGTTGTAGCTTATAGATTGCATACTTGCAAAGTGTTTGTCAAAACTTCAATGGATGTAGTTTTTGTGCATATAAATTGTTAAAGCTAATGTCCTACTCACTGTAGCTTTTATGTACTAGAAAAATTATGAATAAATTATTTAATGGATGTAGCTTCCTATGTCATCAAGTTTGTATGAATGTGAAAATTAATCTAATAAATTTTTGAAGTGTGAATAGAGAATATGATAGTTGTTACTTTTATTATCTAAAGCTTTCATTTAAAAAAAAGGGTTGTTGTTGGAAACAATTTTACGATGACTAATTCTGGTGGATTTTATGCAAGTGAGCCTAATAAGTTTCGTCTAAGTTGCATGTATTCAGGGGTGCAATATTATGTTTTAATGGCTATATCAAACAACTAGTGTGCTCAATTTTGGTAAGTCCAATGTTTTATTTAGCACTTTCAAAAGAATAATATGCCTCAGAATTGGTAATAGTAGTTGATCTTGCTGCAACATTCATTATACAATTTTCATGATTGAAGCATTGCCTTAATAATTGGGATTGAAAAATTTTTAATTGATGAGTTTGGAAATGTTGTTGGGTCAATATATTTTGTGATTGCATTTCATAAAAGTATCACATTTTTTAGATTTACTGATGAAGATAGGCATATTTTTCCCTCAGTTACCTTGTTATAGGTAGGTTAATACTCATACACTTATTTGTGATTTTTGTAATAGAATCATGATACTTTTGTGGTTATGATATCAAGAATCGATAAGTGTATCTTATTTAGCATAATCTAGGAAATTTGATAGGCTGATCTAACTTAATGTTCGCACATGGCATTATGGTGGAGTTTATTCCCAATCTTACTTAGAGCTCATGTAAAAGTATGAAAAGAGAACAAGGTATCATCTTTTAAACTTGAGAGGAATTGTGTTTTGGAATTGGTTTTAAGGGAAAGTTATCCATGACTTCTTATGTGACATTCTTATATTTAAATAGATGAAGGAACATGGTTACATGATAACTAAGTTAGTAATGTTACAAAAAAAGAGAGTATTAGTGGTTAATGGTTAATGTGACATCTACTTCTCTATATTATTGATGGTTGGTAAGGTGGGACCTTACATATGGTATCAGAGAGAGTTACAACACTAGGGCCTTATGGGCCAACATTCTTACTTGTAGGTTGATGATGTATGAATGTTGATTTTGCATGCATGTTGAGTTGTTGTATATCTTGACTTGGAAGGATATTGGTTGCATAAAGGATATTATTATTATTACGTCATTTAGAAACTCATGAAAGAAAAATAATGATTTATTATATTCCTTTATACTTTTGTTAAGACAAGTTTTTAGCAATATGTTAAAATGCTTAAAGACATGTCGAGAAAGGATGTGCTTGAGAAAGTTGGGGTTAAACCCAAGCATGTGAATGGCTTGATTTTCAATCAATGAGTGAGATATGTGGAGTGCATGCATGGTTGCATATATGTTTAATGAATCATTATAAATGTGATATGGGCTTAGTATCCATCTTTACTAGATGAAATCGTATCTACCAAGAAAAATATTGGCTCAATCTAGACTATAGTATGATGACCTTGGTGTGTATTCTTTGGGAATGTGTAACAAGTGTAAGGTTGAGATTCAATTAATGTGATGCTTGAGTTCATTATGTTAATTTTGAGTATTTTCATACCTACACTAATGGAAACTTAACAAAAGCTACCTTGAAGGATGTCACTTTTAACTGTGAATATAGATTTGAGTAATGTATGTGCATTAATTAGATTTGTTAAAATATGATTTTGGAATACATTCTTAAGGAGTAAGAATGAAATTCATCTGATTTCTTTGACACGATTTTGTGTAGTTTGGGTTGAAATTATGCATCAAATAACTTGAAATTACTCAAATACTAGGTTGAGATATGACCTTCCTAATAAACAAGAGGCTTAAATGACTGATGCATGAAGGGTTGTGGAACCCATTTCAAGGAACACTTGAAGGTTATTTTTTCCTTAAGCTAATGTATGGGTGTGGAATCCATACTATCATATATCTATGAGAAAACGTATGGGTGTGGAATCCATACTAACATATATCTATGGGAAAATGTTTGGGTGTGGAATCCATACTAGCATATATCTATGGGAAAATGTTTGGGTGTGGAATCCATACTAGCATATATCTATGAGCTAAGTAATGAGGTGAGGTATGGGTGTGGAATCCATACTAACATATACTACAAGTTAAGTAATTCGTCTGGTTAGAATGAGCAAAAATATTTTGATGAAATCTCATAGACATGATTAAGGAAGAGTGATTATGTGTAATTACAATTAAAATAATAGAGATTCGTAACATGAATTTGCTTGAGATTTAAATCCATTATTTTATTTTTATTACAAATGAAGATACTAAGATGGGTATACTGAACACCATTATGTGGTTTAGAATGTTTGGAATAATTTATTTTGATATATGGAGTCAAGTGTGAACTAGGTATCTATCGTCTTGTATTGTAATCCTTTTGTATGTGTTGAATTTAGGTACAATTAAAATGATTTTCAAAAGCTTGAAATGTAGAAAAATATTATTGTGATAAGTTGATGAAATATATTTTCTATTGGCTTAAGACAATTTAGGTCTAGGAAAGCCATAATAGTCTCTTTAATGATTTTGTTAGTTGAATATTGGTTGAATTCTATTTAGCCAAATTAATTAGAGAAATTATGAGGATTGAACTCATGTACTGCTCTAAACTATTGTTAGTTAGGTGATTGAGTCAAAATTCATATTTTTTATAAGTTGTTAAGAGAATAACATGTTTAGAAGGTAAACATTTCATGTGGTGAGAACTTTGTTATATTTGAACTTAAAGAAAAAACGTATGTGATTAATGAAAAGCTTAGTTGAGTTATTGTTTTACAAGAATATGTGCTTGTGGTATTTTTTGAGGGATAAATTGAAGGAGAGTGAGATCATATTTTGATGAATTGAAATTCTTGCATGATTTAGAAGCCTAAGATGATTGTATTGTATGTGGAATGGAAGAGATTGTTGGATTTAGGAATTTTGTGTTGGGATGTACAGTTGTATGAGTATTTTTTAGTCCTACAAAATGTTGTAATAATTTGAGAGGGTTGTAATTCTCCTTAAAAAAAATTAAAAAAAAAAAAAAATTAAAAAAAAAATGCGGGGTTTAACTTTAGGCTGGAAATTCCCTTATGATAGCCTAAATCTTATTTAATTTCAACAAGATTCATCACATTTTGATAAATGTATGGTTTTCATAGCTTGTTGTTATGTATGTATTGATAGTAATGAATAAGGCATGAAACCAAATGAATTGATTAATTAGTGAATAGAAATCATGAGTCATTTCATAATTGTAAAACAAATTGACCTACAGTTATCAAGGTAGATTCAATAATATAGATACCGTATTTGCATAATTGCGAGAGTTGTTCTTGATTACAAGCCGCTTTCAAAAAATATATCATTAATTTGCTTTCAGAATGAAGATCTTCTAACAAAGTAATTCATAATTGATTCTCAAGTTAAAGAAGTGAATAATAATGAATATTATGGAAACTAAAGGAATGGTCTATAATACATAAGTGGTTCAATGAGGACTGTATTGAACCTTAGCTTGTGTTTAAATAATAATAATTATGCCTTGAACCCAAATTTTGATTTTTCCTAAAGAGTAAAAACTAAAGGTAGATCCTAAATATTTTGATTGCAAGGATGTCTTATGGAATAGGGAAACTTGAATTGAGAAGACATAAATCAAGTGGGATGTAAGAGTGGGTTTTATATATGACATCATGTTTTGTTGTGTAATTTCATTGACAATTGCATGTGGATGATTTTATGCTTATTGTATGAAATTTGATTGCGATATGGGATTGACCATCATTGTTGTTTATACAACCAATGTGTGAGCTATTTATAGCTTGACAAGATCAACATACTATATATACAAGATGAAGTCATGTGTAGGTTTATACATTCTATGAGAAAGAAAAACATGTAGAATATCAAATTATTATAGATAACTTGAGTAGATGTCATATCAATTACATAAAGTAGTATTTTAATATGGTACTATAAATTGTATGGTTGGTTTTGATATATAAATATTTGGTATTTTATATCCAAACATGCCTAATATGGCATGGATATATTTTCTACTTGATTAAGAATGGTATGTTTCAGTTTTCATGGAGTTGCTTCCAATTTAGAAATCATTAAACTATGGATTGGCATGAAGAAAAGTATATCAAATACATATACATAAGGTTAACAACTTATTGATAGGAGAATAAGAAAATAACTAAGTATCTTATGATTGTAGGAAAAACTTCGGGCCAAGTTTAGCCCAAGAAGGGGAGTATGTAGTGTCCCTTCTTGGCGAGATAACTTTGATGACACTTAGAGAGGGTGATTTTGATATAACGATATAATATTAAGAATGACAGACTTATGTACATGCTTATATGCTATAGAACTGGTTTGGGTCACCTGGTTATTGTGTGCTTATGATAATATCTATGGTTGTGTGTATAAGAAATGATTTTGGTTAAAAGCATATTAGCAATGTTTTCCCTTTTGGTATCCTAGTTTGTACATAGGTGTATGACATGGATGGTGATCTAGGATTGAGACACATAGATCCATGGATGATCATGGTTATGTGGAACATATGGTTAATTATTATTTATGGATGATACTTGATTTGTATGATTATATGTGTTTAATATCGTACTAAGCATGACGTGGCAGGGGACTTGGTCATTACCAAAAAGGATTATCGAGTTATAAATGTGTGTAGAAGTCATTTCTACAAAACCAAAATGACTATGGAAGTCATGTACAATCATTGGTAAAATGTGAATAAGTTAATTATGAAATTCATTTTATTCCTTTGATTTGTGAGATTGTGATGTGTGTAGGTCTTGGAAGAAGACCTTACCAATGAACCATCAAATGGGTATGAGCTCACAATCAATACCTTAAGGTGAAGCGCAGAGTTTCAAAGCAAAATCGATGAGAAGCCATGGAAATTAGGGCGTAGAGTCATAAATCCATTAAATATAAAGACGTGGAGTCTTGGATATATAATAAAAGGATTAGGGTGCTGAGTATTAAATCCATGAAAGATAAATACATGGAGTCTTTGATCTATAATGATTTTTTTTTTTTTCACAGGAACGGTTATGGATTGTATTAACTGTTGGCCTAATTGCCAGAATTCAGATTACATTGAGGAGGGGCAGTGCCCAGAAGATATCAATAGCCAGAATTGCAATGGCGTTTGTGAACAGCTTCCAGCTTTTTATGTCTACAGCTATGCAATCGATTTCTGTGATTTCCCCAAGCTTGAAAGTACAAACAAACTGATTCAAAAGCAAACAGTAAAACATTTCAACTGACAAATTATGGTATTGGATCCCATGTTTCATCCCCGTCTCTTGTCATTACCCCAATAGAGAGAAGGGCAACTTTATTAGCTTCAAGATCTGCGTCTTTGTTGTTATCCATCAACAAATGGAAGAAATTCAGGTTTTGAAAGGATTTCCCTAATCTTCTGATTCTAGAGATCAATCTTGCCAATCTTAGATCCCGAGGGGAAGAATTTGACACCATGGTTTTTATAACCACTTGGGAATCCCCGAAAATATTAGCCTCCTTGATCCCTAAGCTTAGGAGTAACTTAAGTCCTTGCAAGAGGGCCAAAGCCTCATCTTGGATGCTGGAGTTGATCCCCAGACCCCAGGCAAAGCGGTGGATCAATAGACCTTCAGCATTTTTAACAATTCCTTCTGCCCCAGCGCTTCCGGGATTTCCCTTTGATGCCCCATCGAAGAAGAGAGAGTGCACCTTTTGAGTGGAGATCCAGTCTTGAAAATCATCATTGTTTTTCCCCCTTATTTTCCAGTCTTCAGAGGGGGAAGTATTGTTGATGGCTTGATTAAATTGCAGATTTAGGGAGGCACCCCAAATAGAATCAATCTGGTTTAGATTTGATGCATCTTTTTGATCTCCCAAACTCTCTTTTAGCTGGAATTTGATCTTGGCCGTGACCACTTTGACATCGTGCTGAGTGTCTCTGAAGATTCTACTATTTCGCTCTAGCCAGATCTGCCAGCAACAGATTTTAGGGAGAGAAGACCAGGCGACTTTGATCACTTTGTTTTTGGGAGGTGGACCGGGATAATTGCTATGCCAATTTGCAAAGAGTTCAGTAATAGAAGAGGGAAGAACAAAGCTGGGGTTCCAATCATCCATTAGCTCTTTCCAAACCTGCTCAGAAAATTTGCAATTTAACATTAGGTGCGTGGCACATTCCACACTCTCTCTGCACAAAGAGCACTTGGACGGACCATAAAAACCACGTTTCTGCAATTTATCATCAGTAAGGATTTTTTTGTGGCATAATATCCAACAAAACATGTCAATTTTAGGCAGAGAATGAATACGCCAGATCGCTGCCCAGGGAGCAGGGTCCGGAGGGACGTGTGGTCTCAGAACGAGCATGGCGTAGTCTTGAGCTACAGTGTAACCTGCAGCTAGCGTACCCCAACCATGCATGTCTCTTTTGCGCATATGTGTGGGAGCTATTCCATTCAACATGGAGCGGAGAGTGTTGCAGTCCTAGAGAAACTCCAGGGGCACATCCAAAAAATCCCAGCCTGTCCAACGTGATCCAGTCCAAGTGGAGATGTCCCACAAAGTAGATTTCCCAGCAGTGGTCATCCAGCATCTCAACGCATTCAGGGAGGGGCAGTCACCAATCGGGTCACGATTCATAATACGATCTATCCAGATATTGATTTTCTTGCCATTTCCAGGAATCCAGTAAGCGTTGGAGGTGATAAGTGGAGCAGCTTTGGCGCAGAGCCTTGCAAAGGGGGAGACGCCTTGTGGGAGAGGGCCATCCAAGCATCTGAGTCTCATACCTTTGAAATATTTCTTCCAAAGTGCGAATTGGGCCCAGCCAGGCTTGGGCGCGATGATTTTCCAGAGAAGTTTGGCTCCCATGGCAGAATTATAAAGGGAAAGGTCCTTGAAATTTAAGCCCCCCTCCCTTAGAGGTTTGGAGACAATCTCCCAATTAACCAGAGGGAATTTTTTCTCGTTGTTTTTTCCCCCCTTCCAAAAAAAGTGCCGAATGTGCTGATCCATTCTCTTAATGATGCTAACAGGAGCCAGAAGAATAGAAAACTGAAAAAGGGGAAGACTGCATAGGACAGATTTGATGAGAACTGATTTGCCCGCAATATTAAGCCAATTGAAACCCCAAGCCTGAAGCTTGGTTTTGAATTTTTCCACTTGAGGGAGCCAATCCCGACTGAAGGCTTGCTTGAGGAAGATAGGGAGCCCAAGGTATTTGAAAGAAGTCCAAGTTGAAGAGGCTGCGAAGCCAAAACATCTTGCAATGGAACTGAGCAAGTTGGGCGAAGTATTCCAACTATAAATATGACATTTCCCCTTGTTGAGACTGCTTCCCGACGCTAAACAATACTCGTCTATAGCTTCTTTGAATCTATTGGCCGAATGAGTCGAAGCAGCCCCCAGAAGCAAAGTAAAATCTGCAAATAGGGCATGATTAATACTATTGACTCCTCTTGCGATACAAAGACCTGAGATCTCCTGCTCCTGCAATTTTTTGTTTAGATGAAAACTTAAAATAGAGGCTTGGAGGAGAAACAATAGAGGAGAAAGAGGGCAGCCCTGCCTTAGCCCTCTCGAAGCTTTGAAAAAGCCAGCAGCTCTGCCATTTACAAGGGGAGCAATCCATGGCTCTGAAATGCAGTCCTGAATCCAGTTTATAAATTGCTCACCAAATCCAATTTTTTTCAGAACATTCAAGAGAAAACTATGCCTAACACGATCAAAGGCATTAGCTAAGTCCAGTTTGATAACCATACCTTTTACCTTGCGCTGTTGGCTTGAGAGAATTGCCTCTTGAACTAAAGTGAAATTGTCCACAAGCTGTCTACCATGAATAAAGCCCCCTTGATTTTCTGGGATTATTGCGGGGAGAAGATATTTCAACCTGTTAGCTATTACTTTGGTGATTAACTTATAACCAGTATTGCAAAGAGAGATGGGACGAAATCTGTTGAAGGATCTGGCACCTTTCTCCTTGGGGATGAGAGCAAGGAATGCAGAGTTTGTACTACCCCCAATTTTCTGACAGTTCTGGGATTTTTGAACCATTTTATATAGATCGTTTTCCACAATGTGCCAGCAGGATTGGAAAAATCTGGCTGAGAACCCATCAGGACCCGAGGCTTTATCTGGGTCCATGGCAAAGAGAGCAATCTTGACTGCAGCCTTTGTGACTTTAGCTTCAAGCAGGAGGCTCATCTCAGCAGTGATTGAAGAGGGGATTCCGTCCAAAAGATCATTGTTATGGACTAGGTTCGCATCCTCACTGTACAAATTCTGAAAATGCAGAAAAGCTGCTCTTTTGATACTTGCAAAGTCCTTATGAATGGAGTTATCTTCCTCGACCTCAGTAATGGAATTGAAGCATTTTCTGGCTTGAGATTGTTTGTGAAAGAAAGAGGTATTTCTGTCTCCCACTTTGAGCCAAAGGCAGTGAGATTTAATCCTCCAAAATTCTTCTTCATCCAGGCAGGCTTTATGGAAGCTATGTTGGAGCTGAACCTCCTTATCTATAATTTCTCTGGTAACGTATGCTTCTTCTGAGAGGAGATGGTGGGCTTCAAGTTTGTTTTGAAGATTTTTCCTTTCAGTTGCTGGATTAGGAAGAGTTTTGGCCCAGCTCTTTAGGGCAGCTTTCATTTTTCTGAGCTTTTCCTCCCACACGTAGAAAGGATATCCATTGACTGGCTGAGACCAACATTCCTTGACAATTTGCAAAAAGTTGGGTTCCCTGACCCAAAGGGGGCTAAATCTGAAGGGGATGGGTCCAAGATCAGAAAGAGCCCGGAGGTCTAGCTTGATAGGATTGTGATAAGATATTCTACAAGGAATAATTTGCATACTGGCATCTAATCCGAGCAGAAGAAAGGAACTTTGGACTAAAAATCTATCCAGTCTAGCTGCAATATGTCCAGGACCAAATCTTTTGTTCGACCAAGAAAACTTACCGGAAGAGGGCTTGATGTCCAGTAAGTCCCAATCATGGATAAGATCCTTTGCCCATTCCCTCGCCGGATCTCGCACAATGCAACCTCCTCGCTTTTCTGAGGAGAGGAGAGTGAGATTGAGATCCCCTGCAATGATGATATTGTCAAGGTTCCCTATATCTGCTTGGCTTATTATGGAGTCCCAACAGACCTTCTTTTCTACAGTATTGACCGGCACATAGACATTGAAGAGACAAAAAAATTCTTCGGTGACTAAGTGCTGCATTTTTAGAAGCAGCCAGTGAGTGCTAGAAGTTTCAGAGACTAACAAAAACTTACTTTCATTCCAAAGGGTGCCCAACCCTCCAGATGCTCCTCGGGCTGAGACAGCTTTGGCTCTACATTTACTCCAGATTCTTTTGCTTGTCTAGAGGAATATTGAGTCGTCCAGCTTGGTCTCCTGGATAAGGAGTATGTCCGGGGCTTCTATTCTTATTAGGTTTCTTATGGCCTCTTCCTTGAATTTGCTCCCCATACCCCTACAATTCCAGGAGACTATTTTCATTATTTACCTTTGTTTTTTTGGGCTCCCTTGGAGCCTTGGGGCTGGTTTCTCGCCATCTTTGGATTTTTTGCTAATAGCTTTTCCAGCGTTGGTTGGCTGCCCTGTAACTTGTCCTTGAAAGTTTCCTTCTCTCTTTTCTCCCGATCAGTTTTGCGGCCTCTTGCGGATCTCCTAACAGAGGCTTGGGAGTCACCTATTTCTCCTTCCTCCTCCGAGTCTTCCGTCTCATGCTCCTCTTCCTCGGCTACAACAGGGGTTTCTTTTGAGATTTTTGCAACAGTTGCATCCTTGGAAGAGGAAAAAGGATTACCTTTGTCCAGAGTCCCTACCTTTTGGGCCTCGACCTCCTGGGTGTCCTCTTGTTGCGAGTTGAGAAGTTCAAACTTGTTTTCTGTGGCGGCCTTGGGTGGGATCTGCTGAGCAGAGGCTTGATGAGGACCTTTGCCATTAGGGCCTCCCGTCTTCCTCTGAGAAGTTTTGGGGCGCTTGACTTGATTCCAACCGTCCTCCTTCCCCTGATCCGCCTCAATGTTGGACGGACAGCCTTTGGCGAGGTGGCCATAGACATGGCATTTTCGGCATTTGAAGGGCAGCTGTTCATAGTCCAGTTTCTGCACATGCGACCAGTTTCTGACATTGATTTTGATGGCCTCTGGGAGCCCAAATTCCAGATCAACTTCCACGTAGATCCTGGCGTAGTCATATTGGTCCTTGTTGTTTGCTCGATCAATGAAATTCCCAAGGGAATTTCCAATATGCATCAGTGAGTCCCAATTCCAGCAGTGAACTGGGAGGTTTGGGAGTCTTACCCACACCGGGACTGCTTTGGGCACATCCACTGCAGGATCAAAATCCGGAGTCCACTTGAGGGTCCATGAAGTAGGGGCCATTTTGGAAAATCAGATCTTTGTCATCCTTTGAAGAGAACTCGAAGAGACAGAATCATCTCCCCAAAAAATAAGAAGTAACACTTTCTTTGATCAACGGCGCCCAGTTTCTGTTTACCCAGCTCTCAATCGTTTTGGGTGATGGCCATAGTCCGGTGAATTGGCCTACGAGAGCTCGTTCTTCCAGAGATAAGGCAACCTAAATCGGGGTTTCTGCAGGCAGGGTGATCTCTGGTATATCGTCTAATTTCTTGACAAACTTCGCAGCTTCTGAATGTTTTTTCTTGGGAAGACCTGCCAAAAGACAATTGAAGGCCTCAGCAGTCGAGGGCGGCGGAGGAGGGGGAGGCGCATGGGGAGTGCCCTGCACCTCCATGGGCGCGAGCCCTAGAACGAGCGCAGCTGGTCGCAGTCTGTAGCAGCAGGGTCTAGAGCACGCACAGTCATCAACCGATCTATAATGAAATTGTTAGGGCGTGGATTCCTGAATATTTAAAAATATCAAGATGTGGAATCTTTGATATTTAGAGTAAATTAGGGCTTGAAGTCCTCAATATACTAAGGCATGAAGATGCATGCAATAGGGGTGTAGAATCCCTATTCTTCGGAAGAAAAATATCACTCATGGGCAGCTCCTGGATGAATTTCCTTAATAAAATCTCATTCCTGACAATTTTGGAGTGACTTTCTAAAAATAGAAAGTCATGTATAGCATCTCAAGTAAGACTTCCAAAAATAGTAAATCACCTCCAATCAATGGGTAATCAAGTATACTAAAAGGAAAATCACTTAAACTTATCTTTGATCAATCCTAATAGTTCAATGTCGACTTTATCCTAAATATTATTAATATTAATATTAATATTATTATCTTTTATGAGACTATTATATTATTATTAAAAGGGAATTATATCTCCTCAATCACTTGACACCTCTTTCCTTGATGATTCTCATGGCTCTATGTAACTCTCTCTCTCCTTTAATAATACATTACACTCTCTTTTATGCACTCATCAAAGAATGACATATTCCTCTTACACTCATTAAAGACGTGTCATAAAATATTCCTCTTACACTCTCTTTAATGCATATTTTACACTCTCCTTAACTAAGGCATGCATACCTTTCCTTAATGGCATGAGTTACACTCCTCTAAATGGAATACAAGGCATGCATATTACTCCTCTTTTATGACAAGAATTTGTTGCTCCTCCTATATATGTGTCTCATGTATTCTCAGTTGGGGGAGGTGCATTGTGGTACCAAGAGTTGGAGAGATTTGAAAAATATTATGAGAGGGAGAGACTTGGAGAGTATCCAATTTCTTTCGAAATGAATTTGAAATTCCTAAACTAAATTACTAAGTAGCTCTACATGGTGGGGTTGACCATGAGTGGTATTGGGAGGAAGTGAAACTTATCTTCCTCAGCTTGCCTTGGATATCTCTCTACTACTATATTTTGGTACTATTTGTAAGCTCTTACAACTCGGGGGTTCTAGGGGGAGAAGTTCTCCCTGGATATGGTTGGGTGGAAAACCGGATGGTCATAATGAGTTGGTAAGGATATGCATACTCTCATTGGAATTGGAGCATATTCCCATCCTTTTGGACTTGTATAAATACACAAACAGGTATGTTCATAAGCATTCTTGAAATTTCAGTTATTATTAGTTTACAGTGTTGTAAAACTTTCAATTTATTGGAACTGATATTTGTGAATGTTTATGAGATATTTACATAGTTAATTATAAGCTAACCAATAATGAATGGGAGTTTTAGTTTAGCATGTACATGTAGGAGGGATTAAAATAAGAATGTGTTGCTAAAGTTTTTAAGTTCAGTTTATAATGAATTTTTGTTCATAGAAAGTTTTCATGAGTTGATGAAAATGTCATATCCGCATAAATTTGGGTTTTATTTCCCCATGTACAACTGTAGTTGAAGTTTGCACACTAAGTGTTTGATAAAATTGATAAATGACGTAGTAGGAATTTTTGTTGTTGTTGTTTTAAGAAATAACATCCCTCAGCGTTTCTATTGTGAGTCAACTTAACATCAGGGGGTATCCATACCTTTTGGACCTGTAACCCTTGACTTGATTCCAAAACAATAATTTTCCAAACCCATATCGTAAATCTGGGCGATTTTGTAGATTGTTGTTGCCCACTGTGTGCGCTTGTTGTCAAGTTTTGGGTGAAAGAATAAGACGATTTAGTCTTTGTTTTAATATTTTGTGATTTAAAGAATTAATTTATAAATTTTATGAGCTAAATAGGTTGAGGGAAAATCTTAGATTCATGTCAAATTTCCTTAAGAGATTATGGCTTCCAAGTGTTTGAAAAAATGCCTCAATGGTTGTAGATTGCTTGCATGCTTGCAAAGTGTTTGTCAAAAAGCCTAAATGGTTGTAGATTGCATGTTTTCAAATTGTTTGTCAAAAGGCCTCAATGGTTGTAGCTTATAGATTGCATGCTTGCAAAGTGTTTGTTAAAACTTCAATGGATGTAGTTTTTATGCATATAAATTGTTAGAGTTAATTTCCTACTTACTGTAGCTTTTATGTACTAGAAAATTTATGAATAAATTATTTAATGGATTTAGCTTCCTATGTCATCAAGTTTGTATGAATGTGAAAATGAATCTAATAAACCGTTGAAGTGTGAATAGGGAATTTGATAGTTGTTACTTTTATTATCTAAAGCTTTCATTTAAAAAAAAGGGTTTTTGTTGGAAACAATTTTACAGTGACTAATTCTGTTGGATTTTGTGCAAGTGAGCATAATAAGTTTAGTCTAAGTTGCATGTATTTAGGGCTGCAATCTTATGTTTTAATGGCAGTAGCAAACAACTAGTGTGCTCAATTTTGGTAATTCCATTGTTTTATTTGGCACTTTCAGAGGAATAATATGCTTCATAATTGTTAATAGTAGTTGCTCTTGTTGCAACATTCATTATACAATTTTCATGATTTAAGCATTTCCTTAATATTTGGGATTGAGAATTTTTTAATTGATGAGTTTGGAAATGTTGTTGGGTCAATATATTTTGTGATCCATTGCATAAACATATATTATTTATTAGATTTACTGATGAAGAGAGGCATATTCCTCCCTTAGTTACCTTGTTATAGGTAGGTTAATACTCATACACTTATATGTGATTTTTTGTAATAGAATCATGATACTTTTGTGGTTATGATATCAAGAGTCGATAAATGTATCTTATTTAGCATAATCTAGTAAATTAGATAGGTTGATCTAACTTAATGTTCACACATGGCATTATGGTGGAATTTATTCCCAATCTTACTTATAGCTCATGTAAAAGTATGAAAAGAGAACATGGTATCATCTTTTAAACTTGAGAGGAATTGTGTTTTGGAATTGGTTTTAAGGGAAAGTTATCTGTGACTTCTTATGTGATATTCTTATATTGAAATAGATGAAGGAACATGATTACATGATAACTAAGTTAATAATGTTACTAAAAAAAAACATGAGTATTAGTGTTTAATGTGACATATACTTCTCTATATTATTGTTGGTTGGTAAGGTGGGACCTTACATAGGAATAAGAAGAAGAAGAAGGAATTTTGTTTAGAGGGCCATTAATAGAAGAAACAAAAGATGAAAATCTTCTTGAAGAACCATATTAGCTCAGTTCTGAATGATCAATGGCAGAAGGTGAAGGGGAAGTATTTCCTCCTCCCAATGGACATGAAACAATAATAAGAGGGGGAGGAGGAGGAGAAAGACCACTACTTGGAGGTGGCAGGGGAAGAAAAAGACCTCCTAGTGGCGGAAGAGGTGGTAAAGGAGGTAGAGGAAGAGGTGATGGTGGAGATGGTGACAATGAAGAATATCCTTATGAATTTCTCATTCAAGATACTGACAATAATGTTAGTATGAAGAACATATCTCCATTTGTACTTCCTAACTTCCATGGTATGAGAACCGAAGACTTGAAAAATTTTTCTCTTTGAATTTGAAGTAACATGTAGATGTTATGATTACTTACATGATGCTCAATAGTTGAAGTTGTTTCTAGCCACATTGAAATATGAAGCTCTTAAATGGTTTATGGGTCTAGGTACTAACTCTATAATATCATGGGATGACATGAGAAGATTATTTTAGGAAAAATATAAAGACTAATGTATACATCATGATATAAAAAAGATGAAATCTTTAAAATGACTCAAAAATAGGATGAGAGTATTGAGGATCTTGTAGAGATATTTTACATATAACGTTAAGAGGGAACAATTACATAATCTAGGATTCAATACACTAAAATCCCTCTTACTTAGAGCAACCAGAGATGAGTGGATTGATATTATTAACCTAACAGGTAAAGGAGATGTGTCTCAACTATCATTTGAATATATTTGTGAGTTATTCAAGAACATATCAAGAGGAAAAACAAAGTATGGAATAATTCCTAGGGATCCAACCATTGCAAGAGTAAGTAAATCAACATTAGGATCACTAAGTGGAGCTAAACTTGGAAACTTGCTTGATAATTTTAAAATAAACATTCTTGGTAATCTTAGTGAATAGATTGATATGTTAGGAATGTAAAAGAAGCAAAAATCTGAGAATGTTGCTTTGTCCATATTCCACCCTAGATGTAGAAAAAAAATCATTAATGAAATTCCCACTTGATGATATTGAAATTTGTGTCATTTGTGCATAATCACATGCTACAAAATATTTCCCATCACTACCTAGGTTGAAACTCTTTTTTCCAAGAAGATAATGGAGAAATTCAAACACCAGAACAACTTTACTTTATTTCTCCTAAGAGATCTTGGCAGCCTTATCAACCAGGTATAATGCAAGATCCCAATTCACAATTTCACTCTTATGCAAAACAATCTCAAAATAGTTGGAACACACCCTTACCTTGACAACCCTAGCCACAATAGCCTCAAAAACCATCTTGGCCACAAGTTTGGCAAGGATATTATGGTATAAATCCTCAATATATTCAATACTAGTATCAATACGATTCCCCACCAACATAACCTCTAGAACCTCAATTTCACCCTCAATTGACTACAAGTCAACCTCTCCCATTACCACTTACTCAATTACCATAAATTTTTAATCAAATAGATGCACAAATGCTCCCAAACCCTAACAAAATAAACCTCAACAACCCACTTACAATGTTGAAGTACAAAATTTCCAAACTCACATGAAAACTCCCCTAGATTTAAATTATATTCATCTTAGATCAGGGAGAGTTTTGCAAAGAATCCCCTCGTTGTCATTAAAGAACACAAAGAGGATGGAATTCCTGAAAAGGAGGAGACTCCTCAAAAGGAATAAATTATTGACAAGATAAATGAAAATGAAATAAGACCAAATCCTACTACTCCTTTACTAGAATAACTGTTTATATCCTTACAAAACCCTCCTTTCCTGAAGAGATTAAAAATAAATAAAGGTACAGAGAAACAATTTATTTTTCCAAATTATGACATGCTAGATAATTTGCATTAAAATTCCTTTACCTCAAGCAATAAAGGATATTCCAATTTTTTCAAAAAAAATAAAGGATTTGTGTATTAAAAAACTTGGCAAAAAAAAAAAAAGAAATACAAAAGTTCAACTCATTGGAAAAATTGCAGAACTCATGATGGGAAAAACTGCATTTGAAAAATATTTATATCTAGGGAGTCCCATCGTGAAAATCCATATTAATAATGTTAAAATCCCAAACACATTAATCAATTTGGGTGCAACAATACATGTTATGACAAAAGCACTATGGATGAATTACAATTGGCTAATCTTAAGTATACTCCTACTATATTACAGTTAGCAGACAAGTCTGCTATAAAACCCAAGGGTATATTAGAAGATTTACTTGTATCCTTATATTCACGGGAATATCTAATTGATTTCATCATATTAACACCAAAAAACAATCTAGGAGGTCAGGTAGGCCTTGGTTAGCCACCACTGATGCATTTATTAGTTGTAGATCTGGTGACATGATCATTTCTAATGGAAATTCAACGAAAAATCTTACATTATATCCTCCAACAAGAACAATAAATGAATTTGGAAATGAAGGATGGATTGATGATGATGAAGAAGAATATGAAGACATTCAACCAATTTTGACTATCTCGCAAGTAATGACAATTATACAAAATGATGAGAAAAATCAGTTAATGAAGCTTACGAATAGTTGTGAATTTTATCAATATTTTAAGCAAATTTTTTGTGTGCATATGTTGGAACAAAATAAGAAAATTGCAGTATTGAAGATTTTTAATCATGACAATCTAAGCTATCATTAAATTCAATAGAGAAATTTTGAAATATTCATGTAGAAATTAATCCAAGAAAAACATTAAATATCAATAATAACTTGGAAGAGTTTCAAAAAGAACAATTTATTAAGATGTTGCAAAAACATTCATCTACATTTGCATGGGAATACAAAAAAAAATGAAAGGAATCAATCCAAACACTTGCACACTTCACACACACACACGCACGCACACACACACACACACAAAAGAGAATGCCAAACCTATAACACAACATAAAAGAACAATGCATCCTAATTTGAGGGAGATTGCTAAAGAAGAATTACAAAAATTGCTCAAAATAAACTTTATCTATCCAATTTCAAAAGCTAGTGGGATTCACCATTTGTTATTGTGCCAAAGAAAAATAGAAAGATGAGATTTTGTATAGATTATAGGGAATTGAATAAAGCAACTTTGAAAGATCATTTTCGAATACCTTTCATTGATCAAGTTTTAGATACACCAGCAGGAAAAATATATTTTTATTTCGTTGATGGATTCAATTGTAATAATCAAATCCAGATAGCACTGGAAGATCAATATAATACAACATCAACATGTCCTTGGGATACATATGCTTATAAATTACTTCCTATTGGACTATGTAATGCACCTGCTACATTTCAAATGGTAGTATTGGGTAATTTTTCTAACTTGATCCATGATTGTGTAGAAGTATATATTGATGATTTTACTATTTATGGAAATACTTTTGAAGAAGATTTAGAAATATTAGAAAAATTCCTTATCATATGTTGAGAAACTAACCTTTCACTGAGTGATGAAAATGATTCATGATGTCTAACAAAGGTATTGTTTTGCAACATCATATTTCAGGTCTTAGAATCAAGGTGGACTCGACAAAAGATGAAGTCATCTCCAAAATTTTGATACCTAAATTTAAAAAGGACGTAAGTATTTTTCTTGGATTTACAAGTTAATATGTAAGATTTATAGAAAACTTCACAAAAATTACTTCATCGCTTTTTAAATTAATCACCAAATATTGTGAATTTCATTGGGATTTTGCATGTCAAGAAGCTTTTGATTTATTAGGGCAGAATTGGTCCCTCCCATTTCATATTTCCATGGATGCACAAAAATATCTAACTCCTTATGCAATTTATCATACAAGCAAAAATTTAACTCCTACGGAGTTCAATTACACAATTACTGAAAATGAGTTCTTAGTAGTTGGTCATGCTATCAACAAGTTTATACATTATATTAATAGATGTGAGACTTGTATTCATATTGATCATTCAACTATTAGATATATTATGAATAACAAAAAACTAATAGTAGAATCATTTGATGGCTTTTATTACTAAATCTCGTTGGTTTGCAAATATCGCTAGTTATTTGGCTACAAGAAAATTTCCTTCTCGGCTATCAACCAAAGAAAAACAAAGAGTTATCATATCCAATGCACCTTATTCTTGGGTAGAAGGAGAATTGTACCGAACAAGAGCATATTTAATCATTAGAAGACGTGTTCGAGAAGATGAAGTACATGAGATACTTAAAGCATGTCATGATGAACCTTATGGAGGACATTTTTCCAATAAATGAATTGCATATAAAGTCCTTCTCTTGGGATATTATTGGCCTTCTATTTTTAAGGATGCTAAATAATATGTCAAGAGATGTGATATCTATTAGAGTATGGGGAAACTTCTCCACTTAGATGAAATTCCTCTACAACCACAAGTACTAATAGAGCCTTTTGAGAAATGGACTTTAGATTTTGTTAGTCCAATTAATCTTCCACCCAAGAAAAATAGGTACATTCTTGTTTCCATTGATTACGTTACTAAATGGGTAGAGGCTAAGCCATTAAATTTTGCTACTAAAAATGTTGTTACATTTTTTTAAAATATATTTTCACTTGTTTTGGTGTCTCGAGAGAAATTGTAACAGATAAGGGTGCATAATTCACATCCAAGTTTGTTCAAAAGATCATGGAGCATTACAAAATCAAACATCACAAATCCACTCCATATCATCCACAATTCAATGGACAAGTGGAATCTACAAATAAATTTCTTGAAGCCATATTAACCAATACTTTGGATCTACATCCAAAAGATTAGGTAGAAAGACTTCTAGAATCACTTTAGGCATACCAGACCACATGGATAAATACCACTGGATACATTCCTTTTGAACTTGTCTATGGAAAACAAGTTCTACTTCCTATTGTTTTCCAAGTCAAGATATACATAACAACAACAAAATTGGGGCTAGATCTCCTTGAAGCCAAAAAGAAAAGATTGGCATAGCTCAATCGGTTAGATGAAATCAATAGAATGCAATTCAAAGGAAAGGCATAATCCAACAACAATGGACAAGATGGCACAACAAATTTACCAAGGTCAAAAAATTCAAGTGATTGGGCCCTTTTCTTTGATTCAAAATTTAAAGATTTTCAAGGGAAATTCCATATAGGCCCTTATGAGATAGACGTCATTTTTGACAATGGCACAATAATAATCAAGACTATTGATGAGGAAATAATCACTTTTATTGTTAAATGGGATAGATCAAAACTCCATCAAAATCTCTTAACAAGAGAAGAATTTGTTCAAAATTTGCAGAAATTTACTGAGTTGAAGTTGGTAGAACAAGGAGACCATTCTCCTTCACCACCTAATGTCATTTAATTCCTTTTCTATTGAAAAAAAAAGAGAGAAAATAAAAAAGAGAAAGAATAATAGTAGGTGTATAGTTATGAAAACCAGAATTGTTGGAATAATTGTTAGGATATTCTGACACATAGGAAATAGTTAAGAATAACTTAGTCTAGTGTAGAGTTGGGGTTTCTTTACTATGTACACTTGTAACTTATAATCCGATGGTCATGATTTTTAGTGATCCAACGGTTCACTCTCTCCTCAGTATTAATGACACTGAAATGTGGATTAACACCCGATTGGTCCATGAATCCATTTAAAGAGCATGGAGGGTCATTTTTCCGGTAACCGTTTATGAGAGAAACATATGTAATGTTTCTTTTTATATTAATAAATTGCCTGAAGTGGCCGCGTTGGATCAGGATGTGGATTGTTTCCTTCTTCGAGGGTCTTAACCACGTGATAATACTGGCGTATTGATTTGTGATCTTTTTGTGAGCGGTGACCTTTGGTTTTTGATCTAAGGAAATTACCCTGTAAATTCCTACATGGTATTAGATAATGGCTTTTCTAGGTGTCATTCTGAAAACACTGTCTACACCAAGAAAGTGGGTAAGTCCTTCACTATCCTTGTTCTTTATGTTGATGATATTATCCTTACTGGTAGTGATCCCAACTATATAAACCATGTGAAGTCTACCCTCAAAAAGAAGTTTGAAATGACAAAATTAGGACACTTGCATTATTTCCTTGGTCTTCAAGTCTTGCAATCCAAAGAAGGTATTACCCTCTCTCAGTCCAAGTATGCCTGTGATATTCTACACCACTTTCACATGGAAGACTGTAAGCCAGCCCCTTCTCCCTTTCAGTCTGGATTCAAGCTTTCAGTCACTTGTACTACTCCTAAAGTTGATGCTACCTTATACCGTCAACTTGTTGGTAAACTTCCGTATCTAACCCATGCCCGTCCTGACCTCTCTTTTTCCATTGGTCTTATACCGCCATTGGTCTTCATATCGGTTTATGCACCAACTCCCCATGGAAAGCCACCTGAAAGTAGCTAAAAGAATACTTTGGGATATATATTCAAGGCATGGGGCTTGGCCTGAGACTATTAATACAGATATCTCCATTCTTGATTGGTTTCATCGATTCTCGACTGGGCCGGGGGACCCCGATGATCGAAAGTCTACTGCAGGTTATGTATTCACTCTTGGTTCAACACCTATTACATGATCTTGTAAGAAACAAAGTGCCATCTCTCTTTCTTCAACAGAAGTAGAGTATCGTGGTGCAATTGAAGCCAACAAGGAAGCCCTATGGCTTCGTTAGATCCTGACCAAATTCGGTCTTCATCAACAACATCCAACTACACTTTGGTGTGGACACCGCAGTGCTATTCAAATATGAAGATCCAGCTCAACATCAACAGACAGAAACACATTGGAGTTCTGACAATTCATTAGAAAGCTCATTCATGATCGTGTTCTTGAAGTGCAGTACTGTCCAACCAATAATCAAGTAGCCGATATCTTTACAAAGGCTCTCCCAGAAGTGAAGTTTACCAAAATTTGATCCATGCTTGGAGTTCAGGAAAGTTATCATTAAGGGGGGGATAGGCTCTAATGCCTCCTTCCTTCTCCTATTGTGTCACCTTTGTAAATTCTTCAATCCTATCCCAATTTGTTCTTAAGGGGGGATGTTAGGATATTTCAACACATAGGAAATAGGCTCCTTTTGTGTCACCTTTGTAAATCCGTCAATCCTATCCCAAGTTGTTCTTAAGGGGGGATTTTAGGATATTCCGACACATAGGAAATAGTTAAGAATAACTTAGTCTAGTGTAGAGTTAGGTAAAGTGCGTTTCTTTACTATGTAAATTTTCAACTTATAATCTAACGGTCACGATTTGTAGTGATCCGACGGTTCACTCTCTCCTCGATATTAACGACACTTGATCCGTGGCTTAACACTAGATTGGTCCATGATCTCTATTTAAAGAGCATGGATGGTCATTTTTCCGATAACTGTTTATGAGAGAAACATATGTATTCTTTATTTTTATATTAATAAATTGCCTGAAGGGGCTGCGTTGGCTCAGGCCGTGGAGTGTTTCACTCTTTTAGGGTTTTAACCACATGATAATACTGGTGTACTGATTTGTGATCTATTTGTGAGCGGTGACCTTTGGTTTTTGATCTAAGGAACTTACCCTGTAAATTCCTACAATAATTATACAAGAAATCATAAGTTGAAAACCAATATTATTGGCAACTTGGATTTCTCCTCTCCCCTTCCTAGATTTGAATATTTTTTGTATTCAAACTAATTAGTTTGAAGACTTTTTTTTCTCTTATAATAAATAAAATCATTGCTAGCAAAAACATCAACAAATTTTTTAGAGAAGAATTGCAACATAATTTTCAATATTTCCATACTGATAACATTCTATAGCCAGAAATGTCTTCACTCCAACAAGAAATCAATAATTCCAAAAGGTAGCAGTTCCAGGGCAACCTAACAGGTAACATTTGTTAGGTCCATATAATACTAGTGTATTCCACTTATTGTTATTTTTAGTGTATCCCCATATTGTTATTTGTGTGCCCATGTATCCATATTTCCAGAGTCCTAGACATGTCTTCAGTCCAACAATCAATCAAGAATTCCAAAAGGTAGCAGCTTTGGGGAAACCTTACAGGTAACATATGTTATGTCCTTATAATATTGGTGTATCCCCCTTATCTTTATTGTTATTGCGGCCCCCTTGTTACTTTTGTGCCCATGTATCCCCTGTGTTGTTATTTTTGTGTCTCATAGAAACTCACTATTGTTATTGTTGTTCCCTTACATTATTATTTTTATGTAGGCTATGATTATATTATGACCCCTTATGCTCCTATATATACCAAGGAGGTATTATCATTTGAATCATCCAAGAATTTTTTATTTATGTAATGTAAAGGAGTTTTCCCCTTGAAGAGGCTAATTTTAAGTCGTTGATCTATTTTTTCTTATATTTGTGAGCTTGTTGCATAACATTTGGTATCAAAGATTGGATTCTAGGGTTTCACTTCTTTAGACAAGTTATCTTGGAATTTTCGCTATAATTTTTTTCTACGAAGCTTCAGACGTTGAAATTGCAACCACGTGGAGCCAAAATATTGGTGAACCTTATGTACAAATTTCAAATATTGGTTCACTATATTTTTGAAGATATGATCCGAGGAAGTTAATGTTTTTGCAGGCTCCAAAATTCCATCTCAAATAGGTGACCTAGGGAAAAGCATCATAACTTTTTCTCCGGACATCAGATTTGAATTTCATAAAAAGTGACTGAAAGTGGACTGACTGTATTTTTTGGGTATCATTTTTAGGGTCGAAGGTCAATACAGTGACACGTGGCACTCCGTACAAGTTTGTTCTACTAAACTAGTATATAATCAGGTCATCGTGGGAGATGGGGCATAAATATTTATTGAAGAATCCAAAATTGGTCTAACTTTTGGGGTTTGAAAGAAGACTCAAAGGGATACTACATGAAAAAATTTAGGAATTTGGAGATCCGAAATTACAAAGATACAACAAATTCAATGTCGAGCTCCTAAAAAGAAAGAAAAAGGTGGGTACTTTTTTAAATTTTGCATAACTTTTGTTTGAAAATCAGTTTGAAGTTATTCAACGGGAATATTGAAGAATAGATATTAGTATTTGGTTCTAAGGTTCCTCCAAAAAAATAAAAATTCTACACCCATTAAGCCCTCAGAAATCTCTACTATGACTCATGAAGAGGAAGAATTGCAACATGATATGTCAAAATTACGGGACCAAGTGCACCAAATTTCGCTCTCACAAAGCACAACCAAAGATGAACTAAAAGGGGATATGGATGGTTTAAAAAGGGACATGGAAATTTTGAAGGATGGTTTAAAATCAAACATGGACGATTTGAAGGATGGTTTAAAAGTAGACATGGAAGCAATGATGAATGTCAAGATGGAAGGACTAACAAAGTTGCTGCAAGAAAGGATTCCGAATGGTGACAAGATAATCCATGAAAATCATGATGAGGACAAAAACAATATGAATTATGATTTTAGAGACTCCAATGTTGGGCTTAAGACCCACCACATTCCAAAGATTGATATGAGGAAGTTTGATGGTAAGGATTCGGTAACATGAATACTACAAATGGAGCAATTTTTTTAAACTTCATTATGTGCAACAAACACAAAAGGTACGCATTGCAACTTTATATTTAGAACCCAATTAGTTTGTATGATATCTGTGGATTTTTTCTCGTAAACCATTTTTCACTTGGTCAATATTTATGGAGGAAATTATAGCACATTATTAGGATAAAAAGAGCAACACCTTCTTTAGCCAATTGATAAATCTCAAACAAAAGGGTTCAATGGCGGAGCACATTGAGGACTTCCAAAAATTTAATATTAGTGTAACTGATATTTCAGAGGAGCATAGGATTGATGTCTTCATAGGGACTTTGAAGGATAACATCGAACATGAGGTTCAACTTTGGGAACCTGATTCATTAGAGAAGGCATTCAAGGTGGCAAGAAAAGTTGAAAGTAAAATTATGGCTACAAGGAAGTCTACCACTCACAACTAAAAGGATGGAAGTGTTGTTGCTCTTAGCCTTCCACAACCGAGAAGGTTGATGCCACAACAATTGGAGTAAGAAAAATCAAAAGGGATTTTTTACAGTTGTGATAGAAAATACACTAAAGGTCATAAGTCTGCTAAGAATAAATTATTATACATAGATTATGAATAGGGGGAAGAAAAGGAACAAGAAACATCAAAAGCGGAGGATATACAACAGGAACCAACCCCAGAGAAAGAAGAAATGAATCTGACCATATATTGTAATTCTTTGGCAGGAACTACCACTTCTCAAACTCTCAATATGGAAGGATATATCAAGAATAAAAAGGTAATAATGTTGATTGATTCAGGTAGTACCATTATTTTATTCATTGTAAGGTAGCCAAGGAATTGAATTGCTTCCTATATCCAGCACCAGAGTGTCAATTGATGGTTGCAAATGGAGGAACTATAAATTGATCTAGAAAGTAACATAATATCAAGATAACCATGGGGGAATATGTATTGAATAGTACAATGCTTTCCATTCCAATGGGTGGTGCTGATGTTGTACTAGGAGTCCGATGGTTATAATCTTTAGGGATGATAGCTTTTAATTTTCAAGAACTTTTCTTGAAATTTTTTTGGGAAGGAAAGGAAGTTGAATTAATGTGTTTTGTAGGGAAACTAGGAAAGATAATCAACTATAATGGCATGAGAAATCTTCTGAAGAAAGAACAACGGGGCGTAATTGCAAAATTATGCTCATTAGAGGTTCAAACATCAAAATCATATATTTCTCCAGATCTACAAAAAGTCTTGGAAAATTATTCCAAGGTATTTGAGACTCCCAAAGGCCTCCCACCTATTCATGATCATGATCATGTTCCTCCAAACATCATACCTTACAGATATCCCTATGCCCAAAAGAGTGAAATTGAATGTATGGTTGCAGAAATGCTAGAATTTGTATAATTAAACCTAGTCAAAGTTCTTTCTCTGCTCTATTAGTATTGGTGCACAAGAAGGATGGATCATGGCATATGTGTAAAGACTATAGGGAGATCAACAAGGTCATTATTAAATATAAATTTCCCATTCTTTTTATTGATGAATTACATGGAGAAATTTACTTGACCAAGTTGGATCTTTGTTCAAGATATCATCAAATTAGAATGAAGACCAAAGACATTCCAAAAACAACATTCGAAACTCATGAGGGACATTATGAATTTTTTGTCACGTCTTTTGCCCTTACTAATGCACCTTCCACATTTCAAGGTTTGATGAATTCCATTTTCAAACCCTTCCTTAGAAAATTTGTGTTAGTATTTTTTTATGATATACTATCTACAACAAGTCTTGGAAGGATAATGTTCAACATGTTGACAGGGTTCTCAAACTATTGGAGGAGAAACAATTATATGGAAAAAATTCCAAATGTTTCTTTGGGGTACATGAGGTGGAATATTTGGGTCATATTATATCTCATGAGGGTTTTAAGGTAGACCCTAACAAAATGAAATTCATTAAGGAATGGAAAATCCCCACAACCGTAAATAATATTCGAGGATTTCTCGGGTTGACAAGGTATTATTGCATGTTTGTTAAGAATTATGAGACACCAATGAAAACACTACTGCATAAAGATGTATTTTCTTGGACTCTAGAAGCAACTGAGGCCTTCAAACATCTTAAAGAGGCAACGTGCCAAGAACCAATCTTAGTAACGCCAGAATTCACAAAAACCTTTATTGTGGAATGCTATGCCTAAGGAAATGGAATTGGTGTTGTCATAATGCAAGAATGAAGACCCATTTCTTTTGAAAGTCGTCCAATCAAAGTAAATTATTTACACAAACCTATTTATGAGAAGGAAATGTTGGAAATACGACATGAATTAAAGCAATGACGAACTTACTTAATGGTAAGACACTTCAAGGTAAAAAAAGATAATGATTGTCTTAAATAATTTTTGGAACAAATATTATCTTCAGAAGAGCAATGAAAATGGTTCACAAAGATGTTGGGTTATAACTTTGAAATCATCTACAAAAAAGGGAAGCAAAATGTTGTTGCAGATTCACTCTCGAGAAAGGATGAGTATGTGGAAGCATTGCTTTGTGCCATTTCTATTATCCAACTTGATTGGATAACCGAAGCAAGGGATGAATGGACAAATGACGAAGATGTGTTGAAACTCATTCAAAAGTTGCATGAAGATCCAATACATCTGAGACATTTAGCTGGAAGAATGATTCATTATGGTACAAAGATTGCTTATATATTTGTAATAATTCCCAACTCGAGCAAAAGATTCTTTTGGAATTGCACACCTCCCCCTTAGGAGGGAAATCAAGATTTTTAAAAAATTACCACATGGTCAAGAAGGAATTTTTTTGGGATTGTCGTAAATATGATATTCAGAAGTTTGTGACAGAATGGTTGGTTTTCCAACAAAATAAATTTGAGACAATTAAGACCTCAAGTTTGTTACAACCTTTAGCCATTGCAAGTCAGCATTGGGAAGGATGCCTCATTGGATTTTATCACATGTTTACCCAAGTCTGAAGGAAAAAGTGGCATCATGGTGGTAGTTGATAGAATTAAAAAGTATGCATAGTTTTGTGCATTATCTCATCGTTTTAAAACCAATACAGTTTATACTGTATTTATGGAAATAAGTCAAAAGCTACATGAAAGCCCAAAGATTATTATAATTGATAGAGATCCCATTTTCACTAGAAATTTTTTGACGGAATTATTTTCTTGTATTGGTACTCAATTACCTCATAGCTCATCTTATCTTCCTCAATAGGACGAGAAAACTAAGATAGTGAACAATTTTTTTGAAGGGTATCTCCATTGCTTTGTGTCTGATAAACAAACCCAATGGTTCAAGTGGTTACCTCTAGCTTAATGGTGGTATAACACTTCCTTCCATACTACAACAAAAATGACCCCATTTATGGCACTTTATGGATATCATCCACCATCCATCACATCATATTTAAGAGAAAATTCTAAGGTTCAAGAAGTGGAATATCACATCGATCATCAACAAAAAGTTCCCCAACTCTTAAAGGATAACCTCACTCTAATGCATAATCGAATGAAACAATAGGCAAATCAAAATCGCCGTGAAATAAGTTTTGATGTAGGAAATTGGGTATTTTTAAGGCTACAACATACAAAAAAATGTCCCTTAAGCAAGCTAAGAAGGATAATAAATTATCACCAAAGTATTATTGTCCCTAAAAGGTGTTGCAAACATTGCTACTATGACATACAAATTGGAGTTTCATGCATCTTCTCGAGTACACCCAATTTTCCACGTTTCATGCTTAAAGAAGGTTATTAGTGATAAGATCCAAGCTCAAACAATGTTTCCAAAACCTGAAGAAGAAGGAAAAATCATATTTTAGCCTGAAGCAGTCACGGAAACAAGAACCCGAAAACTACAAAATCGATTAATTTTAGAGTATCTCATTAAGTGGAAAAACTTACCCATTGAAGATTCTACATGGGAGGATGATAATTTATACAGAAACATCCGGAACTACTCAAGCGTTGAGGACAACAATTTTTTGAAGGAGAGGGGCATGTTAGGTCCCTATAATAATAGTGTATTCCCCTTATTTTTATTGTTAGTGTAGCCCCCTATTATTATTGTTGTGCCCATGTGTCGCCCATGTTGTTATTGTTGTGCCCCATAAAAGCCCACTATTGTTATTGTTGTGCACTTACATTATTATTTTTATGTAGGCTTTGATTATATTATGACCCCTTAGACTCCTATATATACCAAGGAGGTCTTATCATTTGAATCATCCAAGAATGGTTTATTTATGTAATGTAAAGGAGGTTTCCCCCTCGAAGAGCCTAATTTTAAGTCGTTGATCTATCTTTTCTTCTATAATTAATGCTTGTTAGTCAATTTTATTAAAGTTAAAACATAAATATAGGACATATGGACTTATTATTTTCAATAAAGCTAAATAAAGAGGCCTCTATAAATAAGCCTCACATTAAACTAATGTTGGAACAATAATTTCATGCCCCCTATCACACTACTCCTCGAATCCTAGTATTTCCATGCCACTCAAAAACATAAATTTCAAAGCATCAATGAAAAACAATTATAAATTTGATGATATTTTTATCAACAATTTATATAATTATTGCATGAATGGACAATCTTATTATTATCTATCACCGCCATACAATCCTATCATTAGCCACCCTTCTTGACAATTCCTCCCAAAGCCATTTTTAATATCCCATTGTCATCCATTACCTTCCCTATAAAATTTGTCTTGAGGTGTGTTCTCAGGTCTTAAACTTCCAACATTTGCAATGTGTATTTTCATTTTCCATGAGCCTAAAGGAGAAATTTTTTAAGTAGCTTACCCTAGAGTCATGAAGCAATTAAGAAAGGAAATATGCTTAAATTTCTTTTAAAATTTTGAAGGGCATGATGTTGAAGTTACGGAGGCATTCACAAGAGCATTGGATGAAGTGTAAGATGAGATAGGAGAAATGAGGTTGAAAATGACATAGTCATTTTTTGTTGAAGCAACATGGCTTCCAAGAATTGGAGAAAACTAGTTCAAATACCAAAAGATTAAAGATGAATCATGGAGATATCTACTGAAAAATCTTGACATGGCCATTACAATGTGGAAGAAATGTATCCTTGTATCAACATTTAGAAGGAAATGGAGGAATTTTTTGTTCATTCTTTAAAAGTTTCTTGCCCACAAAGGAAGGTGTAGCATCATTCTTTTCTATCACATTCAACTTTTGATGCATTTTCCAAAAGGAAAGGAAATAAAATTTCCTTATTATTTTCTCAATACTCTTAGAAAGATGACCTTTAATATCCAAAGGAATTATAGAAATATTGAAAGAGTCCTCTAGCATTTTGGGCTAATCAAAATCCTTGTTGAGGCAAAATTGAAATCAAGAAATGATAATTGGGAAAAATTAGTCAAAAATCATTTCATTGAGTTATTAGAGGAAGAATATATTGGTCCAAAAATAAAAGGGGACATATGTAGGGTTTCATCAAACCTTGACCCTCACAAAGAAAAAAAATATAGAAGAAGAAAAGCTAGTACAGGGGGCAGAAGACATTAAAATCACAAAGACAGAGGAAATTCTAGCATAAGAGGATCCACTGATATATGAAAATGAAGAAGTGCCTAAATTATAAGAAACCCGAATTTAACCACCAATTAACAATGAAGAACTGCCAAAAAGAAGAAAAATAAAAAGGAAAATGAAGATCATAAGAAAATTGTACCAAAAAGAAAGGTGACAAACACAGTTATAAATAATCCAAAGGAGAAGATGCAAAATGCTACTATTATATCTGAACCTAAGAAAAGGATTATCAAAAGGAAGATTTCTTAGGAGACAAAGGAACTAGAAGACAAAAATAAATGCATAAAAATCACTTGAAGAATTATTGGTTTCCAAAATTGTCCTATTTTTACCCCTAATTCCATCCTAACAACACTATCCAAACCCTATGTTTTACAAGTGGAACCTAACCCTTGCACCCATTCCTGCACTCCTTCATGGCTTTGAAATCATGTTGGGGCCCTATATTACTAGTGTAGTCCCTTATTTTTGTTAGTGTATCCCCCTTATTATTATTGTTGTACCCTTGTAGTCCCCATATTGTTATTATTTTTCCCTTACATTATTATTGCTAGGTTAGCTAGGATTATATTATGATCCCATGGACTCCTAAATATAGAAAGGAGGTTTTGTCATTTGTATCATCACAGAATTGGTCATTTATGTAATGTAAAGGAGGTTTCCCCCTCGAAGTGCTGATTTCTAAGGTGTTGATATCTCCTTTCTTCTATTTTGGGAGCTGGTTTCATAACGTTTGGTATCAAAGCTTTGGATTCTAGGGTTTTCCTGCTTCAAACAGGTCATCGTGGAGTTTTCGGTATAACTTTTTTTCTATGAAGGTTCAGAAGCTAAAAAAAACCCATTTGTGCCAAAATCTGGAGAAACTTCGTGGAAAAATTTCAGATCATGGTTTGCAATATTTTCAGAGAATAAGTGCAATTCATTTTACAAATTATTACCTCTCTAATAAAATAGAGTGTAAGGGATAATCTCTAGATCCCCACGAATACCTATCAGTTTACGGGGAAACAAAGAACTTATTGGCTATTTTCATAGAGTTTTTGAAGCACCTCCAGACAACTTCTAGATGCTGGAGTGGATCCTAAAGAGATACCACTTCCTCATGAATTTATTTTGAATCGCAATCTTAAAAAATATATGATCTATGGAAGTTAGGGTTTTTGCAGAGTCCCAAATTTCATCTCAAAGAGGTGACCTTGGGAAAATCATCATAACTCTCTCTCTGAGCATCGGATTGGAATTTGTAAAAAGTGGCCAAAATTGCACGGATTGTAGTTTCATGTGTATCAATTTCAGATCTGAAGGAGGAGACAGTGACATGTGGCACTCCATACAAGTCCTCTCTACTGAACCAATCCATAATTAGGTCATTGTGGGAGATTGGGCATAAATTTTCCTTAAAGAATCCAAATCAGGTCTGACCTATGGCATTGGAAAGAATATTCATAGGGCTACTAAAGGACTGAAGATAAAATCTTGGAGATCCGAAATTAAAGAGATACTTTAGTTTCAATATCGAGCTCCTAAAAAGCAAGAAAAAGGTGTGTATCATTTTTTTAAATTGCATAAGTCTTGTTTGAAAAATCAGTTTGAAGTGATTCGAAGGGCATATTGAAGCATAGATATCAGTATTAGGTTCTAAAATGCCTCTTAAAAATAATTCAACACCCATTAAGCTCTTAGAAGACTCTACTATGACTCATGAATAGGAAGAAGTGCAACATGATATATCAAAATTACAATACCAAGTGCAACAAATTTCGCTCTCGAAAAAAGTAACAAAAAATGAAATGGATGGTTTGAAGAAAGGCATGGAAGTTAATATGGATGGTTTGAAGAAAGGCGTGGAATCTAAGATGGATGGTTTGAAGAATTACAAGGAAGCTAATATGGATGGCGTGGAATCTAAGATGGATGGTATAGAAGGCAACATGGATGGTTTGAAGAAAGGCGTGGAAGCTAAGATGGATGGTTTGAAGAATGGCATGGAAGATAAGATGGATGACATGGAAGCTAAGATATAAGGCAACATGGAATATTTGAAGAAAGACATGGAAGGTTTGAAGGAAGGGTTGGCAAAGTTGTTACAAGAAAAGCTTCCTAATGGCGAAAAGGTAGTAGAGGAAACTCATGATGAGAACAAAAGAAATGTTAATCATGATTTCATAGACTCTAATGTTGGATTTAAGACCCACCATATTCCAAATATAGATATGAGGAATTTTGATGGAAAGGATCTGATAACTTGGATACTACAAATGGAACAATACTTTGAGCTCCATAATACGCAAAACACACAAAAGGTACTCATTGCAACTTTATATTTAGAACAAATTCAATTTGTATAGTATCGATGGCTTTGTTATCATAAAACAATGGCCACTTCGTCAAATTTTACGGAGGAAATGATAACACATTATGAGGATACAAAGAGAAACACCTTCTTTAACCAATTGATAAATCTCAAACAAAAGGGTTCAATGATGGAGCAGATTGAGGACTTCCAAAAATTAAATATAAGGGTAAATAATATTCCAGAGGAACATAAGATTGATGTATTCATAGGGAATCTAAATGATAACATCCAACATGAGGTTCACCTTGTGGAACCTGATACATTGGAGAAGGAATTCAGGTTGGCAAGAAAAATTGAAAGAAAAATTATGGCAACAAGGAAGCCTACCACTCACAACTACAAAGATGGAAGTGTTGTTACTCCTAGACTTCCACAACCTACAAGGTTGACACCACAAAAATTGGAAGAAAAAAGAGGAAAAGGGATTTTCTATAGTTGTGATAGAAAATACACTAAAGGTCATAAGTGTGCCGAGAAGAAATCATTTTACATAAACTGTGAATAGAAGGAAGAAAAGGAACAAGAAACTTCAAAAGAAGAGGATATACACCAGGAACCAACCCTAGAGGAAGAAGAAATGAATCCGACCGTATCTTGTAATGCATTGGAAAGAATTACCACTCCTCAAACTCTCAAGATAGAAGGACATATCAAGAAGAAAAATGTAATAGTGCTTATTGATTCAGGTATTACCCATAATTTTATTCATTGTAAGGTAGCCAAGGAATTGAATTGATTCCTCTACCCATCGCCAGAGTTTCAAGTGATGGTGGAAAATGGAGGAACTATAAATTTCTCTAGAAAGTGCCATAATATCAAGATAACCATGGGGGAATATGTATTTAATTGTCCAATGCTTGCCATTCCAATGGGTGGTGCTGATGTTGTACTAGGAGTACAATGGTTATGATCTTTAGGGTCGGTATCTTTTAATTTTCAAGAACATTTCTTGAAAAAAAATTCAGAAGGAAAGGAAGTTGAATTACGGGGTATCACAGGGAAGTCGAGAAAGATAATAAGCTATAATGTCATGAAAAAGATTCTGAAGAAAGAAAAAAGATGTGTCATTGCACAATTATGCTCATTAGAGGTTCCAACATCAAAACCATATATTTCTCTAGATCTCCAAAAAGTCTTAGACAATCATTCCAAGGTGTTTGAAACTCCCAAAATACTCCCACCTATTCGTGAGCATGATAATGTATTCATTTGATTCTTGGAAGTGTTCCTCCAAACATCAGGACTTACATATATCCTTATGTCCAAAAGAGTGAAATTGAATGTATGATTGCAGAAATGCTAGAGGCAGGTATAATTCAACCTAGTCAAAGTTCTCTCTCTGCTCCAGTAGTATTGGTGCACAACCAGGATGGATCATGGCGCATGTGTCCGGATTATAGGGAGCTCAATAAGCTCATTATGAAATATAATTTCCCATTTTTGTGATTGATGAATTATTGGATGAATTACATGGAGAAATTTATTTCACGAAGTTGGATCTCCGTTTATGATATCATCAAATTAGAATGAGGACTGAAGACATTCCAAAAAAAAAAATTTTGAACTCATGAGGGTCATTATGAATTTTTGGTCATGCCTTTTGGCCTTACGAATGCACTTTCTACATTTCAAGGGTTGAGGAATTCCATTTCCAAACCCTTCCTTAAAAAATTTATTTTATTATTTTTTGATGATATACTAATCTACAACAGTTCTTGGAAGGATCATGTTCAACATGTTGAGACGGTGCTCAAACTATTGGAGGAGAAAAAATTATATGCAAAAACATCCAAATGTTTCTTTGGAGTACACGAGGCGGAATATCTGGGTCATATTGTATCTTAGGAGGGTGTTAAGGTAGACTCTAACAAAATTAAAGCCTTTAAGGAATGGAACGTCCCCACAACCATAAAACAATTGTGAGGATTTCTCGGGTTAATAGGGTTTTATCACAAGTTTGTTAAGAATTGTGGGAGAATAGAAGCACCTATAACAATATTATTGAAGAAATATGCATTTTCATGGAATCCTGAAGAAAATAAGGCCTTTGAACGTCTTAAAGAGGAAATGTGCCAAGCACTGGTCTTAACTACACCAGACTTTACAAAAACATTTATTGTGGAATGTGATGCCTCAGGAAATGGAATTGGTGTTCTTTTAATGCAAGAAGGAAGACCCATTTCTTTTGAAATCCGTCCAATTAAAGGAAAGTATACATAAAGCTATTTATGAGAAGAAAATGTTGGCAATATTACATGCACTAAAGAAATGGCGAACTTACCTAATGGGAAGACACTTCAAGGTAAAAATTGATCATGATAGTCTTAAATAATTTTTGGAACAAAGACTATCTTCAGAAGAGCAACAAAAACGGGTCACAAAGATGTTGGGTTATGAATTTGATATCATCTACAAAAAAGGGAAGCTAAATGTTGTTGCAGATGCACTCTCAAGAAAGGATGAGGATGTGGAAGCATCGCTTTGTGCCATTTCTATTATCCAATCAGATTGGATAACCGAAGCAAGGGAGGAATGGAAGAATGACGAAGAAGTATGGACACTCATTCAAAAGTTGCAGAAAGATCCAGTACATCTGATACATTTAGTTGGAAAAATGATTCCTTATGGTACAAATATAGCTTATATATTTGTAAGAATTCCCAACTAAAACAAAATATTCTTCTAGAATTGCACACCTCTCACTTAGGAGGACACTCGAGATTTTTAAAAACTTACCACAGGGTGAAGAAAGAATTTTTTCGGATGGCCTTAAATCTAATATTCAAAATTTTGTAGCGGAATGTTTGGTTTTCCAACAAAATAAAGTTGAGACAATTAAGACCCCAGGTCTGCTACAACCTTTATCCATTCCAAATTAACGTTGGGAGGAGGTTTCAATGGATTTTATCACAGGTTTATGTAAGTCCAAAGGAAAGAGTGTCATCATGGTGGTAGTTGATAGGCTTACTAAGTATGCACACTTTTGTGCATTATCTCATCCATTTAAAGTGAGTACATTTTCTATTTAATTTATGGAAACAATTCAAAAGCTACATGGAAACCCAAAGATTATTGTAAGCGACAGAGATCCCATTTTCACTGGAAATTTTTGGACAAAATTATTTTCTTGTTTGGGAACTCAACTAGCTCATAGCTCTTATCATCCCCAATCCAATGGGAAAATTGAGATAGTGAACAAATGTTTGGAAGGATATCTTCGTTGCTTTGTATCTGATAAACAAACACAATGGGTCAATTGGTTACCTCTGGATGAATGGTGGTATAACACTTCCTTCCAAGCTGCAGCAAAAATGACCCCATTTATGGCACTTTGTGGATATCATCCGTCGTCCATCACATCATCTTTAAGATAAAATTATAAGGTTCAAGTAGTGGAAGATCACATCGAGCATCAAAAACAAGTTCTCCAACTCTTAAAGGATAACCTAAATTTGGCATAGAATCGAATGAAACAACAGGCAGATCAACATCGCAGGGAGAGAAGTTTTGACGTAGGCAACTGAGTATTTTTACGGCTACAACCATACAAACAAATGTACCTCAAGCAGGCTAAGAAGGATAATAAATTATCGACAAAGTACTATGGTCCTTAAAATGTGTTGGAAACGATTGGTATTATGGCATACAAATTGGAGTTTCATGCATCTTCCCGAGTGCACCCATTTTTCCATGTTTCATGCTTAAAGAAGGTTATAGGTGACAAAATTACGGTTCAAACAATATTTCTAGAACTTTATGAGGAAGGAAAAATCATATTGGAACCTGAAACATTCACAGAAATAAGAACTTGACAAATACGAAATCGATCAATTTCAGAGTATCTCATCAAGTGGAAGAACTTACCCACTGAAGATTCCACATGGGAGGATGAGAATTTTATACAGGAGCATCCAAAACTACTCAAGCATTGAGGAAAACACTTTTTTGAAGGAGAGGGGCATGTTAGGGCCCTATATTAATAATGTAGTCCCTTATTGTTGTTAGTGTAGCCCCCTTGTTATTGTTCTACCCCTGTAGTCCCCAGATTGTTGTTATTATGCCCTTACATTATTATTGTTAGGTCGGCTAGGATTATGTTGTGACCCAGTGGACTCCTATATATAGAAAGGAGGTTATATCATTTGTATCATCCAAGAATTGTTCATTTATGTAGTGTAAAGGAGGTTGCCCCCTCGAAGTGGCTGATTTCTAAGGCATTGATCTCTCTTTTCTTCTATTTTGGGAGCTTGTTTCATAACAAATCATAGGTTACATAAGATTAGTTATTAATTAGAAAGGGTTTAAATGGTTTATTTTGTCTTTGTAACTTATCTATTTCTTTCCTGAAGAGCATGGTAAATTATAAGTACTAATTATCATAAATATGGTTGGTGCAAGAATGTTCCAGTACTGTCCGCCATTCCTGCACTCACAGGACAACCGAAAGTATTACTAAGAATAATCACGACAACTCATTGGCACTCCTTGGTGAAGAACCGGTTTTTAACTTATTTCACACCTTGATTAGGCTCGAAGCATTGAGGAGAACATGGGAAGAATAAGGCTGGGGTCTTGACCAACACCCCAACTTAGCCTCTGCTAACAGCCGAGAGCCTAAAGATACATTTCTTGTTTCTTTTCTGTTATGGCCAAAGAGCTGAGTATTGTATTTAATAGGGCTTCTAGGATAGATCAGTTATAGATACTTTGGAGAATTTTGTATTGTTATTTTGTATCGCCCACCTCTGGGCTGGAATGTGGAACTCAAGTTACATATTTGAAATTATTGAATTAATACATGGAGCTATGCCAATTGTTTAACCTATGGTTTCAATTATGATGTGGATGATTTGTTTAAGCGTTTGATTTCCTAGATTTGGTAAGGGAAACAAGCTGGTTGGCTAGGGCCCAGCCAACCCAGCTCATTCTCCTTATGTCTACAAGAGTGTGCTAGTATTTCATATGCATATTCAGAGTAAAGGCATATTTTTTTGTGTATTTAACTTTACAGATTTCCATTTCTTTATGAGTTGTGTGTTAATCAAATCTGAGGTTTGACAATTTGATTTCATTTACATTTATTCAAGAATGTTGTAATATTTCTTTCCCTTTCATTTATGCGCTGTGAGGATTTATTTATATTTCTGCAAGAGTGTGTTTTGATTTAATAAATTTCAGTATGCAAAGTGTGGTTTATCTCAAGCAAGAACAATTCATTTCTGCAAGTTGTTTTATTTCTATTATGTAACAATGTGCTTCATTTCTAAGGTCGAGTTTATACTTCCAACAAGTGTGTACCATTTAGGGATTAGATTGCTCAGTTTAATTACATTTATTGAGTATTGATGAAACCCTATTTACACCACAGAAATGGTACCTATACCAGCTCTCTTGTGTAAACATCTAAGGTTTGTTGCAGAGATTATTTACTTGAGATATTTGCCTTAAAAGGATATAAATCTTGTTAATCAATGATATCATTCGAAGGGATGCTTTGTCTCTCGAATTAAGACATTTACCTCTTTGGAAACTCTGTTGTGACAAAATTGTCTTTCAATTCTTGCAATGTTTGTGTTTATTAATGAGTGAATATTGAGAATTATGTTGCTTTGAATGATTCATTTACGATTTCATGCCTTGCTCTGATTTATCTTTAATTGATTTACAGTTATCGCTCTTTAAATTTGATACAAGTGGTTTGGAATAATAAGAATTTATAGTACAGGAACTAAAATATTGGTACAGGAACAAGCTCTGGTACACAAATATCGTTCCAGTACAGGAACATTGTTGTAGTGCAAGAACGTTTATCTAGTCCAGGAACATAACAATTATAATAGAGACAAATATAACTAGCAGTTTCATTATCCTCTCCGTCCTTTATTGTACTGTCACTCAACCATATAGATCTTCTTTCTCTTTTCATTTACCAGGATTGCTTTCTGTTCATTCAATTCTTGCAAGTGTTTCTTTTTGCTGATTCTAGTACAAGAATTTCCTTGGTGTTATTTGCTTTCACTCTTTTGATTCTGCAAGTGTAATTAGGAAGATAGAAGTAAATTTAGCAGAAATTTCATACCATTATTCTTTGCATTTCCTGTGCTACGCCTCAAATATTACAAAGCCCTGGGTTGACAATAAAGTGTTAAGGGATTTTGTTGAATTACAACTCCGCCACCCAACATTTTGGCGCCATTTTCAGGGAGGCGTTAAATATTTGGTAAGAACTTTTCGATTTTTTGTAGTAGGGGTAAGTATGCTTTATTTTTTATGCAGTGTGATTCTATTGCCTGAAGGGTTATTGTTAGTGTTGATTTTTTATTTGCAACATTTGATTTGAGAATATTTTTTTTCTTTACTTTTAAGTTTTGTCATTTTTTATTATTTTAACATGAATTCATAAAAAGGGTAGGGGTCTGAAGCCCAATAAGGGCCGAAGAAACACTGATAAATCTGAAACTTTTTCTCATATTGGGCCTTCTTTTGCAGGCAGAAAGTCCAAACAAACATAGACCCATCACGCAGGAACTGTCCACTTGGACTTTGGAAACAGTAGTTTAGGGGTGACACAACCAACCAAGGGGAATAAGGGAACTATTATAATTTAGATTGATTTGAGCCATAGTCAAAATTCTCATTCTGTTGGAGGTACAAAAATGGAAGATCACGAGGACCATGCGGAGGGGACTAGAAAGAATTAGGTAAATGAGGAGCAATCCACCTTTGGATTTATGATCGTGGATCCAGACATAGTTGTGCAAATGAAGAACATTCCACCATCAACTATTCCTCATTTCCATGGTAAGGTACATGATGACCCATGTTCTTTCTTATTCAAATTTGATATATTATGTAGAAGCTATGATTACTCCATAGATGCCTAGAAGTTAAAGTTATTTTGTGCAACTCTAAAGGATTTAGCCTTGCGCTAGTTCACGGTGTTGGGAGGGAATACTATAGCTTCTTGGGAATAGATGAAGAGAGTATTTTTGTTCATATATCAAGAATATTGCAAAACTAGATAAATGCAGGATGAGATCTTCACCATTGTAAAAAGTGATGATGAGACCTTGGAAGATTATCTAGAAATATTTCTATATGTCCTCCAAAGGTCAGAGCACAAATTTGATCGAACTACTGTTAGAATCTTGTTATTATGTGGGCTTACTGATGATGCTAGAAAAAATTTGAATCTGTTAGGACAAGGGGATATTTCTCAAAAAGCTTTTGATCAGATTTGTGACTAGTACAAGAAGCTCTCATGGAACCAATCTAGATCCTTTAGAGGAGTTCGAAGTAAAAATAATAAACCTGGATATACAGATGCTATGATCATTATTTTAGAGAATAAAATGGAAAATTTGAAATTTGAAATAATGAACACCCATTAGAAAACAAATAGACTCTCTGAAATTTGAACAAAAACTTATAGAAGAGCAAGAGTCATTGTCTATTTAATGTCCAAAGTGTAGGAAAAAAAATCTTTTAAGAGAATGTCCGCTGATGCTAAAGGTGCTAATAAATGTGTGATTTGTGCAGGAAAACATAGTACCGAGGAGTGCCCTTCTATACCAGGATTGAAAGCAGCATTTGTAGGAGAGAAATCTGAATATGAGCCATTACATGCTATGGGAGCGCGAAAAACTTGGCCTCAGGTAGGTACAGGTATGGTTCCTGAACATGCACCACATTTTTTCGGTTATAATGCACCACCATATTCCTATCATAATACTAATCACTCTCAACCCTGACAGCATGGGAATCATTTTTCGTATGGGAAATCTCCTCAACCTCGGAAACAAGGATGGAAGGGATCAACCCATCCTCATTATTCCTATCCTACACCCATGCAATCATATCCTCCTACATATGCACCTTATCCGATGTCACAACCATCATTTCCAACCTTACCTCAACAAAGTCAAACTATGCCACCATTACCTTTACCTCCACCTTTTTGAACACCCCAAATGTCTTCTCAACCAGTACCAAACCCCAATAATAAGGGGGTAAAAATGATTCATTCCATAGGACCGCTTCCTCCGCCCATTCATCAGACCATGCCGGTTGAGGTCAATGACCTTCACTTGAGATAGGGGAGGGTAGTAAAAAAAAAAAAAAACAAGCTATGGTGATTATTGAGGAGAAAGGTGAGGAGGAAACTCATAATAATTCGAAAGGAATGTCACCATTCAACCTATCCCCACACATTCAAATATTTTTCCATCTTCCTCAAATCAGCCTCCCTACCTAGAGAGGCTTGTTATGGAAAAGAATGACCCCACTCCCGAGTCTAGTCTAGTTTCACAACTTAGGAATCTTTTTATAAAGGTCCCTTTGCTTTAGGCTATCAAAGAGATCCACATCTATAAAAAATAATTAGGGAAATCTATCTTAAGAAGCCAGGAAGGAAAATAGCATAACCTCAAATCATTTAGTTCATTGGAAGAGCAGCCGAGTTGATGACATGATGTGTACAAATGGAGAAATATACCGATCATGGAAACCCAGTTGTTTCTGTTAAGATAGGTGATTTCCTTGTCTCCAATGTGTTAATAGACCTGGGGGGGCCATTAATGTTATGACTAAGAAAACCATGGATCAAATTGGGTTTGTTCACATCTATCCTACCCCTATTGTGCTTGAAATTGCAGATAGATCCAACATCAAGCCAAAAGGTGTGTTAGATGATGCGGTTGTTTCAATTGAATCTTGTTGGAGGACATCCCTTGATCCTGGGAGGACCATGGCTTGCCACATCCTATGCTTATATTGGGTTCCGTTATGGTGATATGTACCTTTCTCATGGAGATAATAGGAAGAAAGTCATCTTACATCCACCTGCTAGATCTATACCAGATCTTCGAGATACCTTATGGCTAGACTACAGTAGCGATGAGGAGACTCAATTTGTTTCATTGATACATCATCATACCGAGTCAACTCAAGAGGGTGAGATACGATACTTCTTGAATAATCTAGATAAAATGTCAAATTTTGGCTCACTTCATCAAATCTTTAGCCTAGATTTTCAAGAAAAGTTACAATTCTCAACCTTCTTCACCACAGACTCTAGTAGCACCTCCTTGTACTCTCGAACCCGAAACCACTCTTGTTGAGAGTAGTCTAGGAAAATCCTTACAAATTAGCTCAGACCTGGATTCATCCCAACAAGAGAAGCTTGTGAGTTTGTTGTGAGACCATCTTGATGCCTTTACATGTAGTTATGAGTACATAAAAGGCATCGTTCCTGAAACTTGTACTCACCATATTTACATTCAGGAGGGAGCCCAACTTGTTCGACAACCCCAAAGGCGCATGAACCATGCGATAAGGGAAGTTGTGAAAGAGGAATTACAAAAAATATTAGACGATGATTTCATTTATCCTATATATGACAACCAATGGGTCTCTCCATTAGCGATAGTCCCGAAATAAGATGGGAGATGGCACATTTGCATTGATTACAAAGAACTGAATAAAGCCACTCTCAAGGACTATTTCCCCCTTCCTTTTATCGACCAGGTGGTTGATACCCTTGCTGGTGAAAAGTAATTTTCATTTTTAGATGGCTTTAACGGTTACAACCAAATACAGATCGTAGTCGAGGATCAAGATAAGACTACCTTCACATGTCCATGGGGGACATTCGCTTATCGAGTGCTTCCCTTTGGGCTATGTAATGCCCCAACTACCTTTCAAAGGGAAGTTTTGGCTATATTTTCTGACCTCGAGTGTGTGGAAATTCACATGGATGAATTTTTGGTATTTGGTGATTCATTCCAAGGAGCCCTCAAAAACTTAGAAAAAGTGTTTTTTCGTTGCCAAGAAGCTCACTTTGCTTTGAGTGATAAAAAATGTAGACTAATGTGCAAATCAGGAGTAGTTCTTGGTCATCTTATCTCTGACAAAGGTATCTAGGTAGACCGAGCTAAAATAGACGTTATTATATGTCTTCTTGCACCCAAAACACAAAGGGAAGTGAGAGGATTCCTGGGACATGCGGGTTATTACCGACGATTCATTGAGCATTTTTCTAGGATAGCTACCCCACTTTTTCGATTGCTAGCTAAGGATAGCGAGTTCTCTTAGACTACGGCTTGCCAACAAGATTTTGAGGCACTAAAGGAAAAAATAGTACATGCGCCAGTTTTGCAAGGACACGACTAATCCCTTCCATTTCATATTTCCTATGATGCCTCAGATACTGCTATTGGCACAATTTTAGGACAAGAAGTAAACCAACAATCCTATGCTATTTACTTCATCAATAAAAACTTGTCACCTGCTGAATTAAATTACACAGTAACTGAAAAAGAGTTTTAGTCGTGATTTTTGCTATTAATAATTTCAGACACTACTTTACAGGATATGAAGTATTTGTACACACAGATAATTCCGCCATAAAGTATTTAATGAATAAACCATTGACTAGCGGAAGAGTGACTAGGTGGTTACTTTTATTATCAATAGTTTACTATTATTCATAGACCAGGAAAATCTAATGTTGTGGATGATTACCTTTCTAGATTAAATAATCTTGGTGAAGCAATTCCTGTAAATCATGATTTCCCTGACGAACATCTTTTTTCTATGTCAAAAAATTCCCTATGGTTTGCTGACATAGCCAATTATTTAGTCACAGGAAAAACACCACCTCACTTATCTGATCGTGAAAAGAGGAACATCATCCAAAAAAGTGCTTCATACTCCTAGATCCAAGGAGACCTATTTTACACTGGGCCAAATCTTATTATTCGTAGATGTGTAAGAGAGGAAGAAGTGTTTGGTATTTTGAAATCTGCTCATGATGAACTTTGTGGGGGCCATTTTGCTGACAAAATAACTTCATATAAGATCTTACGAGCTGGCTATTTTTGGCCTTCCTTATTTAAGGATGCCAAACAATATTTCAAGCGATGTGATAGCTGTCAGTGAATGGGCCAACCTGTCCAAGCCAATGAATTGCCTTCGTGTCCTCAGGTTATGATTGAACACTTTGAAAAATTGGCCATTCATTTCATAGGACCAATAAGCCCAACATATTTAAAGAGAAAGCATAACTTGGTTTGTACAGATTTTGTGAAAAAATGGGTAGAGGCTAAAGTTGTTTCTTTCGCTACTAAAAAAGTTGTTGTTGAAATTTTTATTTACTGAAATTTTTACTAGATTTGGTGTTCCTAGAGAGATTGTGACTGACAATTGACCACAATTTGTTTCTAATCTGGTTCAAGGTATTATGGATCAATATAAAATTCGGCACAAGAAATCAACACCATACCACCCGCAAGCAAACGACCAAGTGGAATCTACCAATAAGGTGATCAAATCCATCCTCACCAAAATAGTAAATCTGCATAGGAAGGATTGGGCGAGTGGGTTACTTGAAGGTTTATGGGCTAATCGAACCACCTAGAGGAACATTACAGGTCATACACCTTATGAGATGGTGTACAAGAAGCAAGTCCTGTTGCCAATTGAATTCTAGATAAAGACATTTCGAACTGCAGTCCAAGTGGGACTGAATCTCTTAGAAGCACAACAACAACCTCTATTGCAGCTAAATGGGGTGAATGAATTTAGGAGAGATGTTGTTCAACATAATGTGTTAGTGAAACAACAACGCAGGAAATGGCATGAAAAGTTGATAAAAAAGAAGCAGTTCCAACCAGGTGATCGAGTACTCCTTTATGACTCTAAATTTAAACATTTTAAAGGGAAATTTCACACACGCTGGATGGGACCTTATGAGGTGATTAAAGTTTTTTAAAATGGGGTAGTAAAATTTAAAACTATTGATGGACGAGAATTAGTATTCCTTGTGAATGGAAATAGACTTAAAGCTTATTTTCAACCCCTCACAAAGGAATATTTTATGCAACAAGTACAACAACAATTTGAACTCAGGATGGTAGGTGGCCATGCCAACCTATTACAAGTTTGATTTCTCATTTTCCAATAAATAAATAATTGAAAAAAAGGAAATAAAAAGAAAAAGAAAAAGAAAATCAATAAAAAAAATGAAAAAATGAAAAAATTGTTTTACCTATGGTTGTGAAAATCAGTTTGCTGACATCACAGAAGGATAAGCCTGAAAACCAGCATGCTGGGAAGTGGATAAATCTGTAATGAAATGGGAATGTTGCTTGATGTTGGAAATACTGAGGGGGGGGGGGTGAATCAGTATTCCTTTCAGTTAGAGCATTAGTTAATATTCAATTATTATCAGTGTTTGTACAATGATAACAACAAACAAGAGGAGCACAAATGCACACAGTTTTTAAGGTGAAAACCCACTCCAAGACAAAAACCACCTAATTCTTTTCTAATAATTCTTTAATATTCAACTCCAATTGAAAATAAAGCTCCAACTTCCTAGAATCTAGAAAAGCATTCTTCTCCAGCTCCCACTGGATGGATGCTCCAATGCCCGAGATTCTTCAGTAGTCAACTGAACGGATGCCCCAACACCCAATGAGCTACAACTCACCTTAGCACCACCCTACCACCCTATAGAAGAATAAAAGAAGAATGGACTCCCGTACCAAGGAAAATGGTCCACTTTACAATGATATAGAATGATGTAGAAGAAGAAGATATACTAGACCATAACCCCAACTTGACACAACCACCTAATGATGATCCTAGACCTCCCAACACTGCCTCTTCAACCCTTGGCAGATAGACACTAGTACAATTTGTACAATAATGTATTTACAATGACTAAGTACAATGATACCTTTACAATGATTGTATGCAGTGCTGCCCACTTGAAGACTTCATATAATGAACTTCTTGTTGCTGTTATGCACCTTGGTTGTTGCTCTTGTCTTGCTACCCTCTGCTGCACCTTGCTTTGCATTTTTGCCGTAGAAATTCTGGTTCTTTTCAATCCTTGGCAACACATGATCTATCTTTTTCTTTCCTTCTAGGAGTTTGATATTGAATCTGGTGTATCTCTGTTATTTCAGATCCTTAGTATCTGATTTTCAGTCCTGTAGTAGTCCTCTAAGTCATCTTTCCAATGCCACAGGTGTGACCCAATTTGGATTCTTCAAGAGAGAGTTATACCCAATTTCTCACAATGCCCTAATTATGGACTGTTTCAGCAGAGCTCACTTGTATAGCATGCAACGTGTTACTATTTCTTCATTTGGCTCTGAAATTGATAGAGAGAAAACTAGATACTGTGCACTATCTACCACTTTTTACGAATTTCCAATCTGATACTTAGAGAGAGTTATGATGATTTTACCAAGGTCACTTCTTTGAGATGAATTTCAGGAGCCTGCAAAAACCCTTGCTTCCACAGATCATATCTCCAAAAATATTGCGCAACTTGATCTGAAATTTTTACTGAAGCTTACTCAGGATTTCGGCTTCACCTCATAAAAATTTCAGCTCCTGAGCCTTCGTAGAAAATATTTTAGAGCAAAAATTCCACGATGACCTGTTTCAGATGGTGAAATCCCTTGCCTAAGGAGGAAATGAAGATCACAATTTATATAAATGATTAAGTTGAGAGGGGCTTCAACAAGTGAACATGGGAGGGATTTTAGGAGCTTAAAACATATTAATTATGACTTTTCAATGACCCATGCCCCAACCCCATGGGGTTTTAGCCCACTAGCTGGGGTTACAAAATTCAAACATGAATATCTCTCAAACCGTGAAGAATTACATGGCGTGCCATATAACAACGGAAACATCTCGACAAGTAGAAACCATAAAAAAACATTATTTACCCAGAATATATTAATTTGGTAGGTCAAAATTCCCATGCAATATTGGGTTAGCCCCTGGTGCTGCTTGGGTTGACATCAATGACAACCGCTGATCAACAATCTCCCCATTTGGCATTGATGGCAACACAAGTACTCCCCTTGCAATCATGACACATCTTCCTAAAACATTCTCTCCCCCTTTGACATCAATGGCAAAGGGTAACTCCCCCTGAAACACAACCATCCTGCGGACCTGTACACACTTCCACTCCCCCTGACACACAACCGTCCTGTAGACCTGTAATCTAATGAGAACTTGGGAGAATCCCAAGCTTTTGATGAAGATATTCAAATGCTTCACGAGGTAAAGGTTTAGTGAAGATATCAATAATTTTTTCTTTTGTACAAACATACTCAAGTTTGATATTCTTTTCAGCAACTTGTTCTCTAACAAAATGATATTTGATCGGAATGTGTTTTGTTTTTGAATGCATGACAGGATTCTCGGAGATGCTGATGGCACTAGTGTTATCACAGAATATGGGAATAGGCTCACTGAATTGTACTTGAAGATCTTGCAAATTTTTTTTCATCCAAAGGACTTGAGTACAACATGATGCTGCTGCAATGTATTCTGCTTCCGCTGTAGATAACGATATTGAAGTTTTCTTTTTGCTCAACCATGATACGAGACAACCACCTAGATAGAATGTTGCTCCACTAGTACTCTTACAATCATCAACGCTTCTTGCCCAATCTGCATCTGTAAAGTCTTGAATAATGAGATCGTTACCCTTGGGATACCACAAGCCATATTCTTCTGTGCCCTTTAGATATCGAAGAATTCTTTTGACGGCAATAATATGTGATTCTTTTGGTGCTACTTGGAATCTTGCTACTTGTCCAACTACTTGCATAACATCTGGCCGAGAGGCTGTTACATATAGAAGACTACCAATCATAGATCTGTACAACCTTTGATCCACATCCTTAGATGAGTCGTCTATGCTCAATTTGCAAACTATTACCATCGGAGTAAGGACGGGTTTGAAATCTTCCATTTTGAATTTCTTGAGCATTTCCTTGATGTACTTGGCTTGACATATAAATATTCCTTTCTCTTGCTGAGATATTTGAAGCCCTAAGAAGTATGTCAGCTCACCAAGTAAAGACATCTCAAAATCACTTTGCATCTTTGTAGAAAAGTTCTTACTTATTCGATCATCATTGCTACCAAATATTATATCATCCACATTTACCTCAACGATTGTTAAATTATCTTTATCTATTTGTACATAAAGATTTCTATCAACAGTACCTTTCTTGAACCCTTGTTGACGTAGATATCCATCAAGACAAGCATACTATGCTCTGGGAGCTTGCTTGAGACCATATAGAGCCTTCTTTAACCTGCAGACATAGTCTTCTTTTTGTGATAGTAGAAAACCTTCAGGTTGTTCGATGTAAACTTCTTCTTCTAATTCTCCATTCAGAAATGCTGACTTAACATCCATTTGGTAGACTTTGATTTTTCTTGAACATTCAGATGGCTTCCATTCTGGCAACTGGTGCAAATGTTTCGTCGAAATCAATTCCTTCCACTTGTGCATAGCCTTTGCAAACCAATCTTGCTTTGTTTCTGGTAACCTGCCCATCTTCATCAATTTGTTCCTGAACACCCATTTAGTCCCAATGACATTTTTATCTTTTGGTCATGGAACTAATTCCCAGGTGTTATTCTTCTCAATTTGATCCAATTCTCCATTCATAGCTGCTACCCAATGTTCATTCTGGCTGGCTTCCTCAAAACTACTAGGCTCAAAGGTTGCTAGAAAAGCAACGTGAGCTTGTTGTGATGAACGAAGCTATCGACCTTCATTTATGTCACCAATGATTTGATTTGATGGATGGTTCTTTTGAATCCACTCTTTTGTTCTCCTTGGAGGAGCTTCTTATTGTTGTTCTGGTATATCTTTATGATCATTGTTTACTTCTTCCTCGTTGATATTTGCTTCTTGTTCTACAATTTTATCTTTGTATTTTTTAGCCTCTGTCTCAAGTTTCAAAGATTCTAGATCCTCATCATTACTCGCTAGAACACCATCTTCGTAAAATGTAACATTTATGCTCTCCAATATCTATTTTCATCTTAGATTATAGCATTTATAGGCCTTTATTTTGTGTGAGTAACCAACAAAGATACCTTCATCAACACGTGATTCAAACTTACCCAAATTTTGATCTTCTCTTTTGATATAACATTTGCTTCCAAAGATTCTGAAATATTTTACATTAGCTGGTTTTCCTTTCCATAATTCATATGAAGTCTTGTTGTAATTATTTCTGAGAAGACTTTGGTTGATAATGAAGACTGATGTATCAATTACTTGAACCCATAATTTTTCATCCAATTTTGAGTCCTTCAACATTGTTCTACCCATTTCCTGTACGGTCCTATTCTTTTTTTCAGTAACTCCATCTTTCTTAGGTGTTCATGCTGTTGAAAATTGCCTTTTTATTCCATTTTCGTCACAGTATTGCTAAAATAATTTGGAAGTGAATTCTCCACCTTTATCTGATCTTAAACACTTTATTTTCAAATCAGTTTCATTTTCAACCAACTCCTTGTAGATCTTAAATCACTCAAATGCTTTAGATTTTTCTTTAGGAAACTGACGGCTGTCATCCTGGTATATTCATTTATCATTAACATGAAATATAATTCTCTGTCTAAGCCTTTTTTTCTCACAGGACCACATATATCAGTATGTATCAACTCCAATGGATGTGATGCAAAGTGTTCTTTTGTTTTAAATTGGACTTTTGTTTGCTTGCCATGCCGACATGCCTTACATAGTGTGTTGGAAGGTTTTGAGTTTTTCGGCATTTCTCGTACTACTTCCTTTTTGCTTATCCTGACAAGATTGTCAAAGTTTATGTGACCCATTCGTTTGTGCCATAGCCAAATTTCATCTTCTTTAGCCAGTAGACATGCTTTAGTTGCTTCATCCATAACATATATGTTGTTTGGAGCTCGACTTGCTGTAGCCAAAATTGTACCATACTTGCCTTTCCTGATTTCACATTTTGTGGAGTTGAATAGCATTTTATGTCCTTGATCACACATTTTCCCAACACTGGGCAGATTGTGATTCATGTTTTTGACCAATAGAACATTCCTGGCTATAACATCTTTGCTTTCGAGAGTGATGGTACCTGATCCTATAACATTTGAAGATCCATCATTTCCAAAGGATATGGTTTCATCCTTCTTCTCTTTCAGAGATACAAATTTCCTTCTATCTCCAGTCATATGCGTTGAGAAACCGCTATCAACATACCAAACATCTTTATTTTTTGAGCCTTGAGAGCGAGAGCACAATTATCAATCTTCTTCTTCTTCCATGTTCGTTCATTCTGTGGCTTCGAAGATTCTTCTCGAGGATTTTCAAGTCTGTAGTCTCTGGCTATGTGTCCAAAGTTTCGACATTTGTAACATTCAATATTATTTCTTAAATGTTAAAATCTATTGATGTTTTGCTCAGCCCTGGGAGGTTCATATTTGTCAGATCTCCTAGAATTGTATTCGTTCCTAGGGTACGTGTGACATTCTATAGCTTTATGACCAAATTTTCCACATGAATAACAGTAGCCATAAAAAATATGTTGGTACCTGGATGGAAATTTTCGTCGTGGAATTTTTTTCCAAGGTTGTTCTTGCGAATCTTGTCCAATGAAGTCTACATGCATGTCAGATCTCATAGGTTCATTGTATTTTGTTGTAGAAGGTCCTGCTTCTTCTTTTTTGTAACCGATGCCAGTTTTGTCATTGTAAGATCATTGATTGTCGATGAGTTCTTCCAATGCCCTTGAGCTATTGGCATAGTTTTGGATATTTTTTCTTTCTTCACTTCCTCACGCAGCGAGACTACTTCGGCTTCTAATTCTTCCCTTTCTTGGTTGCTTTCTTCCAACTTCTTTTGAAGTGACTCTTCAATGCATTTATGTTCTTCAACTTCAATTTTGAGACCTTGAACTTGTTCTTCAAGAGTTTTGGAACAGATCTTCTCCGCCTTAAGATCTTTTATAAGCTTGATTTCTTGCTCATAAAATTCGTCTATGGTCCATCCTTCTTCTTTTTTGTTTGATACCTCTTGCTTATTGTGCTTGGGTTTATTGTGCTTGGCCATAAACAATACTCTCTCATTAGCTTCTTCTTCACTATCATTGTCTTCATTGGATGATGAGCTATCTTCTTTAGAGAGGAAGTTCCTTTTGGATCCTTGCTTGTTGAATTTCTTAAAGCCTTTCTTTCTTTTTGAGTTGCCATTACTTTTGTTTGGAAATTTTGCTGCGAAATTCCCAACCTCATTATAGCTGAAACATATCAATGGAAGTTTACCTTTGAATTGTCCATTACCAATTTGTAGTTTTCTCGTGAAGTAAGCATATTCTTCATATGAAAGACCTTCTTCATCATCTCCCTTTTCTTCACACTTGCAGGTGCGTGTCTTTTCAATTGAAGGTTGTTTATCCTTATTGGTTTTCTTAGACGCAACGAACGCAGTTTCTAGATGCGAAGTACCATGAGAACTCCATGTAATTCCTCTTTGCTTAGTTTGTCCAGATTTGCACTGTATTATAAGACCGATACCTTTGGGTTGAGTCTCCCTAGTAACGTTCTAAGAATCTTCCGTATAATAGTCTTCTCGTCAACTGGCTCTCCCAATCCTTCCAGAGTATTGGTTATTTCATCAACGTATTGAAAGTATGCATCAATGTTGCAATCTTCTTTCATTCTGAGTTGCTCAAATTTGTTTATAGATTGGAAGCTTTGCTTCTTTGACATTTGAGTCACCGCATATATATTCTCAAGCTTGTCCCATACATTTTTGGGTGGGATACAACCCAACACCGTGATAAGCAGATTCAATAATTCCACCGATAATAATATTCTTTGCTTTTGCATCATTTACATAATTCTTCTTACCTTGTTCATCCACGGTTGATGTAAATCCATTTTGAACAGTTTCCCATACTTCGTAACCTTGCGCCAAGAGATAGACCTCCGTTCTTCCTTTCCAGAGTGCATAATTATTTTCATTGAACAGAGGTACGCCATTCTTGGTATGCTCCATGACCTCCTTCCAGCTGTTAAACTGCTATTGAAGGAACCAAGCTCTCCGATACCAATCACAAAATACCGAGGGGGGGGTGAATCAATATTCCTTTCAATTAGAGCATTATTTAATATTCAATTATTATCAGTGTATGTACAATGATATCAGTAAATAAAGGAACACAAATGCACACACGTTTTAAGGTGGAAATCCACTCCGGGACCAAAACCACCTAATGCTTTTCTAATAATTCTTTAATATTCAACTCCAATTGAAAACAAAGCTCCAACTTTCTATAATATAGAAAATAATTCTTCTCCAACTCCCACTGGATGGATGCTCCAACGCCCAAGATTCTTCAGTAGTCAACTGAGTGGATGCCCCAACACCTAATGAGCTACAACTCACCCTAGCACCACCCTACCACCCTGTAGAAGAATAAAAGAAGAATGGACTCCCATACCAGGGAAAATGGTCCACTTTACAATGATATAGAATGATGCAGAAGAAGAAGATATACTAGACCATAACCCCAACTTTGACACAACCACGTAATGATGATCCTAGACCTCCCAACACTTCCCCTTCAACCCTTGGCAGATAGACACTAGTACAATTTGTACAATAATATATTTACAATGACTAAGTATAATGATACCTTTACAATAATTGTATGCAGTGTTGCCCACTTGAAGACTTCATATGATGAACTTCTTGCTGCTGTTATGCACCTTGGTTGCTGCTCTTATCATGCTACCCTCTGCTGCACCTTGCTTTTATTTGCTGCCATAGAAATTCTGGTCCTTTGCAACCCTTGACAACACATGATCTAGCTTTTTCTTGCCTTCTAGGAGCTTGATATTGAATCTGGTGTATCTCTGTTATTTCAGATCCTCAATATCTTATTTTCAGTCCTATAGTAGTCCTTTGAGTTATCTTTCAAATTCCATGTCTGACCCAATTTGGATTCTTCAAGAGAGAGTTATACCCAATCTCTCACAATGCCTTAATTATGGACTGTTTCTTCATTTTGCTCTGAAATTGATAGAGCGAAAACTACAGACTATGCAATATCTTCCACTTTTTACGGAATTCCAATCTGATACTCAGAGAGAGAGAGAGAGAGTTATGATGATTTTACCAAGGTCACTTCTTTGAGATGAATTTGAGGAGCCTGCAAAAACCTTGACTTCCAGTCTTCCACAGATCATATCTCCAAAACTATTGCACAACTTGTTCTGAAATTTTTACTGCAACTTCCTCAGGAGTTTGGCTTCACGTCATAAAACTTTCAACTTCTGAGCCTTTGTAGAAAAAAAATTTAGAGTGAAAATACCATGATGACCTGTTTCAGATGGCCGAATCCCTTGCCTAAGGAGAAATGAAGATCACAATATATATGAATGCCTAAGTTGAGAGGCGCTACAACAAGTGAACGTGTGAGGGATTTAGGAGCATTAAAAATATTAATTATGAATTTTCAATGACCCATGCCCCAACCCCATGGGGTTTTAGCCCACTAACTGGGGTACAAACTTCAAACATGAATATCTCTCAAACAGTGAAGAATTACAGACATGCACACATAATTTCAACTTAAATATCCGAGACAAGTAGAAACCATCAAAAAAATTATTGACCCAGAATATATTAATTTGGTAGGTCAAAATTTCCATGCAATATTGGGTTAGCCCCTGGTGCTGCTTGGGTTGACATCAATGACAACCGCTGATCAACAGCTTGATCCTCATAAATGATAGTTGTCAATAAGAAGAAGTAGGTTTTGTGAAAGTTTTGGTGCAACAGAATGATTAGCAGAAACAAACCCTTAACTAAGTTCGGGACAACTGACATGGCAGATCTTGTGCAAGTAACACTCAATACCCACTACAGTTACTTTTGGTTCAACACTATTTGGCAGAAATTTGAGGTGAAATTTTGCCCTTCTTCTTAATCCCTTTTCGTAATTTTCCTCTAAAAATTCTTCTTTTTTTTCCTATTTAAAAGATTGTCCCTCCCTTTCTTCAAAAATAATTTTCCCATCCTATTTCGTTTTCCCCCCTCTTTTTCCATGAAATTGTTTTCCCTATCCCTCTTCTTTTTGTCCCTTTGTTCGATTGTCTCACTCTCAAATCTCCCTGATGATTTCCTTCCCTTTCTAAAAAATCTTACCCCTGTCTCGCTTCTTTCTTCCCTCATGAACTCAATTGCAAGATCTGATGGTTATCAAAGAATTTATTGATGAGGTCGAAAAAAGCATGAAGACACCAAGAAATGGAAAATAAAACTCCTTTGAAATTTTTGCAAATTCCTTTAGATCCAACCTGTATATTATTTAATAAATTATGTAAGAAACTTTGCTACAAAATACCGCAACACTTTTGAGTGCAGGAACATATGCCTAGTACAAGAGTACATGTTTAGTGCAGAAAGGATGGTCCAAGTATAGGAATGTTGTCATAAGCATGAATGGATGCACCACTGGAATGAAGGAATGAAATAATATTTTAGAAACTATATATATGCTTAGACTTTTATTTTTATCCTTTCTTGACAGGAATTTTTTTTTAAAACGGTGCAGAGATATAATGAACTTAAACCTTATCTTAAACTAAGTATTATGTATATCCTATTTGAAGTTATGATGTGATCGGGATATGTGTGAAATACTTTCGTATCAAATTACAACCTCCTGACCCCTGATCAATCATTATGGTTGCGTCGATATCACATAATGCCTTTCATTTTTTTGAAAAAAATCCTTCCCATAACCATCACCTGTACCTATCATCGTTACTCCATTTACATAGAGATCATACCCAATCTGCAACCTTTCCAAGACCGAATCCTTGCGATAAAATTACCGTTTAAGATCTCCTATATGAATGGAAGGACATTGTACATGTAGCTTAAATAGGCAACTGTTGAAACCTTCTAAGACATATCCCTACTGTTTTTGATTTGGCACTCTTAAAGTCTAAAAAACTAGTGCAGTCTCTGAGGAGTTATGGTGTCTGTTCGTATTGAACCCTGGTTCATAAAGGGGCTGGAAAGCATAGTTGAGTATAGGGATAGTTTTCCCCTATTGCAGGAGTCGGGATTCCTTCCCTTCCTACTCAAATTCGACGGCTATGACTCCGTTGTCACGCCCGAATTTTCTCGCACATTCGATGGGAAACAACGAAAGTCGGGTCCTTGGAATTTCGGTGACAAAAAAATCCCTCTCCCAAGCCACGGGATTAGTAGTTACAGAAGATAAATGGTTCAAGAAGGGGGAAGTTGAGAAAGGATCTTGGCGTCTGTTTTTTGTGAACCAAGATCAGAAGGTTAATTGGAAAATTGGGCTTCAAAGGAATGCCGTGGTGGAAAAATGGAAGTACTTGCTATACATTATACAGAAATTCCTCACCTGTGAAGGGAGGTATTTACTGACTTGCATGTACCATATCCGCCTCTTGCTTCATTTTGAATCGAGTAAGTCAATTAACTTCCCTCATTTCTTGTTAAAAATCCCGGAGAATATGTCTAAATCTATATACAGAAGAGTAAGGGAAATCAAGTAGGGCTTAAGTTATATCATTATGTATTGATTACGATGTTAATTAAGAAATAATTAGAAGGAAAAGGAATGACATAGGAGGAGTTTTTGAAATCATTTCAAGGAGGCACTGTGAAGAAATTAAAACCCCAAGGTATCATAAAACTGTGAAGACTAAGAAGCCCCAGTCCAGGAATTTGACACCCGAGAAGGAGAAGAAGCCCATGAACGAAACCCCTAGTCTCTCGAAGAGATTGACCAAGAGTTCTCTGAAGAAATGATGTGCCTCCTCAAAGGGAGATCCTACTACATCAGCCACCCCAATAAATATTGATGACTTTGAGGAATGTGCCCCTTCTACAGACTCTCATGCAAAGAACCCTCCTCCAAATTCACTAGGGTGAGATGACCTTTCTCTTTTAGTAGATGTCACAGTTGTTTCAACGTTCAGTACAGGTTATGTGGAAGAGGAAGATGATATCCCTTTGTAAATTCTGATTAAGAGAACCAAGAAAATAAAAATGACTAATACACAGGATGAAAACCCAGTGAAAAATTCGGTAGTGGACAAGACTAAGGATACGATTCCTCAGGGCCCTATAAAACAATGTGAAGAAACCTTTGATAATATTGGTACTTATTTTGAATCAATTTTTGAAGGTATTCCAATGCAAGGAGAGGCCAAGGGAGAAGACCTTGCTTGTTGCATGCGCAGTCAAATTGAAGAATTAAAATAACAGATCTTTATGCTTGAAGTTCTAAACCAGACCAAGAAGAATAGGAGTGTAGAGTTGATGAAATTAGTGTAGGAAAAGAAACAACAGGAGAAAATTTGGAAATTCCGCACATATAAATGGAACATTCGCCTCAATAAGGTGATGAAACGTCTCAAGAGAGCTTGCAGTGGAAAATCAAGACCAGGAAGGACAAGAATTAGCATTTGAATTCAGGATTAAAGGAAGTCTTCCATGTTTTTTTGCAGAAGGTTAGTCAAGGTTGTGTGAGGGCACACAACAAGTTGAGGTTGGGGGGATTTTGGTTACCAAAATTGTCCTATTCCCCCCCCTAATTCCACCCTAACCACACTATCCAAACCCTTTTTTTAACAAGTGGAACCTAACCCATTCCTGCACTCCTTCATGGCTTTGGAATCACAGGTTACATAAACTTAATTATTAATTAAAAAAGGGTTTAAATGGTTTATTTTGTCTTTTTAACTTATTTATTTATTTCCCGAAGAGCATGGTAAAATAGAAGTACTAATTATCATAAACATGGTTGGTGCAGGAATGTTCCAGTACCATATTCCATTCCTGCACTCATGGGACAACCGACAATATTACTAAGAATAATCATGACGACTCATTGACCAATGCACACTCCTTGGTGAAGAACCAATTTTTCACTTGTTTCACACCTTGATTAGGCTTGGAGCGTTGAGGAGAACATAGGAAGAAGAATTCTGGGGTCTTGACCAGTGCCCTAATTTAGCCTTTTCTAACATCTAAGGGCCTAAAGATACATTTTTTTATGGATTTATTTTTATTTATTATTATTTATTTATTTATTTTTTGCTATTGCGACAAAAGAGCCGAGTATTGTATTTAATAGGGTTTCTAAGATAGACCAGTTAGTGATACTTTGGAGAATTTTTTACTGTTATTTTCTATTTCCCACCTCTGGGCTGGAACATGGAACTCATGTTACATATTTGCAGTTATTGAATTAATACAAGGAGTTATGCCAGTTTGTTAATCTATGGTTTCAGATTTGATGTGGATGATTTGTTTAAGCGTTTGATTTCCCATATTTCGTAAGGGAAACAAGCTAGTTGGTAGGGCCTAGCCAACCCAACTCGTTCTCCCTCTGTCTACAAGAGAGTGCTAGTATTTCATATGCAAATTTAGAGTAAAGGCATATTTAGTTTATGTATTTAACTTTATAGATTTCCATTTCTTTATGAGTTGTGTGTTGACCGGATCTGGGGTTTGACAGTTTGATTTCATTTACATTTATTCAATAATGTTGTAATATTTCATTCCCTTTCATTTATGCACCGTGAGGATTTATTTCCCTTTTTGCAAGAGCGTGTTTTGATTTAATATGTTTTAGTCTGCAAAGTGTGGTTTATCTCAAGCCCGAACAATTCATTTCTGCAAGTTGTTTTATTTTTGTTATGTAACAATGTGCTTCATTTATAAGGTCACATTTATACTCCCAGCAAGTGTGTACCACTTAGGGATTAGATTGCTCGGTTTACTTACATTTCTTAAGTATTGATGAAACCATGTTTACTCCACAGAAACGGTACTTGTACCAACTCTCTTGTGTAAACAGTTGAGGTCTGTTGCAAAGATTCTTGACTTGAGACATCTGCCTTAAAACGATATAAATCTTGTTAATCAATGATAACATTATAAGGGATGCTCTGTCTCTCGGATTAAAATGCTTACCTATTTGGAAACTCTGTTGTGACAAAATTCTCTTTTAATTCTTGCAATGTATGTATTTATTAATGAGTGAATATTGAGAATTATGTTGCTTTGAATGATTCATTTACAATTTCATTTCTTGCCGTGATTTATCTTTATTTCATTTACAATTATTTCTATTTAAATTTGATACAAGTGGTTGGGAATAGTAATAATTTATAGTACATGAACTCAAATACCGGTATAGGAACAATGCTCTGGTACAAGAATATCGTTCTAGTACAGGAACGTTGTTGTAGTGTAGGAACACTGATCTAGTCTAGAAATAGAACAATTATAATAGAGAAAAATATAACTAGCAGTTTCATTATCCTCTATGTCTTTTACTGTACTGTCACTCAGCCATATAGATCTGGTTTCTCTTTTCATTTACCAGGATTTTTTTTTCTGTTCATTCAAGTTGTTTTCATTCAATTCTTGCAAGTGTTTCTTTTTGCTAATTCCAGTGCTAGAATTTCCTTGGTGTTATTTTCTTTCACTTTTTCGATTCTGCAAGTGTAATTAGGAAGATATAAGTAAATTTAGCAGAAATTTCATACCATTATTCTTGGCATTTCCTGTGATATGCCTCGAAGCTTACAAAGCCCTAGGTTGAAAATTAAGTGTTGAGGGAGTTTGTTGAATTACAACTCTGCCACCCAACAAGCATAACAAAAGGGAATACTTATGTTTCAATCAATAATTTGAAGACTACAAAACTTAAAGAATCAGAACGATCACTTATAGAACTTCAAAGAAGAAGCCTGGAGGTTGATAAAATTCAACAACAAGTCTACGATTATTTTGATACTTTGGAGAGAGACGCACACAAAGAAAAGGTAAAAGAAAATTCTTCTATTATTGAGCATGCTTTCAATAGCGATAGTTCAATACATACTATTCAAAATCCTGTACATAATGATGATTCACCTTTCTCTATGGAAAAATATATTATTAGAGCATTAAAAGAAGAAATAGTTGAATTAAAACTCCTAGAAAAGCATGTGAAAAAGGAAAATGAAATGCTAAAAAAAAAAACCATAAGATGATTAAGCAAATGTACTATTGTCATCATAAAAAATGAAAGCTCAAGAAGATCAACAAGGCTCTTCAACAAAAAATAAAGGGATTAAAAGCAAATATGTTAATGAGGAAGCACAGGTGGTCTGTCGCCATGAAGAAGAAAGGAGTCAAAAGTAACTTGAATATCCTGATCCAAGCTTTTGAAACTATCCTCTAAGTTACAATATTATCAAAATTTTGAAAACAATTCCAACATGCATGTGAACATGCAACACCCTAAGCACCAGGGAATGTTTAACGATCAAATAATATCTTTTTTATAGCCTATTACTTCAATTTTTTGTGTATTTTCCATATAAACCCTAATATCCTACTTGTTTTTGCACCATTTTGCTATCTTTCCATGAATAATAAGTCATTTGAGCTATAAAAGACATAAAGAGGTAAAAGTCCAATATCTTTCTAGTTCTATATGTTTTACTTTATAAAATTGGGTTAATTTGCAAAGATTATATAAACCAACATATTTTTTAGCTTTGATGACACTCTGTAGCTACATCCAAGGTTCAATTGGTTTCCAAAGATAACATGTCAACTCAAGCACATAAGCAGGTGTCAAATATCTCTAGTGTGGAGTCCATCTGTTTGGTGTAAGGAAAAGCTCATCAACTGACCACAATAGCCCGGTCAAACACCGAGTCAACCTTCGTGCGGCATATGGTATAGAGGAAGAATTTAACGATACTAATATTTGGTAGTAGATTGAATTCAAGCTAGGGTGAATAATCATATTCAAGAAGCTAAATATCAACAAAGCAAATGATGATGTGTGCAAGAAATCTTCATATGATTCTTTGACTCATCAATGAATTGTAGGAATTAGAACTTCAAATGATATGACACTTAGTCATCGTTTATCTGTTTATATTTATAGCAATGGTTCTCTCTATTAGTTATTGTAATAAAATATTATAAATAGGACTTGCTGAGAAGTGAGAGTCATCTTTTGTATCTCTTGTCAATGCAGAACAATATTATGATGTACACATTGTTTTAATTCAAATATTGTCTCTTGTTATCATTGCGCTTGGATGAGAAGGTTACATATGTGATCGTAAAGTTTCTTGAGTGTTTTTAAATCGTGTGAGACTGTAGTATAAACTTTTCACCTACTTTTTCTTTACTCTTTTTTTCTCACACTCTTTTTTCTTTCATAGTTATCTCTCGCTTTCGCTTATTGAGTTATTTTCTTTTACATGTTTTTCAAGTGCTTGGATTAAATTTTAAAATACCAAAAGAACATTTATTAGTCATCCATTCACTTATATTTTCCTCTTATTCATATTTTAGTCTCAAATTCATAGATATATCAGAGTTTCTTGCATGAGCATTCATAGGCATATCATAGTGTTACTTTATGAATGAATTATAAACCTGAAACACATGCCTTCTGAGGATTTTCAATTCCAGTTTCATAGTTTCTCTTTTAAGATTGTTTCACAGTTTCAAAAATAGGTTTCCTTTGCCTTCATATTTAGTTGTATTGCTTTCATGATAAAGGTATTATTTTCATAGATATTTGTCATTTCTTTTCATAGAATAAAATGGTATTTACTTTTCTTAGATCAAAATTTGAATGCTCTTGTAGAATAAATTTATTGCTCCATTAGTATAGATTGTTATTGTCAATTTCATTAGATTAGATTTATTGTTTTAATTAGTACAAAAAGATAGATTATGATTTTATTTCTCTCATAGAATAATTGTCTTTACTTTCACAAGATTGGAATTCAGATAGTTGTCTTTACTTTCATGCTTTGATAGTCATTTTCTCACTTTCATTAGAAACAAGTATGTGTGCTTTGTCTAGATTTCATCTCGTAAACAGAATTCTATTGCATTATTAGACTCCCAAATTTTTTTTTTTCTAGAATAAGACTTCATTGTCACTTTTTAGATTGATATTGCTTGCTTAATCATTCATTTCTTGAGAGATTAGAATCCTTTATTTTAGAACTTGAAAGTTGATTTCCTAAAACATATAGTGTATTGTTCTTTATAAGTCTACGAACCTAGATTTCCATTTTAATGTAAGTAATTTAACACACAATTAAATTACCCAATACTAGAGGTTAGAAAGGAGAAGGCTCACTTGACCAAGGCTAGGGTGTTCATTGGGTTGGCTGCATTTACACCAAGATATAATACATCTATTATTAGGTTGTTTTTCCGAGTTGGGCTTTCCAGAGTAAATCATGGTGGGCATAGTTTATGTTTGTCATTGCTTGAGTGTGGTTGTAAGGGAGCATTAGGAGGGGAAAAAGATTGAGGTAAAACATGCTATCCACCCATGTATAAATGTGTATTCTGAAGAAAGTGATCAAATTCATTAGAGTTAACATCAAAGTGGATAGAGAAATGAATCTTCTTATTTATACAACCTTTTCAAACAATGTTTTTCCTTGTTCTATGTCCTCTTATATTCCAATGGAACCTCTACCAAAGAAAACCATCTAAATAGTTGTCATAAATTCAATTCAGATTCTTCAACCATGAAATACAATATGCAGAAAGAAGCTACACTTTCACATAAATTTATTTAGTGGGCCTTTAATCATTTTCTTCCATGGTATCATTATTGTCATCTGTTAAACACACACATGGTGTATGGAGAAACTAAACACACACATAGAAAGGTAGGCATTCATTGCTTCTTTATTACACATAGATGTACATTTATAATACAATGGTGTGACTCTTGGATTCATCTTCCAAGGTCACTTGGATTCCTTTGTGACTTTTCGCCTTCCACACCTACCCATGGAGGATTAGGTGTTCAACATTCCCCCCCTTAATCCGAAGGGGTATGTGTGAGTCCAAGGAGAGAGTTGTAATACCAATCTGAAAAGTATGCATGGCATCACTTAGGCTGAATTAGCTCTCTAAGATGTTGTCATAAAGAGGTGGTTTAAGGATGACCACCAACACTGGAACGCAATGCTTATTGCAGTTCCTGGAACTCTTCCAAAACTAACAAGAAGCTAAGGGCTTCTACTAGAGGAATTGTCCCTCATATTTGAAAAGGGAGACCTTCAACCTAAAAGAAGGGAAGTCTATAACCTGTGATGGTTTAAGGATGACCACCAAAATTGGAATGCTTGATGCAATTCCTGGAACTCAACCAAAGCTGGCAAGAAGCTGAAGTCTTCTGCTAGAGGAAGTGTTCTGAAAGAGGAAGAGTATCAACCTCACATAGATGGTTTAAGGCTGTACATCAACCAAAGGCATGCTCATGTGCATCCATGTCTCCAGCTACAACTCTGAATCTGGAATGACGAATTTTGGCTCAGGCTCGCTTGAACTAATGTGTCTCTGGCTACAAATTTGAATCTGGAATGAGAGATTATGGCTCAGGCTCGCTTGATGTGGCGTCGAAGCTTATAGATGACCACCATTTCCCCCCCTGTTAGGTACAAGGTGAGATGATGGCGAAAACTCAACTGCAAGTTTGTTCAATATACGAGAACAAGTTCTGACATGTGACCTAAACATCTTCTTGGATGTTAATGCCCATTGCCAAGAAGCGATCCATCCAAGATGAATCTTTGTTCTTGTAGGAGGCTTGTTTCTGAAGCCTCTGTGTGAAGAATGAGTGTGTCAACCACAGTGTTTGCATGGATGAAGATCAAAACAATGATCTTTCATATGGCCAACTCAATCACAGTGTTGGCATTTTACAATTTGTTGTTGTTGTTGTTGTAGAAGAGGAGTAGGATCTGGAACAACTGCAGGTGAAATATCATAAAGAAATTTGACACTCTGAAATTTGATGGGCTTGGAGTAGTTCGGAATATGAAAGGACAACGCCTTGTCATATCCAAGACTAGTTCTGTGCTTGTTGTGGACAAGCTCTTCCCAAGGTCTGATGATGGGCTTGGGAAGTGCAGACTGAACTACTGCATTTGCATGTAAATCTGCTCTTGTACAAGGAACTGAATGTGAATCGTCTGCAAATTTATATTCTTACTGTTGATGAGAGTCCTTCTCAGTTTTTTGAACAGAAACAGGTTCAAAATGATGACTCTTTTGCTGAAGTTCATCTTGTTGAAGCTAAGACTCCAACTGCAAAAACTCAATCTTGTCTTGTGCATCTTGCAAGCAAGTTTGAATATTAAAAAGAGCATTCTTGCTCATTTTTACCATATCATGAACATTGGAATGAATGAGGTTATTCAACAACTCTAATGCATCATTGATTTTAGCCATTTTTCTCAACAACTCAGGCTTCAAGAAATAAAGGGTGTCGGCTTCAACTGATAATGCACCCGTTTATAATGTGATTCAACTTACTTTCAAAATAATACAAATGACTTCAAAGACCCTTTTCTTTCATGAACTTCCAATTATGGAATTCCCAAAGAACAAAATCTGCTACTCAAATTATGGAGGACCTCAAGGTGTAAACTTGGCCGTCTGATTAGCAAGCAACAATTTCTCAACAACTCAAAGCTATACTTCAAACACTGATTGCAACTATGAACTAAGAAGCAATATCCACTCTCAATATTAGTACAATACAATGTCACTACAAATATTTTTTAAATGTGCAGCAAAAACCGCTGTGCAATAACCCTTTAAGTCAGATGATTTCTCTCTTCTTCAAAGAACTATTTTACACCAACAACTCTAATTCCACAAAAAGATATTCACAAGCTTGGATGCTTCACTATCAATGAGCAGATGGTCTTGAGCTTGCTGTATTACTTCACAATAAAGAGGAAGGCAAATTCCAAAAACTATGAGTAAGTTTTATGATGCCACCAATTTTCAACATTTTCCTTCCCATTGTCAATCTCTTTGAGAGAGTTACCCTTCTATACATGCCACAAATCTTGATCATACAACACAAACTTCACTTTTCACCATATAAAATCCATATATTCATTTATTCATATACCATCTATAACATCTCCTCTCTCTCTGTTGTTTTTTTTTTCTTTTCTTTTTTTTATGGAAAAAAACATTTAGGGAAAAAAAGAGGTATTATCTGGGGCAGGTTTTTACTGGGGGAGGTGTTTACTGGGGGAGGCGACTACTAAGGGGAGGTATTTACTAGGGGAGGTTTTAACTGGGGAAGGTGTTAATTGAGGGGGGTTTTATCTGGGGGAGGTGAAATTGTAAAAAAAAATTAAAATTAAAAGGCGGAATTAAAAAATCAAAACAGGGAAACGCGTGGGAGGGGAGGGAGAGGGCCGAGGGGGCATGAGTAAGTGCAGAGGGTCGAGTGGGTTTGTGTAGGGTTGGGAGTGGGATGGGAGGGTCAAGGGCCGTGGGAAAGGGGGGCACGAGTAGGAGTAGGGGCGTGAGCGTAAGGGGCCTGTTTGAAGAGGAGAGGGGGTAGGGGATAGTGAGAGGGGAGAGGAGCGATGAGAGGAGGGGGTGGGTGAGCGGGAGGGGAGAGGAGCCGTAAGGGCCGAGGGGAGGAGGGTCGTAAGGGCATGAGGAGGGAGGGAGGAAGAGAGTCTAGGGGAGGTTCAAGGGGAGAGGGGGATGGGGGGAGGGGGTGGGGTAAGGGGAGGTGGAGGGTGGTGAGGTCGGGAGGGGAGGTAGGGAGTGAGCGGGCTGGGGATTAGAGTAGGGGAAGGGCGAGCGAGCGAGGGGGGTGTAAGGTGGGGTTGGGGTGGCTGTGAGATGATGGTCGTGGGCCGAGGAGTGTAGGTGAGGGCGTGAGGTGAGGGTTGGGATGAGGGGTGAGGGGGGTACGTGCAGGCGGGGTTGGCTGTTGGGGAGAGGGGGCCGACACAGCGTGTGAGGAAGGCCAAGGGGGATAAACAATAATTTTTTTTATGTTTTTTTTTTTTTTTTAATAGAAGGAAGGAGTATGTGTATAAACAGTAGAATATTTTTCACAGCAGAGAGCTGGAGAAGTTGCAGAAATTTGCAGAAATTGTAAAAATTTAACAGTAATTTGCAGAAATTTGTAGAATTGTCAGTAAAACTCAGAATTTTTCAGAGACCCACTTTAGACAGTAGCAGGCAATATTTTTCCAGCATCTCTCCAACTCAATCCTTTTCCAAAATTCAGAGATTTCACAGTAAAAAGTAGGCAGAAAGTGCAGAAAAATTGCATAATTTGTAGTAAAAACTAAATGCAGCAGGGAGCAGTGAGAAAAATTGCACACTTCTGAATGAACCCAATAGAATAATTTATGAATGCTGCAAAAATTGATTCCAGAATGCTGCAAAGGAATCTGAATGCAACAAAAATGACTAGAATTTTTGCAGATTTACACAGGCCACAAAAATAAATGGCTCACACAAGGTTGAGCTGGTTATGAACGTATCAACTTTGATACCATGTTAAACACACACATGGTGTATGGAGAAACTAAACACACACATAGAAAGATAGGCATTCGTTGCTTCTTTATTACACATGGATGTACATTTATAATATAATGGTGTGACTCTTGGATTCATCTTCCAAGGTCACTTGGACTCCTTTGTGACTTTTCACCTTCCACACCTACCCATGGAGGATTAGGTGTTCAACACCATCCATGTTAACTGCAAAGTTTTTTAATTTAAAATTACAATTGGGAATTCCTAGCTCCATTGTTGCACCTCTTCTTCCCTGTCAAATGACTCTAAGAACCATATTTCTATTAGTTTATTTCTTGGATGCATGTATCATATATTTTCCTACTTTGCTTATGTATTAAGTTTGTTGTGGAAATATTTTTATCAAGGAGAGGCCTGATAGTGGCGCATTCTCAATTGGTTAAAGCATCCTTTATTTACTTGATTTGGAGAAAATGGCCAAACTAGATGATTTGATAGAATCATTAATCACTTTAATTTTGTCTATTATTCATAACACATTTCAAATCAGCAAGGACACTATCTCCAACATTCGAATCTATTTGCAAAATGCACAAAACAAGATTGAATTTTTGCATCTCGAATATTAGCTACAATAGAAGAGTCGTCATTTTGAACTGGAATTTATTCAGAACAATTATTTGTTTGAAACAGACTTCCATAAAAAACTAGAAAGTGATAAAATTAGCGAGGTTGAAGTTGATTGTCATCAAATTCCCATTACAAGAGTAGTTTTGCGTAAAGATGCAAAATTTCAGGTTGCACTTCCCAAGCCGATAATTAGACCTTGGGAAGAAGTTGTTAACAATAAGAATAGAACCGATCATGGATATGTGTTATAGCATCATTTATGACCTTTATATACTTGATGATCTATGTATTGGCCTTGGGCAACCCTTTCCATTCAGACTTGGTCATCTTCTTAAAAAACAATATTTTGAAGTCCATACGCGACTCTGCCCTGTCAAAATGCGTGCAATCGCGGGTCCTCTAATATCTGACCTGCATATACATTTTAAAATATTAAAATATATAAAACTCCCTATAATTTGGGCAGGGTTTATGGGTTACACTGGAAGCCCACCTACAGGAGCTTGCGACCAAACTGTTTCCCAACTGAAAAAAATTGTTTTGAGGAAGTATAAATACACCTCATGGGGAAGGACCAAGGGAGGAGAGAGATAGGTATTGATACTATAGCCTATTGTAGCCCAGACCAAGTATGATTATACCTGTGCCTCCTGCAGTTCCCAGGTTCAGGAAAACCTTGTTTCCTTCTTTGAGATGTTCACCTCCTTTATGTGACATCCTTGTGCAACTTTATGGAAGAAGATTGTTGAGGCTTGGTTTGGACGGATCCAGACGGTTTCGCTTGGAGACGTGGCTGATTTCATGTGATATTTCTCCACATATTTTATTACATCAATAAAGAAGCTCTGTCCCGTTCCTGATGTCATGATCTTATATGCTTTTTATGATGTTAATGATTTCGTAATTGTTAATTGCATGTTATCTTTTATAAGTTTATGTGATCTAACCACTGACATTTAGGATATATATGTTGTACAAATAGTATATGTGCTTTGTCTTGAGTGAGTTGCAGGTCTTGAAGCATGTGGAGAAGCAGAGGGTTTGCACCCTGCGGGAATGACCTAAAATGTAGGACATACGGGTAAGGTCATCTCTCCCAAGTTTACTAGTTTAAGCATTAGGACCTTTAGTTTGATTGCTTCTTGTTGTCGTATACATTTTGCTCTGTTAGGTCCCTCAACACAGACCTTAGGGTAGTTTCACCCGCAACAGAATTGGCTACTCCATTGAGGATTACATTCATGTAATTCCTAGTTTGGGTTGTTTTCTCTGGATTTGGGTTTCCTGGCTGATGTGATCACTTTCCCAGTCTTATTGGTTCTTTATCCATCTAGGAAAATATTCTAATCTTTTGGATCAGGCTTGGATTTTTTTATTTTTCTTTTGTTGCCTTTTTTATACACAACTTTTAGTGCACACAGTTGCATATGCACTCATTCTGGTCCAAAGAAACACGTGTATACGCAAGTTTACTTAGACATAGACGCGTATACACGCACGTTGTACACTGCCAACCTGCACATGGCCAGTTTGAAATGAAAAATCTCTTTTTGGAGTCTTGTAAGGTCTTTTTTCCTATTCTTGGCCACTGTTGTAGAACCTTTGATGTGTCTGGATAGTGTTTCTTTCTGTTGTGTATCAATTTCTCTCTTTCTTTCTTGAAAACCTAGTCAACCTAGGGTTTGCCTTGCTTGGTGAAGTTTCAGTTTTGGATTTTGCTCCTGGACTTATTTTTGAGGTTCTTCGTTGTTCTGACATTTTAGAAAAATGATTTTGTGTTGGGTTTCTCATGCTTAACCTTGTCATTGCTTCACTTTTTTGTTTTTGGCTTGTTGGCTTATTTGGTTTTCTTGATTTCTTGAGATGAGCTTTTTTGGAAAATCTTGAATTTGTCTTCTAGGTTTCTCAAAGTTTCTGTGATTGCTGGAGTTTTATAATGTTGTTTCAAGTCATTTTCTTGAGTTAGTTACTTCATTCCATTTATTAAGTCCCTTCATAAAAGTGACATGGTTGTCTTAAGGAATTTCGAGTTGCTTGTTTGTTTAATTTGTTGATTTGAAATCTTTGGTAGTTCGTGATTTTCTCAAAGAGATTTTGCTGCTTCCTTAAAAAGTGAGGCTAAAAAAAACATTGGTGTTTTCCTTTGCTTTTTCTTTTGGTTTTCGTTTCATGGTTTTCATCAGTTTTTGAGCAATTTTTTAGTTTGTCATTTGGGTTTGGATTGCTTGGTTTCGAGAGAAGTTCTTGAGTGGACTTGTATCCTCTTGTATCAAGTTACTTTTGGCATTTGTGTCCAAGGAAGTCCTTGTTTTAAGTTTGTATTTTCTTTTGTGTCAAAGTGATCAGACCTATCTTGTTGAGAAACTCATTTGCTTCCTTTTTAAAGTAGTCCTAGAATCTGAATTTGGCATTGGTAGTTTTTCATTAGTGTAGTTGCACTGTTAAGCATATTTAGTCTTTTAATAGTTTTTGAGTGTGTGAGCATGATTTTGAAAAGAAATGAAAATTTTCTTGCTTTTACTAGTTGTTTCATAGAACTTGAGTATAAATCTCTTTCATCAAAGAAAAATTTTCATATGCATGTAGCAAGTTTCTATTGATTTCTCTTTTGTGTCAGAACATCACAAGTTGCATTCTTCGTTTACCCATGTCTTGAAAAGAACATCCTTTAAAATAAAACACATAATTTAAATTTGACTAAAATTTTTGATTTGTCATTAACATACACCAACTAGTCTAGGTCAGTAGGGCCTTGGAATAGGTGAGTGGAGATTTAACTCTCCAAGGCCACTCATAATTTCAAACATAGAAGTTGATTAATGAGTGAAAGCCAACCTCGTTAAGTGGACCAGGAAAGCTCTCTTCCAGAGAGTCAAGCGTGAGGGCAAGTGAAGGCAGAGAAGAGAGGTACCCCCTCTCCTATTTGCTGGATCCTGAGCAAAGATCGTTCTGCCCGGCTGGCGATACGAATTGGTGTCCATAGTTGTTATTCCTAGGTATCACATAGGTGACTGCGGGGACAATACCCATGGTACCTGAGGCAGATTTTGCATCACTCTCTTTAATACTTCTGGAGGGTGCCCTTGCGAAGCTTGGGTACTTGCACCGGTAAAGGCTTTTATTAGGAGGTCAGCATAACTATTTATGTTACCTTCGCTAATAGGCATGGGGCGTAATTACCCCAGACTATTCTCGAAAGGTCCTTATTTTCACTTTCTTGTATTTTGGTGTCCGGTACTAATAACCTAGAGTGGAAATATCTGAGAGATGCTTGATTTCTGAATCTTAGGGAAAATTTTGTAGAGAGTGCTCGTTACTCCTAGATTGCTATAGTTTTGTAATTTTTTGAGTCTACATAAAATCTCATAATTATTAAAATTGGTTGACCGTTCAGTTCGTCAATCGAGGAGGCTTCGTTGGCTTTCTACTGTGAGTGCCGAGCCTTCTTCAAGAAGGTGTAGGAGCAATTCTGTTAGTGGTTTCCAACTAGTAGTTGCAAATGCATCAAAGAGTGATCCTTTGCTTGGGGCTATTATTGCTGAGGGTAGTCCTAGTGCTAGTCGTGATTTTGAGAGGAGTACTACAGTCCTTTATCGGGTCCTTTTTTCAGCAGAAGAAGTTGAGATTGAAGAAATTCCTGAACCTCCAGTTACTCCTTCCTCTCCTTTTCTTGCTATATTTCTAGACATTCTATTGTACATTGGGCCTCTATCTCACAGACTGGCTAGTCCTCATATTTCTCCTTTTTGTATTTCAATGGCCACAGCTAGGAACATAGCTTCAACTATGAGTACTTCGAGTGTGCATACTCCTCTTCCAGCCGAGGGAGGAGGTACCATTGCTATTTCGACCATCACTCCCAGTATTGTAATTTTTGGCTCTACCTCCATTCCATCTACGAGTGAGGGCACCCAAGCTTTTGCTTCCCATATTGGTCCCTTTTCATTTGGGATTCCTTCTAGTACAATTCCTTGATTTTCTCTCACTGTTGGATCCGCTGTCTCCATGCCCATGTATTCTATGGCTAGTGGGTCAACTTCTTTTCAGGTTTTCCCCTTCGGAAGTGGTCACATCCCTTATTTGAACCCTTCCTTAGGTTCTTTTCCTTTCTCCGCTCAAGGTCAAGGTTTTAATCCTTTTCTAGGAGGCCAAATCTCTAATGCTTTTCAAGGTTGGAACCCTGCTTTTACTGGGTTGGGAACTGGGAATCAGTTTATGTATGGTCAATAGGGGAATGTTCCTTTCTCCTCCATAGGTGCTTCTCAGGGTTTCTCTCCATTTTCTAAGGCTTGGAACCCTTACCAAGGGGTTTCATCTTCATTTAATACTTATATTGGGGGGAATATCCCTGTTTATGGTAACCCTATGGTGGGAGGGGGTCCTACTCCAATTTCTTTTGGGCCACAAGGCTTTGCTTAAGGTTTAGCCTTTTCTACGGACAATCCATGACAACCTGTGCATCAACAAATCCAGGTTATTCTTTTCAGAATGTTGGGAATCCTTCCGTTGGTGGATGGAATTCTCAGGCTCCTTTGCGCTTACCATTCCAGGAAACCCTAAATTTTATAGATATATCAAAGATGACTAATGATCCTATTCAGTACAACTCGGGTTGGCCTCCGGTCCCTACTAAACTTCCATCAGATATTCTCAAATTTGAAGGGAAGACTAGTGAGGATCCAACTGACCATGTTACCACTTTCCATTTATGGTGTTCATCAAACTCCATCATTGATGATTCAATTAGGTTGAGGTTATTTCAACGCACCCTAACTGGAAAAGCTGCTAAATGGTACAATGAGCTTACTGGGGGCACTTTTTCTTTGTTTGGCAAGTTGGCTACCATGCTTTTGAACCATTTTGAGTTGTCCGTTCGTTATGATGTTGGGACTGAGCTTCTGGTCAATTTCCAGCAAGATAAGGCAAGGCACATTTCTGACCATATTCAGAAATGGAGAAGAAGGAAGAGTCTCATTAAAGCCCATATTCCCAATGAATTCCTTCTCGAATGGTTCCTCAAATCTTTACAGCTAGAAATATCAAAGGATGTATCTCTTTCTGGGGTATTCTTTGAGGAGAATAATATCTTTAGAGCCCAACAGTTGGAACTGATCTATTCTTAGTCTGGGATTCTTAATAAGATATTTCCTTATGCTCCTCATTCCAAAATAGATTTATCCAAACCAAAGCTAGGTCCTCATGCTAATGGGTTTGTTGGTTCGATCGATGGTAGCACGTTTAACCTTTTGAATCAATTGCAACATTTGTCTCTATAATCTGCTCCTTCTATTCAGTCTACGCTATCAGTGTCTACTCCTTCCCAACCCTTAACGATTAATGTTGTTCAATCTTCTAACCCCAAAAGAAATAAAAAATTCAATGGGAAGAAGAAGGGACGAAATAACAAGAAGAATGATAAGGATGGGAAGGGTTTTGCGAAAAAATCCAACGATAATATTGGAGAGGGTAAGAGAGTGTCGAAGAAGAAAGTCAAGTTTCCATGCAAAATATGCACTGGAGACCATCTCACTCATATCTTCCCTAAGATTCAGGATTCTTAGTGCTTTTTAGATCAACGGGGTTCCTTTAGTTCCTAGGTTGTCCTGACTAACCCTTTTCCCCAAGGGAAACAAATTATTGTTGGCGCGAATGCAAATACTGGAGCTATCACAGAGGGAAATCAGAAAGGGGAAAATTCTTCAAATGTATATATGATGAGTGCTCACGTTGATGTCGCTACGAGATCACGTGATTATGGTGAATCCGAGTCTTTGAAGGCTAAGGCCACTGCTAATACTTCCGAGCCACTCCATACTGAAAGGCCCGCAGTCGAACCTATACCTCGCATGCCGAAAGGTTCTGCTAAACGTTCGACAATCAACCCTAAGCGGCCAAGGAAACCCAAAACTACTCATTGTAGAGGATCTGGCTCAGAGTCCTTGTGCTATGTTTGCGTTGGAGGTACTCCAGTCATGCCGAGCACAAAGGAGCGCATTTCTCACTGCAATCAAAGCAATAGATCCAAATAACTCTCTTATTATCACATTCGATATGTCAAATATTAAGAAGAGACTTCCTCATCACATGGTTTTTCAAATCAAATTTATGTATCAAAAAATAAATATTTTTAAAATAGTAGTCGATGAGGGTGCTTCCACATGTGTCATGTCTATCTCATGTTGGAAAGCCATTGGATCTCAAGTCGTTCCTTCACCTACTCTCCTCACTGCATTTGATCGCCATTCTCACAAGCCACATGGCATTGTTCCAACTTTTCCCATCTGTGTTGGGGGTAAAGTTTTCAATATTGAAGTCAAGATAGTCGATGCCAATTTTGACTACAACCTTCTATTGGGGCGGAATTGGATTTATGAGATGGATGCCATTGCTTCATAATTATTTCATATCCTGTGTTTTCCCCACGAAGGGATAGGTGTCACTGTTGATCAGATGGACTATTCTCTAATAGATCCTAATGCATCTTCTAACTCTACTATTCCCTTGGTGAATGATGTCAAGCAACCTATGGAGAATTTAGGAGTCAAAATGTATACCTCATTGATGGGTACCTTTGATCTTCTGCCTCCTTCTATTCATATCAATGCTATATCATCCTCCAGGGCTCCTACTCAAAGAGAGTTGTTTAGAACTCATTATTTTTCAGACCCTTAGACCTTACCTTCTCCTACCACCACATTAGAATAAGGCCAAGTGGGTGGAATGACATTCCATATATCTGCAACAGAGATTGCTTATCAGTCTATTATTGACTCTGCAGATTCCGATCTAGTTTCTCTTTCACCGCAGGATTTGGATGGAGATGTAGCTCCGGCTTGGAAACTTAACTCATCTTCCACTCAGGACTGCCTCGATACTATTCTGCCATCTAAGGAGGCTATCCTTAAGGAAATGAATGGTGTGGAAATACTGTGGGAATTGATCGTCCTTCTCATCTTCGACAGATTTTTGAAAGATGTCGTTATTACAAAATCTTGTTGAATCCAAATAAGTGCATTTTCTCCATCACATCCAGTCGGTTGTTGGGATTTAAAGTTTCTACTAAAAGGATTCGGGTAGATCCCTTCAAGGTTGAGGCAATAATTCAGTTGCCTCCCCCATCGTCTAATCTTCAAATTCAAAGTCTTCAAGGAAAAGCTATTTTCTTGAGGAGATTCATCCTTAACTATGTTGAGGTTATGAAAGGGTTTATGAGATTGTTGAAGAAAGGAATATCATTTCTATCAGATGAATTTTCTCAACGCCCATTCAATGCCTTGAAAAAGGCATTGACCTTTTCTCCTTTATTGAGTCCACCTAATTATAGCAGAATTCCTTTTGTATCTCGCTGTGGTAGAATCTACTATTGGTATGGTTCTGGTTCAGGTGGATGATTTTCTTTGTGAGGATCTTATTTATTATCTAAGCCGAGCCTTGGTAGGTCTTGAATTGAGATATTATCCCATTGAAAAGTTAGCTTTGGTAGCCGTCCATGTTGTTTAGAAACTTAGGCGTTACATTCTCCTTCGCAAAAGGTATGTTTTGGCAGCTGTTAATCCGTTTCAATTTGTTCTTAGTAGGCGAGTGATTGGAGGCAAATACAATCGATGGATTGTCATTCTACAAGAATTAAATCTCGAATTCCTATCTTCTAAATCCAAGAAATCGTTGGTATTTGCGGAGTTGATCTTTGATTTGCCTTGTGGAGATGAGATTATTTATGAGGAGTTGTTCCCTAACGACCATCGTTTCCTCATTTCTTCACAAGATCCTTGGTATGGATATATTATTGTTTATCTCCAGACTTCTAAGTGTTACACTAAAATGTGTCACCATTACTGTCGATTTGGATATCTCGCTATGTAATCGAGTGTCTCAAGTGAATCCCATACGAAGCTTGAAGTAACATAATACCAGGGACAAGAGGAAATTTGGTTTTCATTTCTTAAAAACCATTTTTGAGCACCTGCATATTTTTCTTGAACAAAAGCTGCGCATGCGCAGTTTTTCTATACAAAAACTGTGCAGATTTGTGTCGTTTTCCTGAAAAAAAAGTGCGCAGGTCCGTTCATGCACGTAAAATAAAACAAGTAATTTCTAGAAGCTTTGTTTGGGGAATCTTATCCAAATTAGAAACCTCGAATAGCTACATACCTATGGCTGATCCCTTGGTATATGGAACTAAATTCCTTTTCTTAAGGATCATATCCCTTGAGAAGTGGAACTACAAACCTCCTCATCCTTACTGTTAGTGTTAGTTTAGTCATACTGCCATCAGTGATCAAAATTTCTCTTTTTGAATTTGCATATTAGGTGTCTCATACCGAATAAATTTCACCATTCTGTTAGGTCATGGATTCATTGATGGTAGTAATTCTTCATCAGTTGTCCCTCATGAAGTACTTGCTGATTTTCCTTTCTATGGTCTTTAGTCATTAGTCACTTTTATTGTCAAAATCATATCAGTAGGTCATAGGATGGGTCTCATTAGTTTCTATGGTCTCACCATGGTCAAATTAATGAGTCAAATGTCAATAATGTCAGCAAGGTCATGAGGAAGTCAATAAAATCAGAAGTCACAACATCTGGAAGATCAAAAAGATATTTTATTCAGCTTGACGTAATATTTCGCCTTTATTATTATTCATTATCATCATGTGTAATAAGTCACAATTCAGAAGCTGTTATCTCCAAAAAGTGATGTCCCTGACTTGAGAGAGTTTTCCGCAGCATGTTCAGTGCCAAATCATCTTCCAAGCAGATCCATCAGAAAGAGCCCGAAAAGAGCTTTCCAATGGTATACTACACTCTCAAAACTAACTTCTGGATTGAAATTTATGCTTAAGTGAAGTAAAATTCCCTAAACCTCCCCTATTTCCCATGTTCCCCTTTAACTTTATGTTTAAAGTTTTGTATTTCCCTTTAAAAACCCCTTTTCCTCTTTCCGATTTACAACATCGCATCATAAATCATTTAACACATATGCGATTGAATTATTAACCACTTCCCCTCCATTCCCCGTAGAACTTTATAATAAAAGCTTTATATTATAAAGTTCCGTCACATTGCAATGCCAAACCACTTCCCCACCATGCTTATAATAAAAATTTATAATATAAAGTTTAAAGTTTTATTATAATACATTCCCATCGCAAGTTTCGACGCGATTGGCGCTTCCGATTTCCATATCGCCGATTTACTAATCGCACCCCTCCTCCAATCGCGCCGATCTCCCGATCGCATCCCTCTTCCGATCCTTTGATCGCAGCCCTTCCTCCGCGCTTATGATCGCCCCAATCACAAATAGTTCCGATCCTCCGATCGCAGTCCCTTTCTGATCGCAAGTCCCTCCTCCGATCGCATCGCATTATTTAAAGATAACCCCCAATCTAATCCCTCCAATGCGATTGATCGTGCCTCTCTCCTCCGATCACATCGCACACCCCTTTCGTCCGATGCAATTACCCTTTGGTCCCACCACTTAAATCTTCTGCCCATTCATATATAAAAGAGTTTTTCCCCTTTAATCCGAACTTTGGTTAATTTCATTACATAAAGGTTCTCCCCAATCGCATCGGTGTTTCATATTAATATCACTCCGCCCACTCCCCGATTTCGATTGCGATTACACTTGTATTTTAATATGTTATGTCCCTCTGCCCGTCCATACGATTGCGATTTATATGCGGGTACCGCCCATTTCCCTTCCCTTTTCCCATTTAAAATAAATTTTCCCTTCACTAAAGGCAAAGTTTCATTTCAAAGGGATGTTTATTAAAAAAGTTGGTTTTATTCAAACAACAAATAGAAAGTGAACAGTCAAAGGTCGAGAGCCTAAGATATAATAAAGATATCTAGAACAGCAAGAAAATAGGATCGAATTGCCTATTTTGTCTTCAGTTACGATTCAAAGGATCTACGCTACAGGTTTCGCCTCCTCATTGGTTATCAACAAATTTCAAATGTAACGCAGCTCTTCCTTTCAGAAATATTATTGGCTCTTGTTTTCTATCTTTAGTTTTCAATTCTTGAGCTGTTATAACAGCTCCTCTTTCTGTCGATCTATATTCCCACAAATCGGTTCTATTTAATGTAATTGTAAATCATTTGTAAAGCAATCTAAAGAGTTTGAAAGTCTGAGAGTCTGAATAGTCTGTAACTCAGAAAGTAGGGGAATAGTGTGGAAGAACATCTCTGCGCTACATTGTACAGTTTGACAGGAATTAATAAGAGATGCAGCTCTGATTTGTGGGATCCATGTGATATGAGATTTAGCATTTGTTTTTCTCCTTTGTTTCATACGTGAATTGTTATGTGTTCCATTCATCCATAAACATTTCCTTTTGAATGCTTTCAAGATAGAAAGGTAGAATCCATCTCTATATGCTCTGCCTTGGGAAATCATTCATACTCTGTATTTTTCTTCTGTTTGAAAAAGATCCATTTATTGTGCCCTTTTCAGCTCCGCACCAGTCTTTCCATCCCATCCTCATTAAATTTTAATTGCTAATTTTCTTGCCTATCTTGCCCCATGAAATACCCTGTGTCCTAATTTAATTCCCGGTTTAAACTGTCCCTTTTTATCCCACGCGTCCTTGAAAAATTCATTTATTTTATTAAACCTTTTTCCCATCATTTTATCTAGCCTAATATCAGTCCATTTATTGTGTTCCATTGAATATTCTTTTACGGAGAGAGCCCTCTCCTGTCCTTGTAGGGCTAGCTACAAGGCTGAGCGTGGTTTAGTTGTTACCCTGATTTGCATTTTGCACCCTGGGGTCCAATTCAGGTGCTAACACTTCCTATAAATTCAACATAGGAATGAGAGAATTAGGAGAGACTTGGATTGGTAAACTCGTGCTGTTAGTTTTGGGTCTGAAGAGATTGTCATCAAGGGAAGGAAAGAATACCATTGGAAGAGGCTTGTGACATCAAGGCACCAGGTTGTAAGCTTCTTTTCCCTTTTTATTTTAATACAAAGTAATTGTTCTTTCCTAATTGCGTCTATTTCGATGTTATTTGTGGGATTACTTGATCACTCACATGGTTTATAACTGATTATTGATTCATTTATATGTTTTGTGCTAGAATAAATATTTCATTTACTTTTGATTTTCTATGCGAGATGCTTTGATCCCTTTGAATGTTTTTGTCTAAGAAGATCTCTTTTGGTACGCCATGGAGAAGTTGTGGAAAGCATTCGGAGACACTGTAAAGCATTGAGGAAAATCTAGTTGTGGAAAGTGCTTAAAGGACTTCTACAAGAACTTCGTTAATAGGTAAGTGATCTTTCACATACTACATGTTTCATGTTTCAGCTATAGGATAAGGAAAGCGCCATTGTTTTGTCTGTTTGTTTCTAGTTACTCGTTGGAGTACTAGGGAGATCGCTCTTGTCCGCAAGAGGGATTAATCCGGGTAACAAATTGGTGACCATATGAGGATGGTTTTTTTACTGTGTCAACCTCGTTAAAAAATGAAATAGGTTCCCATGAGGATGGTTATTTTACTGTGTAAACCTTGTTAAAAAATGAAAAAGGTTCCCATGAGGATGGTTCTTTTACTATGTCAACCTCGTTAAAAAATGAAACAGGCTCCCTTAAGGATGGTTCTTTTATTGTATCAACCTCATTAAAAAATGGAACAAGTTCTCATGAGGATAGTTCCTTTTTGTTGTGTCAACCTCGTTAAAAAATGAATCAGTTCATTATGAGGATAGTTCCTGTTACTGTGTCAACCTCATTAAAAAATGAAACATGTCATCTTGAGGATAGTTCCCTTTACTGTGTCAACCTCGTTAAAAAATGAATCATTTCACCATGAGGATGGTTCTTTTACTGTGTCAAACTCGTTAAAAAACGAAACAAACCCATATGAGGAGAATTCTTTTTACTGTGTCAACCTCGTTAAAAAGGGAAACAATTTTCCATGATGATGGTTCTTTTACTGTATCAACCTCATTAAAAAATGAATTAGGTCCTTATGAGCATAGTTCCTTTTCTTGTGTTAAACTCGTTAAAAAATGAAACAAGGTTCCATGAACATAGTTATTTTCCTGTGTCAAGCTCATTAAAAAATGAAACAAATCCTCTCCTAATTAAGTCAAGTCTTTCATGTGATCTTGTAAATGAACCTTCATTCCATCCACCTATTAGTAACCGGTATTCTACTTAGGATAATGAAATGAAGCTTGGGGGGCATGTGCTCTTGTAGGTTACGCTTGGGGGGCATGTGCTCTTGCAGGTTACGCTTGGGCGGCATTAAAAATTATCTCAAGCATGATTTTTCCTTTGTTTCAAGCTTGTGTAAAAATGAAACAAACCTATCTCAAGCACAATTTTCTCTCTGTTTCAATCTTGTGTAAAAATGACACAAACCTATCTGAAGCATAGTTTTTCTCTATTTCAAGCTTGTATAAAAATGAAACCTATCTCGAGTCCATTTCGGTTATTATTTTCAAGACTCGTTAAACTCATGAAAATCCCAAGATTATTTTGCTATCTTTCATTCTCGAAAAACAAATGAAAATGCCGAGTTCTTTCTGTCTTTTCCTGCTCGTAAATTAAATTGAAATTCAACCATATGAGTACACTTTTTATCACTTTTTCGAACTCATTAAAACTTACGAAAAAGCGAAACCATGGAGTCCTCTTTTAAGCCCTTTTTAAACTTTCGGAACATGAAAAGATCGATGAGTACTTGACTATTCGAACTCGTTAAAGTAAATGAACAATGATCCATTCAGTATAAGTTTACCCCTTTTCCAGACTGAACTGGAATAATTATGAAAAAGGTATACGTTGACTAATCATGGTCAACAGAGTTCTCTCATGCATTATTTTATCCTTTTTCAGGATTGAGAGACTAAATTTACGAAAAATAACAACCATAGAGTTTACTTATGTTTTTCTTCTAACTCCCTAAAACTGAAAAACGCCGAGTTATTCCTATACTAGACTCGTTAAAATTTAACAGTAAAGGACCCGTCGATTACAACAATATCGAAGCACTCCTTCCTAGGGTTCGTTAAAAATACTTCAAAGGACTTATCTGAAGGATGAGCTTATACAACAAGACAATGTTATCCTCCTCAATCTTGACAAAAATAAAGAGGTACTTTCCAGTAATGGTGGGGGAAAATTGGGAAAGAACATTCATTTTTGTAATATTAAAGGCAACATATCACTCTTGAACATGACACTCCGTCACATCTTTGTGCGAGTTTGGGAAATCCATTTTCCTCATAGTTAATCAAACCTCATTGAAAGTCTTTAGCTGGTTTTGGGTATTATCGTTGATTCAAATGTTTCCAAGTCATATGTCGTGTCGCCAATATGTTCAAGAGAAGTCCAACCTCAATAAAAATTACCTTGCGATTCATAAACTTCAATCATGTCGATCATCCCTGAGTCAGTCCTGAATCACTTCAAATATTGTTCTTCAAAAATTGAATTGAAGTTTCGTGTTGTAGGCCCTCCTACGATGGATCACTTCCTATCAATTTCAACTCATTATCTAGGAAGTTAATCTAGAAACCTTTTGGTACCTTAGAGCCTGCATGCCTTAATGGCAAGTTTCTCGCTTTCGACGATAGGTTCTCATCATTGACCTTCGATCGAATGATTCTACGAGTGTTCAACTTCAAAACATTTAATCACAATTCATAGATTGTACCGGGAGTACCCTGAGGACCATTGAAATTATTGGTGGTTTCTCTTGCACTTGTTAACGGTTCACATCATTGACCGGTAATCAAGTGGTTTCTACCATGTTCGACTTCAAGACATTCACTTGCATGGTTAGATTCATGCATCGATAGAGATGGAGATCAAGACCCTAGATCTAGTTTCATCCATCCCGGTTGCGTGGAGTTATTAAATATTCATGATTGTAAATATAGATCCATTGATGGCTGCATCCATACTATGTCTACTGTTGACATGGATCTTTTTGTCTTTGTGTATTTCCCTACTATTTCATTGAGTTATGTGTACTCTGAGTATGGGAATGCCTAGCTCAGTGATGTTTATATGAAAGCATGATATGGTAATCCTTGATTGTTTGTTTCAAGTCTTCAGCCAATTGGTATCTGATTCGAACCTTTGACATGATAAAGCGCTTCAGTCATCATTTTTATTTTTATTTTTTTCTTTTTTCTGGATTTGCACTTTAGGGGGCAATCTATTACACTAAAATTTGTCACCATGACTGTCGATTCAGATATCTCGCCATCTGATGGAGTGTATCAAGTGAATCCAGTATGAAGCTTGAAGTAACATAATTCTAGGGACAAGAGGAATTTTGGTTTTCATTTCTTAAAAACCATTTTGGAGAACCTACGTGGTTTGCCTAAACAAAACCCGCGCATGCGTAGTTTTTCTATACAAAAACTGCGCAGATCTACGTAGTTTTCCTGAACAAAAAGTGTGCAGGTCTATTCACGCACGTAAAATAAAAAAGCGAGTTCTAGAAGTTTTGTTTGAGGAATCTTATCCAAATTAGAAACCTCGAACCGCTACATACCTTCGCCTCATCCCTTGGTATATGGAACTAAATTCCTTTTCTTAAGGATCATATCCCTTGAGAAGTGGAACTAGAAACATCCTCATTCTTCCTATAAATTCAGCATAGGAATGAGAGACTTAGGAGAGACTTGGATTGGTAAAATCATGCTGTTGGTTTTGGGTCTAAAGAGCTTGTCATCAAGGGAAGGAAAGGAGACCATTGGAAGAGGCTTGTGACATTAAGGCACCAGGTTGTAAGCTTCTTTTCCCTTTTTATTTTAATACAAAGTAATTGTTCTTTCCTAATTGCGTCTATTTCAATGTTATTTGTGGGATTCCTTGATCACTCACATAGTTTATAACTAATTATTGATTCATTTATATGTTGTATGCTAGAATAAATATTTCATTTACTTTTTTTTTTCTATGCGAGATGCTTTGATCCCTTTGAATGTTTTTGTCTATGAAGATCTCTTTTGGCACGTCATGGAGAAGTTGTGGCAAGCATTTGGAGAGATTGTAAAGCATTGAGGAAAAGCTAGTTGTGGAAAGTGCTGAAAGGAATTATAAAAGCACTTCATTAATATGTAAGTGATCTTTTGCATACTACATGTTTCATGTTTCAGTTATAGGCTAGGGAAAGCGCCATTGTTTTGTCTGTTTGTTTCTAGTTACTCGTTGGAGTACTAGGGAGATCGCTCTTGTTCGCAAGAGGGATTAATCCGGGTAGCACTAAGTTTCCCCTTGATTTTTCGAAATATGAGCGTAGAAAGTTGCATCACTTGGAAAAGAGTTATCTTATTATCGGTGACACTCTGTATCGTCACGATGTCGATTTGATCCTTAGATGTTGCTTAACTCTTGAAAAGGTTGAGGTTGTGTTGAATGATTTCCACAATGGAGCATGTGGTGGTCAAAAGATTTTGCGTGCCAGATATTTTTGGCCCTCGATTTTCAAAGATTGTGTTGAGGCAGTCAAAAAATGTCATCCCTGTCAAGTTTATACTCGGAAGATGCATGCTCATCCAACTCCTCTCTAACCTGTTATCACTATCGGTCTATTCACTAAGTGGGGAATTTATTTTACTACTTGTAACCCACCTTCGGAGAAGGGTCACAAGTACATTATCATAGTAGTGGAATACTTCACTAAGTGGGCCGAGGCTATGACTACTTTCTCGAACGATGGTGAGACAAAAACCTTGTTTCTGTTCAATCAAGTCATTTCTCGCTTCAGTTTTCCCAAAGAGATTGTCACTAACCATGGAAGTCATTTTGAGAACTCCATGATGGCCGAATTGGCTCTTAAATTAGGTTTCCGGTAGGAGCATTCGATCTATATTATCCTCAAGCCAATGGATAGGTTGAACCTGTGAATAAATCCTTAAAGGTTATCCTCCAAAGGAAAAATCAATAAAGATAGGTCCAATTGGCATGTCATATTGTATCCTAGCTTTGGGCATAGAGGATGTCAGTTAAGAATACAACCGGGTTCACTCCTTTCCAACTGGTTTATGGTTTGGAATCAATCTTTCCTGTTGAGTGTGAGATTCCTTCCCTTAAGCTAGTTGTTGAGCTTCTACCTGACACTTCAAGTCTCGAAGAACACCTTGTTTATTTAGAATGTCTCGATGAGCAGCGTCGAGATGCAACTACAATTAATGAAGCCCATAAGAAAAGAGTGAAGGTTTAATATGATAAGTCTGTTAAACCCAGGGTTTTCTCTGGACGTAACCTCATTTTGGTCTACGATCAAGATACATATGCCTTGGTGGCAGGGAAATTTAAATCCATGTGGTACAACCCTTTCATTGTCAAAAGAGTCCTTAAGAAGGGAGCTTATGATTCAGTTGAATTTGACGGAAATGAGCTGGCGGAGCCCAGAAATGGGCTCTATATTAAGAAGTATTATGCCTAGGCGTCTGCCTAGCATTTTCTTTGGTTCTACATATTGTATTTTTGTGCATATATGTCTATTAATTCTGTTGTGATGTTGCTATTTTTGATCTGCTTTGGTAGGTGTTTATGGATGATATGATTCATTTTGTCTTTGCCGATGGTGCTAGTCGACATATCCGGAATCTTGCTTCCACGGCTTAGGTAATCTACTATCCATCCGGTCAGTTGTTAGTCTCAAGGGGCATATGTATTGGTCCTACTTCGAACAATGTTTCAGCATATACAGTTATGATCAACCTACTTTCTGAGGCAATGTCTCTTGGTATTGGTTCGTTAGTAGTGTACTTGGACTTGCAATTGGTGGTTTCATAGTTGAATAACATCTATCGTGTCAGAGATCCATTTTTATATCGTTTATTTCTGAGAGTGCATTTGTTGCAAATATCATTTAATTATGCTACATACATTCACATTCCACGATCAGAAATGCATTTGTTGATTCATTAGCTAATCAAGTAATCGATTGGCATATCAATCATTCATCATATTAAATATAAAAAATCATCAATAATCATTGTATATATGAGATAGTCACATCATAAAATAATTGTATATATAGATTAGAGTCATATGTTTGAAAATATATAAAAATTGGAAAATTATGTCCTACAAAATTAGGTCTTATGCCCGATCATGTCCATCATAAAAAAATATCAAAGTCGTCCATTTATCCTAAAAAGTCTATGCCTATGGGCCCTGCTCTGGATAAGCATCATGGAAGAACACTATGGCAGTAGACACATGAAAAAATAGTCGCACCCAATCATGTGGTACACCGATCACACGTCTCTGAATATCCCAAGGGAGGTCCTCTACTGCAGCCATAGGGACCTGGTAGGTCAAACCTTCCAAGTTCCTCTGTATGGCATGGGGGACTCTTTAAGGGTCTTCCACGACATTCTCCGTGTTAAGTCCCTATATTAATAGTGTAGCCCCTTATTATGTTAGTGTAGCCCCCCTTATTGTTATTGTTGTACCACTGTAACCCCCATATTGTTATTATTGTTCCCTTACATTATTATTGTTAGGTCGGCTGGGATTACATTATGGCCCCATGGACTCCTATATATAGAAAGGAGGTTTTTTCATTTGTATCATCCAAGAATTTTTCATTCATGTAATGTATTGGAGGTTTCCCCCTCGAAGTGGCTTATTTATAAGGTGTTGATATCTCTTTTCTTCTATTTTTGGAGCTAGCTTCACAACATTTGGTATCAGAGCTTTGAGATTCTAGGGTTTCGCTGCTCCAAACAGGTCATCGTGGCATTTTCACTATAAATTTTTTTCTATGAAGGTTCAGAAGCTGAAATTTTTAGGGTGCGAAGCTGAAATCCTGAGGAACATCGTAGCAAAATTTCAGAGCTTGTTTCGCAATATTTTCGGAGATATGATCTGTGAAAGTTAGGTCATTTTGCAGGCTCCTAAATTTAACCTAAATAGGTCATCGTGGTATTTTCGTAATAAATTGTTTTCTACGAAGGTTTAGAAGCTGAAATTTTTAGAGTGTAAAGCCGCAATCCTGAGGAACATTGTCACAAAATTTCAGATATTGGTTCGCAATATTTTCGGAGATATGATCTGTGGAAGTTAGGGATTTTTGAGGCTTCTGAATTTCATCTCAAAGAGGTGATCGTGGGAAAATATTCATAACTCTCTCTCTGAGCATCGGATTGGAATTATGTAAAAAGAGGCTAGAAGTGCATGGACTGTAGTTTTCGGTCTATCAATTTCAGAGCCAAAGGAGGAAACAGTGACATGTGAAAATTCGTACAAGTTTTCTCTACTGAACCAGTCCAAAATTGGGTCATTGTGGGAGATTGGATATAACTTTGCCTTGAAGAATCCAAATTAGATCAGACTTGTGGCATTTGAAAGAAGCTTCATAGGGCTACTACAGGGCGGAATTTCAGATATTGAGGATCTTAAATTATATAGATAATTCAATTTCAATATAGAGCTTTGCAAAAGCAAGTAAAAGGTGTATATTTGTTTTTCCGAATTGCATAAGTCTTGTTTGAAGAATCAAGTTGAATTGATTCCAAGGGCATATTGTAAGATAGATATCAGTATTGGATTCTAAAATGCCTCCTAAAAAGAATTCAACACCCATTAAGCCCTCAAAAAGCTATACTATGACACATGAAGAGGAAGAATTGCAGTATGAGATATCAAAATTACGGTACCAGGTGCAACAAATTTCGATCTTACGAAGAGAAACCGAAGATGAAATAGATGGTTTGAAATCAGAAATGGAGGCTAAGTTGGATGGTTTGAATGATCAAATAATATCTAATATGGATGATAAATTAGTGGAAGATCACATCGAGCATCAACAACAAGTTGTCCAACTCTCAAAGGATAACCTAACTTTGGTGCAGAATCTACAGGAAGATCAACATCACGTTGAAAGAATTTTTGAAGCAGTCACAGAAACAAGAACTCGACAAGTACAATCAATTTTAGAGTATCTCAGCAAGTGGAAGAACTTTCCAATAGAAGATTCCACATGGGAGGATGAGAATTTTATACAGAAGCATCAAGAAATAATCAAGCGTTGAGGACAACACTTGTTTGAAGGAGAGGGGAATGTTAAGTCCCTTTATTAATAGTGTAGCCCCCATTATTGTTATTGTTGTACCCCTGTAACCCCCATATTTTTATTATTGTGCCCTTACATTATTATTGTTAGGTCGGCTAGGATTACATTGTGGCCCCATGGACTCCTATATATAGAAAGGAGGTTTTGTCATTTGTATCATCCAAGAATTGTTCATTCATGTAATGTATTGGAGATTGCCCCCTCGAAGTGGCTTATTTATAAGGCTTTGATATCTCTTTTCTTCTATTTTTGGAGCTGGCTTCACAACACTCCGCCTCTCTTCCACGACTCCTGTGCCTTGGTAGATCCTCAGGTCTAACTGGTCCAACATCTGTAACATGATCAATAATTTTGTAAGTAGATTTTTTTTATCAAAATATATATATATATATATATATATATATATATATATATATATTTATTTATTTATTTATTTTCATATTTTTATTGAAAATCCAAAAAATCAAATAATAAAAAATAATTTAAATGCGATCTTAATCGCTCCCCATGAATTCCATGCCTGCATAGGGGCAATCCTCTACGGTGATCACTTGTTCTCCCCACCACAGGAAGAACTCATCATCTCAGGTAGTTCTAGGGACCTAGCCACCCCCTAGTCTCTTCATCAGATCAACCCATCGTTCTATACGTGGATCTCGTGGGCTGCTAATGGTGGATATCACCTTGGGTCAAAGCCCAGGTATCCTCTCAAAGAATAATGTACACAAAATTGTCCCATATCCAAAATGTTTAGTCTTATTTTTCTGGATGGAAGTCAATTTTTTCCTCAAGTTGGTCAACAATGCAATGCACCAATCATATGAAGTAGTCAGGCATTCATCTACCAAACTCATGCTCCCATGTGAGGCCTGGTGTAATGAAGTTGAACCGTCTATTCAGGCTATGGTAAAAAGAAGTATATTCATGTGTAATCCTTGCACATCTCTGATTGGGATCTGAGTCCAAACCTTCTAAGTACCCTCTACACAGTACATATGAATGTAATCATCAACATTCAACCCTACTGTTGGCTTGCCCTGCAAATTCACTGGCTCTCCTCTTCGAGAAATCCCAGTAATGAAATATATGTCTTTGATTTCAATTCTCAAAGGCATTTTATCAATCATGAAGCAATCTTCCTCCGGGTCCCAATAATTAACAAGCATTTCCAACAATTTGGTATTTGTTTTCATATTGGGCATTTTGAAAAATTTGAGCAATCCACATCCTCGGAGTATATCTAAGGACAACTGGTCCTCTATTACCTCATTAACAATTGCACTATGATCCCTCTCTCTCCAACTGATAGTCATCCTGAGTCAATTCAACAATTCATCTATTATATTTTTACTTTGAAAAATTGCTCTGCGCATACGCGGGTTTCGTTTTTACACAGTCGCTTCTATACGCAGCTTCGATATTTTCAACCCGCGTATATGGAGAGGGTTAATCTAAAAAATTAATTCCTATGGTGAAATTAAATTAAAATTACATGAATTGATAACAAAAATGATTACTAAGTTGATTGAGAGGTTACCTGGAAAATTTGAGCTAATTCGGCTGAGATTTGGTCTGGATTGAAGTTGGGGATTTTTACTCTAGAGCTTTTTCTCAAATTCACCAATGCACAAATGACCAAATCTAAGTTCAAAAGGCATATTTATGCCCAAAATTATTTTTTTTTTTCAAAACCCACTTGTCTAAAGTTTTGTGTTTAATTTTTGAATTTTTCCAAGACTTTATGACCTTTTGGCTTGTAAGTGCTAGGATAGGTTGTTTTCAGGACCATTTGATGATTTCGAGATGATTTTGACTACTTCGATTCCATGACCACTGACCTGTCATGGCAAGTATTGTGTTCAGAACTAGCATATAGGTTAGGGAATTCACTTTCCATTGCACTTATGCATTCTAGTCTCCATACTGAAATCTTGACATAGGGTTGACCCCATCATGTTATGATTATTAAACCATTTTCACGCGCCAACTTATAAAATCATGATATGATGGTAGAGCCATCCTTTACATTGGCTTCCTAGTTAGATCCTCGCTAGAATATGTTTCCCATGCTGTAAATTGTGTAGGCTCGGGAGTCCTCTTTAGTCCTGCCATGAATTATGCGACGAAGCTTCATTCTTCTTCTTCTTCTTCTTCACTCTATTTTTGGCTTTATACCCTAGAGGCTCCCAATTTTTGTTAAGTTGTTCTACTGCATTGCATATTGACCATTTGTATATCTTGGCCTTAAGCCGAATTCACTTGGACTCGTGTATAAGCCAACATTTTGACCATGTCCTTCAGCAAAATCAACCTTGCAATCACTTAGCATCTGCAACTTGACACCCTTTCCCATGGATAGAACATTCCTATGAGTGTCATTTACCAGTTTTGCCACTTTGCATTGAGCATAGGATTGTTCCTATCCAGGAACTAGTGCATCTCTTCACCGACACTCGTTCTATCCACTGTACTATAGACATTCTTTTATTCTTTTTTTAGGCTTTCAATATGAAAAAGACAAAAAAAATCAAATATCCCAAAAAGAGTGGGAACGAGACATTACTTCCATATTTGATGGCAGCTAAGAGTTATTTGTGTCACCCTTGAACAAAGCACAAAAAAAACTAAGTCTTTTCTCCATTTGGGATGGGCTTTAGTTTGACTTAGGAGAGCCATAACCTTGTTATTGAGTTAGTACTTCCCCAGCTGGTTATCTCTTCCAATCATATGGATGGTTTGTTCGTGCCTCCTGCATGACAAACTTATAGAAAGTTATCATATGCTTCCATAGTTGTTGGGTGTGGAGGATGATTATCTTCCTTATTTAAATGTATCGCCGCGTTGGACCCATGTTCTTAATGGGGCGACAATGCCACCCATCGTTTGATTGCCGTCAGGGGGGTCCAGGGGGGACAATGCCCCCGAAGCTAAAAACAGATGTAAAATTTCCTTATAAAATATTGTAATTTCGTAGTCAATCTGGGTCATTTATTAGGTGAATGATCTGACAGTAGAAGTTATGTTTAATTTAAGGTTTTTTTCCCTAGAAGGAAACCCCTTTGTTGTAAGAGGGTATTGTATTGCAGCTGTGTATTGTGCGTATACTCTGAGCAAGAAATAGAAAGGGGGATTGTGTGAGAGAGAAGAGGAGATTACATTGGATCTGTTGTAGGTTGTGTCTCTTCATTTTGATGGATAATATAAAGGAAGGACTGGTTGTTTCCATGGACATAGCCCAAGTTGTGTGAACCACATATATTTGTTTCTCTCTTGTTTTATATGTTTTATGTGTTTGTGTTTCCATATATTTTATGTGTTCCATTGCTCTGTAATATATAATTTTCTAAAAATATTCACATTGAGTCATGATTTTATTCAAGGGAAGTAAACCTGAGTCGACCTTTCTGTGGTGTCTCTTGACTCATTTTCTAGTCAGCCATCCTCGGTCTATCAGAGTCTTGTTCTATCACATCAACTATTTGGTCCTTTGCTCGTGCTAGTTTGAGAAGGTCTCCATTGATTTCTTACCAGCGGGTTTTTCTCTTATTGACTTTGAAAAATTGCTCTGAGAGTAAACCTAGAGCCGCATTCCAGCCCTATTTACATCATTGATAGGTGACCTTGTGCTCAAAATTTGATCAACACCATGGGTCTTTGACTGATTGGTTTCCCTTGGGTTCGACTTCAACTTTCATTATCACACCTGGGATTCATGTAGTACCTTGGTTTCCATTTGACCCTGTCGGTAGATTCCTCACCTCTTTGTCAGCTTTCATTATTGGTTGGTTTAGAGGGTTTTTGTCATGTGCTAGCTACATTTTGTGCATGCTGGAAACGTGCTTCAGGTTGGTTACTTCACTTTTCTTCTTCTCATTCCTTCCAAATTTTGGCCTGCGGGTTGCACTCGTGCTGGATTGATGTGGAATGTCTTAATGCCTTCCTTCCATCAGATATTTTCCCATCGAATCTGACACATTGCTCTGGGAATAAGGTCCAGAGTCCTTTTTTTAGTACCTTAGGGTTTGCAGTCATCAGTGGTATATTCCTTCGCTATTCACAGTGAGAATACAATAATGTCTCCTGATCGGTAGATTCTATAAAGTGTTCAAATTCAACTCATTCATTTGCACTTGTTAGATTGTGTTGGGGTACCTTGACTCTCATCATCATTATCGATGAGTTGTCTCGCATTTGTTAGCGGTATACATCAATGACCGGTAATCAAACGATTTATCACATGGTCGAATTCAACTCATTTCTTCCCATAGTGTAGAATTGTACCATGGTGATCGATGAAAACCTCAAGTTTTCATCAACATGCTTTGGTTCACTTTGATAGCTTCTTCAGTTTTCTGCCAGTGACACCATCCACCCTTATATGTTGCAGTTCATCACAACAACATCCTATATGTTGGCACCTGAGTTGCGTGCAGTACCACTTTTCCACCACTTATGATTTGGTACTTGGAGATTCAGTTATGACTTCAATGATCATATATCTTTGCGACATCATTGACCAGTCTTCTATATGTGATACTTTGACCTACCTTTAATATGTACTTTGGGGCAGTGATCAGATGATTCACTATGTACTTTACAGTTTCTATTATACTTGTATACATATTGGATCTGCTCCATACTTGTTATGTGTGCATGCTTTACTTTCACTGAGCATGGGTATGCCCGCCTTAGACATGAGCTTGCTTTCTGATTTCTTTCACTAGTTTTTGGCAGGTTGAAATCTGATGAAGTTCTCTCAATCCTCGCGAGATTCTTTCTTATGCACATAATAAATTTTTGCCATCATGTACCCCTTCTAACCTCATATATTAGGGGGCATCTGTTATAGCATAATTTATCGGCTCTATATACTTGATGGTCTATGTATTGGCCTTAGGCAACCCTTTCCATTCAAACTTGGTCATTTTCTCAAAAAACAATATTTTGAATTCCATATGCGACTCTGCTCTATCAAAAATGCGTGTAGTCATAGGTCCACTCATATCCGACCTGCATATACATTTTAAAATATTAAAAGATATAAAACTCCCTATAATTTGGGCGGTGTTTACAGGTTACTCCGAAAGCCCACCTACAAAAGCCCGTTTCAAAACTGTTTCCCAAATGAAAAAATTGTTTTGAGGAAGTATAAATACACTTCATGGGGAAGGCCTAAGGGAGGAGAGAGATAGGTATTGATACTATAGCCTGTTGTAGCCCAGATCAATTCTGATTATCCCTGTCCCTCCTACACTTCCCAGGTTTAGGAAACCTTTGTTTCCTTCTTTGAGATGTTCACATCCTTTATGTGACATCCTTGTGCACCTTTATGGAAGAATATTGTTGAGGCTTGGTTTGGACGGATCCAGAGGACGGTTTCGCTTGGAGTTGTGGCTGATTTCAGGTGATATTTCTCCACATATTTTACATATCTCAATAAAGAAGCTTTGTCGTGTTCCTGATGTTGTGATATTTTTCATACATGTTATCTTTTATAATTTTATATGATTTAACCATTAACATTTAGGATATATATGTTGTAAAACTAGTCTATGTGCTTTGTCTTGAGTGAGTTTAAGGTCTTGAAGCACGTGGAGAAGAAGAGGGTTTTTCCTCTGCGGAAATGACCTCAAACATAGGACATACAGGTAAGGTCATCTCTCCCTAGTTTACTAGTTTAAGCATTAGGACCTTTTGTTTGATTACTTCTTGTTGTTGTATGCCTTCCGCTCTGTTAGGTCCCTCAACCCAGACCTTAGGGTAGTTTCACCCGCAACAATATGACAAGGATGTTTCCTTTCATATTCCAAACTATTCTAATCCCATCTAGTTTCATAGTGATTGGTTTCTCCAAGGCAACTCAATATCGCTTGCTCCTCTTTCATAGTCGCAAATTTTCAGAAGCCAACATTGTGACATAGTTGGCCATGTGAAATGTCAGTATTTTGATCTTCACATTTGTGAGCACTATGGAAAACACACTCATCATTGAGACAGATGCTTTAGACACAAAATCCCTGGAAGAACGAAGATTCATCTTGGTAGGATCATTTATTAGCAATGGGCTTCAACAACCAAGAAGATATTTCATTCATACTTTAAAATTCCTTCTCGTGTATTGACATGTCTTGTTGTTGAGATTTCTTCATCTTATCACCTTGTCTCCGAATAGGGGGGAACTAATATTTAGTTACCTAATTTTTATCCAAATCAAGTGATCCCGAGCCACAACCTGAACTAGAGCTAACTGCCAGAGCCTAGAGCCAAAGCAAACCCTAGCCCAATTCAGAGTTATAGCCAGAGAAAAAATCATGCCCCATGAGAATGATTTTGGGTAATGGCCTTTCTTAAATCACCACCTATAGAAGAATTCAATTTATTATCAAATTTAAACCAACATCAGGAAGAACTTCCACTAGTAGAAGACTTCAATTGCTAACCAAATTTGGAGTTGTTCTAGGAACAACATCCACCTTTAATTCTAGAGCTAGTGGTCAGCCTTAAACCACCACTGGTTGATACCTTGAGTTATCCAACCTCATTGGGTTTTTGGTCTTCCTAAAAAACCACCTCTTCAAACAGCACATACAACCATTGATTTCCATGATTTTTTGCATTTATATTTCAACCCCCTTCTTGGACTCATATACACCCCTTAGGATTAAGGGAGGGAATGTTGGACACTTAATCCGTAAGGATTGGTGTGTAAAAATTCCAACAATCACAAGAGTCAAAGAGACCTCTTGGAATATGAAACCAAGGTTTGGACATATGTATTTATATGTACATTTATGTGAATAATAAAGTATCTCACGAGTTATCATATCTAGCTATTATTTTGTGAGAGTTTAACAATACAAAATGTGTATGATTCTAACATTTAACTCATCGACTAAAAAAAATAAAAATAAAAATTGAACTTAAAATTAATATTATCCTTCTTATTCTCCTTTTTATTAGAAAAAATAATGAAGACTATAACTCTTATTTACAATCATATGCCAATCATCTCTCAATCCTTAAGACAAAGTGCCTTTAACATATTTTTTCTTTTCAAAGGAATGGTAATGAAATTTCTATCAAAAAGATGAACTGGTTTTTGGGCTAGAACACTTACATACATCATACCGATCCATTATAAATCTATCTTCAAAATTCCAAAACAGATGAAGCCTTTTATTGTGACAACTTTTTCCTATTACACTGAAGGGATGCTTAGCGTAATCTCTATGGAATACCCCTTGAAACAAACAAAATTTACACAACATCATATAACACTAACAAGATATTTCATTAATCGATGACTATTCTATTGATCCATGTTCTTTCCTAAACATTCCATCAGTCAAAGGTGCTACTTGAACCCACAACCTGCTTACCTTTCCTCCGTGCACAAATTTCACTGGCTTCAACTCCTGTCGTCACCATGTGGACTCCTAGTGCATATAATTTGTCCAATTCAACTAATTTATAGTGCAATACTGCAAGTTCAAACTGAATTTCATTATGCATGCAGTCTAATTTCATTCGCATTAGATTCATCTTAGCATTGATTAATGCCTGGAAGGATTTACTATATTTCGTCGTTCCACTAGTTGAAGGAAATCAGAAGGCCAACCATGGATTCAATAATATTATCCAGAAAAATATTCACATCCACCTGCACATATTCTGGGGAAAAATAATCAATGTTTTCCATGGAATGGTTGCTTCTCGGAGAAGCTTGCCTCACTCCACTCAACACACAGAAATTCACTCTAATGAGAAATTTAACTTTGATTCTACACCTTTCTTGGCTCGTTGTTATCAACATGGATAAGAAGTGATTTCTTATTAATATATCAACCTTGGATTCGAGCATGATGCTCCCTCCATGTAAATTCTTATTAAGGAAATTAACCGAAGAATTGAAATGCCTGAATCCAACACGCTTCAAATTTATTGTTTGATGTGCGAGCATATATAGAGGAGGGAAGGAATAAATGACCATCCTAGGTGAATTAAATGAGGACTGAACGGGAATGGTTTCTCATTTTTGAATCCCATATTTTGTGATTTTTTTGGGAATGATATGGATATCTGTACATTTGATACACCAGATTCAAGTGCCATATGTGTTGGAAAATGCGGTGAGGAGTAATTGCTAGCTGCCAAAAAATTTAGACCACCATCAAACGATGACCTCGGAAATTTAATGGTCACGGATGCTCCCGCACTCTAATTTACTCATATGTACATAGGATTCAAATACAACTATGGTCTTTGATTATTTTATCATTTCCATTACAAGTAGTCATGGAAAATTGATGTTTGTATAAATTCGGTTGTTCATATCCAACGTCCCTTGATCCATACTTGTTCCTTTTTTGGCTAATGAGTCTCTTAAAGACTCTTTAGATGTCGAAGGAAATGGAATAATTCAAACTTTTCAAAATTTTGAAGCTAGATGATGATTCTATAAAATATAGGAGGGAGAATGTTATTTTTAGATCCTTTCAATTTCCAAACTTTCCTAATTAAAATTAGAGAATCCCAAAAAATCATGAGATTTGAAAATTTATTTTCTATCGCTAGTTCCAATCCTTACCATAGAGCCAAAAACTCATCTTGATTATTGGTGGTGATGCCCAATCCCCAAGCATATTGAATCTCATTTTTTTCATCGGGGCTAAGGATCACCCCTCTTGTTCCTGCCACCCCTACCTTTAACATATTTAAAAGGTATTAACAATACTATTCACATTAGCTGGTTCGAAACATCGACCAAATCCTAATTATGTGATTAATCCGAAAGACATTCATCTACATTATGGATCACAAAAGTCTTAGATCTAACAACAATATTATTGTTATTTATACATTTTTTCTCTACTTAGGTTTTTGTAGCTTAGTACTAGCGCTACCTTGTGCTCTGATAGGAATATTGGCTCCTATCTTATACGTCATCCAAGCCCTTTCCATAGTTGTTTCTTTCTTATTGGTAGTGTGGATTTCCCTTGCAACCAACACATTGGGTGATATGGCCTCTATCTCGGGAGGGCCAACCCTTGCATTGTTTCCCCTACTCCAGACTATTGATTTTGGGGTAGCATCGGATGTGCTCTAAGTCTCAAAATTAACAAGGAGGGTTAGACACATGTATTCTAGATAACCCAGAAATCGTTTGGGTAAATTCTAGCCAGATTGTATTTTATTAAAATAATTAATTATTTTTAAAGGGACCCTAAGTCTAAACTTAGGAAAATAAAATAATTAAAGTGAATTAATAGAATATGGGTGTGAATGTTTTAGAAAATGCGGATCAATTCAAAAGTTAATCTTAGACATTTATTAGAGATCTAATCTGGGTCGTTCAAGTTTCAATGAGAAGACTATAAGAATGGCGTGAAGGGTCATTTGGAAATTACATCGAAATTTGATGGAGGAAGGATCAAGAGATCAAATTATTTAGTGAGCAGTGCTCAGAGAGAAAATTCAATCGAGAGAAATTTTGCAGGGAGGGGCAGTAATTCTGATTGGAAGCATTCATGAGCCATAAATTGCATCGTAGAAGAGACACAGAGATCCATAGAGGTAGCGCAAAGCTAGTGACACATTGATTACGTAGTTATTGCGCAGAGCCTGAAGGGAAGTCATAATTTTTCTGAGGAGACAATGTTGGGCTAGTGCTAGATCTTGAAGATATTTTCCAAAGGCTAGAAGGCCTCAGTTTCCAACCAACAGAGAGATCAGCACAGAGACATAGAGCAGTCGTAGCTGTGACACAGAGACTACGCAGAGGCAGCGTAAGGCAGCCAATTTTGGGTGTTGATAAGTGTCGGGTTCCCATGGAGGAGTGAGGTTTGTCTCATAAGATATTTCTTGTTAGTTTCTCTACATGATTTGACATATCGATGAATCATAGACTTGTACTAAAAAATAATTACTGCATAATAATGTAAAACCTCAATTTTTGCACCGGTTTTCTTGAATTAGGGTTTTCCGGGGACATTGGTCCAAAAATAACTGTGTCAGATGTGTGTGTGATCTATTCTTGTTTAGCTTTGTTTCGGCACTTCTATTTTCTTCCACAGTTTATTTGTGAAGGTTGCAGTGTGATGTATTCAGTGTGTGTCGTAGGAAACTGCAAATAGATTGTTAAGTTAAAATTAACAATTAGGTGAATATATTCCAGTTGTTGCAACAAGATTCCAATTTCAGAAAATTTTCACATGGTATCAGAGCTTGTTTAAATTGAGTGCAGGAGAAGCAAAGAACAGATCCAACAAATGCATCTTTCTAGCAGAAGTTGGGGATCAAGGAGTTGTGTAAGCAATAGATCGATTTCCCAGTGAAGTGTGTTTTCCAAGATAGGAGGGCTAGATCCGCAAGGAAAATATCTCTTTGAGTGAGCTGACAGGTAGGTAGGATTTTTCCAAATTGTAGTTTTTCCACAACTGTGGGAGAAACACAGGAGATTAGCACAGATCAATAGCTGGAGGGACACAGTTTGTTGCGCAACAGTAATTGCTGGTGCATAAGTGTCAGGAAGAGTATCTAAGACACTTTTTGGGGATTTCTAACCTCAAAGAGTTTCTTGCCCAAGAAACTCAAATTTCCCGTGCAAAAGTAGTAGTGTTTGTGGCTTGCTCCAGCAGGGGGTGCGTAAATCCAGCTGCGCAAAGGGTTAGAGGAAATAGATCAACGGTAGTTGAGTGAGATGGCCACTAGTAGATTGCGTGACCAGGACCAGTTGGAGGGTGCCTCCAACTACGTAATTTGCAAGGAAATGATTTCCTTCCTTCTAGATGAACTTGGCCTCAAGCAATTTATCGATAGTGTTGAACCGATGGATGCAACACCTTTAAGGTATCAAATTAAAATTTTTTAGTAACTAATGGAGATCCAATGGCACATTCGGTCAAAATTTATGATACATGTATTGGTTGTACCCAATGCGTACGAGCTTGTCCTACAGATGTATTGGAAATGATACCTTGGGAAGGATGTAAAGAAGGACAAGGATGAAAAGCATGATCCTCAGTCCGGAGTAGCGAAGATAGAGGAGGATAAATTTTTGATGATTGCCCATATACCTCCATGAGGTAGGCAGGGTTATTTGGAGTTGTAGACCCAGAGATATACAAGGTTGGGCAGGGTCCTTGAGGAGTCCACCTCTCGGATCATCACATTTCTACAGGAGCCCAAATTAGAAGTAACAGGATGTACGGGTGCCAGTTGGTGCAAAGGAGTGCAGAAGTGACAATGTAGTAGTTAGCAACGCTAGAGTCTAAGCAGCGCAGAGCAAAGTTGGAAGTAGTGCAGAAGCCAGTAGCATTGTAGGAAGGCATAGTGAAGAATCCAGTAGTAGTGTAGAGGCTAGCAGGAGTCAGATCTTCATCATTGAGCTGCATCATACTTGTGATTTTTTTCAATTGTAGTATCTAATTGTGATGTAGTGAGTAGAAATTTGCAGTAGCAGAGTCAACAATAGCACGGATGCAGAATTGAGAGGGAGTTGCAGTACAAATGCATTGTTGACAGTGGCAGTGTCAGCAATAGTACATTTGCAGCATTTGCACAGAGTTGATGGGCAGGATTGTCATACATCAACATCGTAGAGGGAGATGTTACAGAGTCATAACAGTACCCAGAGAGTGTGTTGCTATGAGCACATTCATCGCTAATAGGGAGTGTTGATTTTGGGGTTGCATTGGATGTGCTCTAAGTCTCAAAATTTTCAGAGAGGCTTAGACACATTTATTGCAGATAACCCAGAAATCGTTTGGGGAAATTCCACTCGGATTTTATTTTATTAAAATAATTAATTATTTTTAAAGGGACCCTAAGTCTAAACTTAGGAAAATAAAATAATTAATGTGAATTAATAGAATATGGGTGTGAATGTTCTAGAAAAGGCGGATCAAGTCAAAATTAATCTTAGCCATTGATTAGAGATCTAATCTGGGCCGTTGAAGTTTCAACGAGAAGACTATAAGAATGGCTTGAAGAGTCATTTGGAAATTACATCAACATTTGACAAAGGAAGGATCAAGAGATCGAATTCTTTAGTGAGCAGTGCTCAGAGAGAAACTTCGATCGAGATATTTTTTGCAAAGAGGGGCAGTAATTCCGGTTGGAATCTTTCCTGAGCTGGAGAGTGCATAGTAGAAGAGGCAGAGAGAACCAAAGAGGCAGCACAGATCCATTGATGCAGTGCTTACACAGTCACTGTGCAAATCCTGAAGGGAATTCATAATTTTTTTGAGGAGACAACGTTGGGCCAGTGCTAGTTCCTAGAGAGATTTTTCGGAGGCCAAAAGGCCTCGGTTTCCAGCCAACAGAGAGACCAGCATAGAGACAAAGAGCAGTCATAGTTGTGACGCAGACACTACATAGAGTGATGCAGTCACTACGCAGAGGCAACGCAGGACAACCAATTTTGCATGTTGATCAGTGTTGGGTTCCCATGGAGGAGTGAGCTTTGTCTCACAAGATATTTCTTTTCAATTTCTCTGCATGATTTGAAAAATCGGTCAATCATATACTTGTAGTCATAAATAATTACTACATAATAATATAAACCCTCAGTTGTTGCACTAGTTTTCCTGCATTGGGTTTTTCTGGGGACATTGGTCCAAAAATAATTGTGTCAGATGTGTGTGTGATCTATTCTTGTTCAGTTTTGTTTCCGCATTTGTATTTTCTTCCATTTTTTATTTGTGAAGGTTGCACTGTGATGTATTCAGTGTTTGTCGTAGGAAACTGCAAATAGATTGTTAAGTTAAAATTAACAATTAGGTGAATATATTCTAGTTGTTGCAATAGGATTCCAGTTTCACAGAATTTTCACACAAACATTTTTTGCATTTAGCACCCTTGTGGAAATTCCCAATCCAACCTAAGACCTAAACCCAACAAATTTATCAAGAAATTAGATGAGATCCCAAATATTATAATGAATGTCGATCTGTCAAGAATTATGGCCTTGTGTTTGGAAGATTGGGGGTTGATTGGGAAATTCTAAAAGCTCTGGCCTTCCCCTTGTTCTTCTAACTCCTTAGTGGAAAAAAAATGGTTCCCTTTGATCAAAGGGAACATATCCTCTTCATTATGTGGAAAGGGATTATTTATTTCCTTATTGAAGAGAAAGAAGATTCGAACATAGTTTTTTCGCACTAGTATGTACTTCATGGGCGATTAAGGGATTTACATGAATAGATGGAACCTTTATTTTAAACCTGAGAATGACATCGCCTCTATTTTACCGGTGTGGATGAAGTTACCTTACTTTCCTCTCCACTATTGGAATGAGGACACCTTTTAGAGTATTGGAAATGCACATGGAAAATAATATCAATATTGTCGAGCCATCTGAGGGAGTGTTGGTTTGCGCATGGATCTATGTGGAAGTCAACATGGAAAAAAGTTTTTAGGGGAAATGTAGTTAAACCTAGACAATTGGTCCTTCCTGCAAAAAGTGGACTATGACCAACTTCCATTCTAGTGAAAAACATGCCATGAATAAAGGAAAATTTCGCAAAACTTCTCTCTAGCTGAGATCTAGTGAAACAAGTGGAAGAAGGTGAACAATGGAAACAATCGAAGCATCAAAATGGGCCCAACAAGCAGGTAATTGTTGCAAACACTCTTGTAGGTAAAATTGACATGGAGAAGGATCCTTCATCTCCAAAGGCTCCTTCAAAAGGTGCCCAAGTGAATATTTTTGCTGCAATATAAAATATGGAAGATGGAGGTGAACACCAAATCATGGTTACTTAGGGGATTCATAACCCTTCTGAAAAAGCCACAGATTCCAAGTAAATTCCAAAATGAAATCCTCTTTTATAGGACATCCCAATGGAGTCCAAATATGGATTTGAATATGAGGAGCTTTTCCTCTCACTCTAAAATCCCTCAAAACTCTCAGGGCCCTTACTTTGTGGATTGTGTTGATGAAATGTATAAAGGTGAAATGATGAAAGAGACTAGTGTCAAAAATATTCCCAAGAAAGCTGGAAAAATATGGAATAGGGAGATTTGTAGTGAGAATGGAAAAAAAATAGATAAGTAATTAGGAACCCAAGCTATTCTTGAAGTCTCTCTCCAAGGTAAGCCAAGGATAGCAAGGAAGGAAAGTCATGCAAGGGGGAAATTATAAAAACTCCAAAGAATTATGAAAACAGTATCCTATAATTTTAGAGGATTAGGGAGTGAAAAAAGTCTCTCAAAAGTCAGAATATGATAAAAATTAAAATACCCTAATCCTTCTCCTCCAAGAGATGAATTTGTGGGAAAATGAATCCCTCCAAAAGAGAAATTCCTTATGGTGATAATTTCATGCTTCTGCGGTTCGATCACGAGGTGTCCCTTGAGGCCCTTGTACATCATGATCTGATGAAGTGTTTCAATTGATTTCAGAACAAAAGACGCAACATTGGCTAGCCACCTGACTTCCTCAAAATCCTTGTAATGAGGTATGTGTTATTGTCAGTGTCTACGTACCAGTTGTTTATCATGAAAAAGTATTTTGTTGGAATAATTTAATCAACTAGAATCAATCTTGAATCAAAAGTAAATGTTTCATTGGTGGTGATTTTAATACCATTATTCAACATTGGAAAAAAAATGGGGGGATCCCTATTAGGGACAATTTTTGAGAAAAAATTAAGACTTTTTATCCTATCATGAGCTCATATATGTTTTTCCAACCCATGGAAAATATACATGGAGCAACAAACAGTTAAAAATTGGCCATACTGTTGTTAGGTTGGACCAATTCCTAATAAACAGTGACTATCTTGATCAAAGATTTTCGTTTTTGTCAAACATTTTGGTTTTGGGTGGGTTAGATTATAATTTGATCTTGCTCTCCCTCAATGCTTAAAAATATTATGATCCCCTCCATTTATTCTTCAACTCTCAATGGTTAAGTTCCCAAGGATTTTCTTAAGTGGTATCTAAAGCCTGGGATGACAAGGTTTCAAGTTGCCCTATCTTCATCTGGAAGCAAAAATTAAAAACAACAAAACTTGCATTAAAAATATGGGTTAAGTAAAGTTATCAGGATATAAGTAACAATGTATATCCCCACAAACAAAGGCTTGAAGGCATCCACAAAATAATGGAGGAAGAGTAGATCATTGAGTACATCTTTCATGAAAAGCTCGAAATTTAAATATGTTGCATAAGACCTTGACAGAGGAGGAATAGGTTTGGTGTCTAAAGTCTAGAGTATTTGGTTGAGGGTTGGGGATCATAATATGAAAATTTTCCATCACCAACCAAAGATGAGGCAATGGAAAAACATCATTGATTCTATTAAGGTAGATGGAGTGGTCTTAGATTCTTATGGAAAAATTAAGGAGGTAGCTCTTGATCATTTTTCCCATCTGTATAAGGACCCAAAACTTGTAGATCAGAGAGAAAGGGAAGATATTTTTGTTCACGTTCATGCATTGCTAAGAAAAGAGTGTATGAGCTTATGCTTTGTCCAATTTCAAAATAATAATTTTGAAAAACCCTCAACTCAATGGATTTGGAAAAATAACCTAGGCCTGACAGTTTCTCAACAAAATTTTACCAGTCTTGTTGGCAGACAATAAAGTTTAATATCTACAAAATGGTAGATTTCGTATTTAAGCATCACAAGATGGGAGGTGGGATTAATTCCTCCTTCATAGTCCTCATGCCCAAAGAGATTATTCCTTCATCCTTTGCAATATATAAACTTATATCTCTTTGTAATGTTTCATATAAGATCATTTCAAAAATTATAAAATGCAGACTTAAACCTCTTCTCTCCAAGATCTTCTTGGATAACCAAGGAGGACTTTTTGGCAATCACCAAATTTTTGATAATTCATCCTAGTTCACGAGGCTATTTACTCTTATAAAAACAAGGGGGGGGGGGGGGGGGGGGGGATGAATAAAACACTAGACATGACAAATGTCTTTGATCGAGTCATTCACCGGTTCCTCTTTGAAGTGATGGCAAGATTTGTGTTTAACAAAACCTTTGTAAATTAGATAGCGAGGGTGTATTTTAGTCCATAATCTCTCCTAGTAAACGATAGGATTGTTATATTTTCAAAGCCTTTAGGGGCTTAATACAATTCTATGCTTTCTCCTCGTATTCTTATCATCTTATTAGCAAAATTGTTAAGAAAGGAAATTTGGATTACGAAATAGTATCGAGCCTTTGATATGAATCTAATTCTTTAGGGGAGTTAAAAGTACTAAAAGTTCTCAATTTGTAAATGAAAACTTACAATTAAGGGGAGCATCTATAATAATTGCAACAAAATTCAAGGTGGTTTTGGATAATTTTGGCAACCTCGGGAAGTTTGACAAACACAAGAAAAAGTATGTTATACACTTGGAACATTAGTAAATTAGTTCAAATCAACTTATTAGAGTCCTAGGATTCCCAACTACTTATGCTTGGAAATAATTTAAATATTTTGGAATTATTATTTCTCTCAAGCCCTTTCCTCATCCGTCTTTGGAACCTTTTCTCTCAAAATTCAAGACTAAACTTGGAAAATGCAGAGAAATATGGCTCAACTCAACAAGGCGAGTAGTTTTGATTAATTATGTACTCTCTTCCCTTCCCTATATTAATTCTAGTCCCTCTTATCCTATATAGGGTTTCGAGTCGAAATGGCTTAGGAAATCAAAGAAGTTATCATAGCACGCGAGGAAGTTGAGCATGAAAAATTCCATTTTGTAAAATGGACAATTATTAAATGCTAAGAAGATTAAGGGGGTCTTGGAATCCAAAGGTTCTTCTCCTTTTGAACGTGGCATTGGGAGCCAAGTTGCTTTGGAGGATAATCACTAGCAATGAAGAGTGGTGGAAGCAAGTAATTTAGAAAAATCATTTTGGTGGAGACGAAGAGAGGTTGTACGCAAGGTAGAATCTTTTGAGGAGAGGTTCTTCAATTTTTCAATTTATGTGCTTCACAACGTAGTTTTTATTATATATCCTCATTGCGGGGGGATCTCGGGAAATGATAATCATATTAATATTTGGGAAGATGGTATTATGGGACGGTAACCTCTCTCTTCTCCCCTCTTTGCACAATCGACGAGTTTGGATGGTTGATCAAGATAAGCTTCTTCTAGTTGACGTTTTGGTGTGGCTTGAAGAAAATATTGGAAGAAATGGGACTTTGGAGATGTCCCTATTCATTTGTAGGCGTTAATAAAGAAATTCGATTCCATCTCTTAGGTTGCCCATCTCTTAGGTTGTGGTCTCAAAAGGAAATCGAGATGAGTGTTATAGAGGTTTGAGCCTGATTACACAATAAAAAGGATACCTTTCCATCATATAATTGATCCCCTCCAAGAACTCAATTTTGGGGAAACATATGGAATACAGATGGCCCTAGTCCATCAAATATTTAACAATATAAAATCATAGAAAAAGAGGAATTTTGGGCCATCTAGATGTCCTTTATGTCTTTCTTAGAATGAATGTCCCCCCCATATTTTTATTGAATGCAATTTTTCTAGAGTGGTGTTGGAATATGCCTTTCTTGTTAATGTCTTTAGACTAATCTTTTCCCACCTTTCAAATTTATTTACATCCTTGTAAAACTATTTGTGTGGATCAAAGATAAATTGGCCTTCATAAGGGTTTGGAAGGCTTTACCAAAGTATATATCATGGAAATTTTCCCTAGAAAGGAACTAATCAATCTTTCGAGAGGAGAAATCTCTCCCTAAGATTGTAGTTACTCAAGCACTCTCTTTTTCTTTCGGATCACTTCGCGGTTAAGAATATGTCATTGGGCTCTTCGCAAGTTGTATCCTTAGGAATAAACATGGTGGAAGCATACGTAGAGATTAAAATCTCTCCTTCGAGGAATCCTCAAGAAAGTTGGTATCTTCACCTTCCCCTAGATGATATCAGGAAATGGATAGCTTCACAATCTAAATAGTTTGTGTTTTGATGGTGCTTCTAAAAATAACTAAGGGATGCCGGGTGTGGGGGACAAGGAGGGAGGACTATTTTTTTTCTTAGAGTACAAATGGATTTTTTTATCCCTTGGAGTTTGGGGCAGGCCTCCAATAACCAAGAAAAATCATATGGTCTCTTGCAAGGCCTTTCTTTGGTTCAGGCCAAAGGTATTACAAAGATAACATTTATTGGTGATTCAAAATTATTATAGAAAATTTTCAGAAGATACTACTCCCAGGGACCTACAACTTAGTTCACTTTTGTTTCCAACTTAGGTCTCTTCTTGCCCATTTTACAGAATTTAATTGTTTTCACATCCTTTCGCACAATAATCTCATGGCGGATCAAATGGAAAATAATACAATTGTAATGGATGGGGGGATTGTTGGTTATCAATGATCATATCAACTATTACCCTATCTTGTGAATAGGACCATGAAAAAAAATGGTATTTTGTAGGGTTGTTAGTGAGGAACAAGGACGATTTGGATGTCAAATATAGTTATGGGAAGTCTTCACCCCTAATTTCCATGTGCTACCTCATGTAGTGAGGCAAGGGACAACTAGTCATTTCCTCCCTTATATTAATGTGGTTGCTCGAGTATGAGAGCACTAAGTTCCATAGAAGGTGGGATGGTTGGGATACTGAAGTTGCAATGAATGTGTGTGGGTGGAAGCGCAAGGCTCCTTTGTGTGGCCTAATCAAGATGAATTTAGTTGACTCTTAGCACAAGCTAGTGGATCTAGATTGTGGGGAGCTAGGTTAAGGGCGCTCAAGGTAGTGTTCAATTATAATGAGAGGTGGTGGGAAGGAGAATGCTCAGGATTACAAGGGAGAAATGGGTAGATGTGTCCTCAAGCTCCTTGTGGGAATGTACAAGTTTGATTGGTATTTGTGCTTTTATTCCTTGCATGATTGCACTAATTAATGGTTTTAGCTTGGTCCTTAGTGGCATGTAAAATAGTATAAATCATCATCCACCTACTTAGTAAAAGATAATAGATGTGTTGGGTTTGTTGCACTGGTTTGCTTGGTCCCCTATTTCATGGAATTGTTCTAAGGGTCTCTTTGTCCTCCCTTAATTACTCATGTTTCCCAATCATGGTGTTTCAATTAACTTGATAGAAACAACTCGTAATGTAAACATGGATCTATGTGGAAGTCAACATGGAAAAAAGTTTTTAGGGGAAATGTAGTTAAACCTAGACAATTGGTCCTTCCTGCAAAAAGTGGACTATGACCAACTTCCATTCTAGTGAAAAACATGCCATGAATAAAGGAAAATTTCGCAAAACTTCTCTCTAGCTGAGATCTAGTGAAACAAGTGGAAGAAGGTGAACAATGGAAACAATCGAAGCATCAAAATGGGCCCAACAAGCAGGTAATTGTTGCAAACACTCTTGTAGGTAAAATTGACATGGAGAAGGATCCTTCATCTCCAAAGGCTCCTTCAAAAGGTGCCCAAGTGAATATTTTTGCTGCAATATAAAATATGGAAGATGGAGGTGAACACCAAATCATGGTTACTTAGGGGATTCATAACCCTTCTGAAAAAGCCACAGATTCCAAGTAAATTCCAAAATGAAATCCTCTTTTATAGGACATCCCAATGGAGTCCAAATATGGATTTGAATATGAGGAGCTTTTCCTCTCACTCTAAAATCCCTCAAAACTCTCGGGGCCCTTACTTTGTGGATTGTGTTGATGAAATGTATAAAGGTGAAATGATGAAGAGACTAGTGTCAACTAGTCTCCCAAGAAAGGCTGGAAAAATATGGAGTAGGGAGATTTGTAGTGAGAATGGAAAAAAATAGATAAGTAATTAGGAACCCAAGCTATTCTTGAAGTCTCTCTCCAAGGTAAGCCAAGAGGATAGCAAGGAAGGAGAAGAAAGTCATGCGAAATTATAAAAACTCCAAAGAATTATGAAAACGATTATCCTATAATTTTTAGAGGATTAGGGAGTGAAAAAAGTCTCTCAAAAGTCGAATATGATAAAAATTAAAATACCCTAATCCTTCTCCTCCAAGAGATGAATTTGTGGGAAATTGGGAAAATGAATCCCCTCAAAGAAATTCCTTATGGTGATAATTTCATGCTTTCTGCGGTTCGATCACGAGGTGTCCCTTGAGGCCCTTGTACATCATGATCTGATGAAGTGTTTCAATTGATTTCGGAACAAAAGACGCGGCATTTGCCCAGCTGCTTTTTGACTTCCTCAAAATCCTTGTAATGAGGTATGTGTTATTGTCGGTGTCTACGTACCGGTTGTTTATCATGAAAAAGTATTTTGTTGGAATAATTTAATCAACTAGAATCAATCTTGAATCAAAAGTAAATGTTTCATTGGTGGTGATTTTAATACCATTATTCAACATTGGAAAAAAAAATGGGGGGATCCCTATTAGGGACAATTTTGAGAAAAAATTAAGACTTTTTATCCTATCATGAGCTCATATATGTTTTTCCAACCCATGGAAAATATACATGGAGCAACAGCAGGTTAAAAATTGGCCATCTTGTTAGGTTGGACCAATTCCTAATAAACGGTGACTATCTTGATCAAAGATTTTCGTTTTTGTCAAACATTTTGGTTTTGGGTGGGTTAGATTATAATTTGATCTTGCTCTCCCTCAATGCTTAAAAATATTATGATCCCCTCCATTTATTCTTCAACTCTCAATGGTTAAGTTCCCAAGGATTTTCTTAAGTGGTATCTAAAGCCTGGGATGACAAGGTTTCAAGTTGCCCTATCTTCATCCAACGGAAGCAAAAACAAAAAACAGCAAAACTTGCATTAAAAATATGGGTTAAGTAAAGTTATCGGGATATAAGTAACAATGTATATCCCCACAAACAAAGGCTTGAAGGCATCCACAAAATAATGGAGGAAGAGTAGATCATTGAGTACATCTTTCATGAAAAGCTCGAAATTTAAATATGTTGCATAAGACCTTGACGGAAGGGAGGAATAGGTTTGGTGTCTAAAGTCTAGAAGTATTTGGTTGAGGGTTGGGGATCATAATATAGTACCATACTGAAGCCAAAGATGAGGCAATGGAAAAACATCATTGATTCTATTAAGGTAGATGGAGTGGTCTTAGATTCTTATGGAAAAGACAAGGGAGGTAGCTCTTGATCATTTTTCCCCATCTGTATAAGGACCCAAAACTTGTAGATCAGAGAGAAAGGGAAGATATTTTTGTTCACGTTCATGCATTGCTAAGAAAAAAGTGTACATGACTTATGCTTTGTCCAATTTCAAAATAATAATTTTGAAAAACCCTCAACTCAATGGATTTGGAAAAATAACCTAGGCACAATGATTTCTCAACAAAATTTTGCAGTCTTGTTGAGACAATAAAGTTTAATATCTACAAAATGGTAGATTTCGTATTTAAGCATCACAAGATGGGAGGTGGGATTAATTCCTCCTTCATAGTCCTCATGCCCAAAGAGATTATTCCTTCATCCTTTGCAATATATAAACTTATATCTCTTTGTAATGTTTCATATAAGATCATTTCAAAAATTATAAAATGCGGAGACTTAAACCTCTTCTCTCCAAGATCTTCTTGGATAACCGAGAAAGCCCCCTTCAAAACCGAGAGGACTTTTTTGGCAATCACCAAATTTGATAATTCATCCTAGTTCACGAGGCTATTTACTCTTATAAAAACAAGGGGGGGGGGGGGGGGGGGAGGGATGAATATAACACTAGACATGACTAATGTCTTTGATCAGGTCATTCACCAGTTCCTCTTTGAAGTGATGGCAAGATTTGTGTTTAACAAAACCTTTGTAAATTAGATAGCAGGGTGTATTTTAGTCCCATGAATCTCTCCCCTAGTAAACGATAGGATTGTTATATTTTTCAAAGCCTTTAGGGGCTTAATACAATTCTATGCTTTCTCCTCGTATTTGTGTATCTTATTAGCAAAATTGTTAAGAAAGAGACTGGATTCTGAAATAAGTATCGAGCCTTTGATAGGAATCTAATTCTTTAGGGGAGTTAAAAGTACTAAAAGTTCTCAATTTGTAAATGAAAACTTACAATTAAGGGGAGCATCTATAATAATTGCAACAAAATTCAAGGTGGTTTTGGATAAATTTGTGGCAACCTCAGGAAGTTTGACAAACACAAGAAAAAGTATGTTATACACTTGGAACATTAGTAAATTAGTTCAAAATCAACTTATTAGAGTCCTAGGATTCCCAACTACTTATGCTTGGAAATAATTTAAATATTTTGGAATTATTATTTCTCTCAAGCCCTTTCCTCATCCGTCTTTGGAACCTTTTCTCTCAAAATTCAAGACCAAACTTGGAAAATGCAGAGAAATATGGCTCAACTCAACAAGGCGAGTAGTTTTGATTAATTATGTACTCTCTTCCCTTCCCTATATTAATTCTAGTCCCTCTTATCCTATATAGGGTTTCGAGTCGAAATGGCTTAGGAAATCAAGAAGTTATCATAGCACGCGAGGAAGTTGAGCATGAAAAAATTCCATTTGGTAAAATGGACAATTGTTAAATGCTAAGAAGATTAAGGGGGTCTTGGAATCAAGGTTCTTCTCCTTTTGAACGTGGCATTGGGAGCCAAGTTGCTTTGGAGGATAATCACTAGCAATGAAGAGTGGTGGAAGCAAGTAATTTAGAAAAATCATTTTGGTGGAGACAGAAGAGGTTGTCTGCATAAGGTAAGGTGCTTTTGAGGAGGTTCTTCCATTTTCCAATTTATGTGCTTCACCCTCCTTTTATTATATCCTCATTAACGAGGATCTCAGGAAATGATAATCATATTAATATTTGGGAAGATGGTATTATGGGACAGTAACCTCTCTCTTCTCCCCTCTTTGCACAATCGACGAGTTTGGATGGTTGATCAAGATAAGCTTCTTCTAGTTGACGTTTTGGTGTGGCTTGAAGAAAATATTTGGAAGAAATGGGACTTTGGAGATGTCCCTATTCATTTGTAGGCGTTAATAAAGAAATTCGATTCCCATCTCTTAGGTTGTGGTCTCAAAAGGAAATCAGATGAGTGTTATAGAGGTTTCAGAGCCTCAGACTACACAATAAAAAAAGGATACCTTTCCATCCTTTTTCTCAATTGATCCCCTCCAAGAACTCAATTTTGGGGAAACATATGGAATACAGATGGCCCCTAGTCCATCAAAAATATTTAACAATATAAAATCATAGAAAAAGAGGAATTTTTGGGCCATCTAGATGTCCTTTATGTCTTTCTTAGAATGAATGTCCCCCCCATATTTTTATTGAATGCAATTTTTCTAGAGTGGTGTTGGAATATGCCTTTCTTGTTCTATGTCCTAGACTAATCTTTTCCCACCTTTCAAATTTATTTACATCCTTGTAAAAAAACTATTTGTGTGGATCAAAGATAAATTGGCCTTCATAAGGGTTTGGAAGGCTTTACCAAAGTATATATGCTGGAAATTTTCCCTAGAAAGGAACTAATCAATCTTTCGAGAGGAGAAATCTCTCCCTAAGATTGTAGTTACTCAAGCACTCTCTTTTCTTTCAGATCACTTAAGCAGTTAGAATATGTCATTGGGCTCTCCGCAAGTTGTATCCTTAGGAAGAAACATGGTGGAAGCATCTGTGAATTAAAATCTCTCCTTCTGAGGAATCCCATCATCAAGAAAGTTGGTATCTTCACCTTCCCCTAGATGATATCAGGAAATGGATAGCTTCACAATCTAGAAATAGTTTGTGTTTTGATGGTGCTTCTAAAAATAACTAAGGGATGCCAGGTGTGGGGGACAAGGGAGGGGAGGGGGACTATTTTTTCTTAGAGTACAAATGGATTTTTTTATCCCTTGGAGTTTGGGGCAGGCCTCCAATAACCAAGAAAAATCATATGGTCTCTTGCAAGGCCTTTCTTTGGTTCAGGCCAAAGGTATTACAAAGATAACATTTATTGGTGATTCAAAATTATTATAGAAAATTTTCAGAAGATACTACTCCCAGGGACCTACAACTTAGTTCACTTTTGTTTCCAACTTAGGTCTCTTCTTGCCCATTTTACAGAATTTAATTGTTTTCACATCCTTTCGCACAATAATCTCATGGCGGATCAAATGGAAAATAATACAATTGTAATGGATGGGGGGATTGTTGGTTATCAATGATCATATCAACTATTACCCTATCTTGTGAATAGGACCATGAAAAAAAATGGTATTTTGTAGGGTTGTTAGTGAGGAACAAGGACGATTTGGATGTCAAATATAGTTATGGGAAGTCTTCACCCCTAATTTCCATGTGCTACCTCATGTAGTGAGGCAAGGGACAACTAGTCATTTCCTCCCTTATATTAATGTGGTTGCTCGAGTATGAGAGCACTAAGTTCCATAGAAGGTGGGATGGTTGGGATACTGAAGTTGCAATGAATGTGTGTGGGTGGAAGCGTAAGGCTCCTTTGTGTGGCCTAATCAAGATGAATTTAGTTGACTCTTAGCACAAGCTAGTGGATCTAGATTGTGGGGAGCTAGGTTAAGGGCGCTCAAGGTAGTGTTCAATTATAATGAGAGGTGGTGGGAAGGAGAATGCTCAGGATTACAAGGGAGAAATGGGTAGATGTGTCCTCAAGCTCCTTGTGGGAATGTACAAGTTTGATTGGTATTTGTGCTTTTATTCCTTGCATGATTGCACTAATTAATGGTTTTAGCTTGGTCCTTAGTGGCATGTAAAATAGTATAAATCATCATCCACCTACTTAGTAAAAGATAATAGATGTGTTGGGTTTGTTGCACTGGTTTGCTTGGTCCCCTATTTCATGGAATTGTTCTAAGGGTCTCTTTGTCCTCCCTTAATTACTCATGTTTCCCAATCATGGTGTTTCAATTACGAGTTGTTTCTATCAAGTTAGTTGTACTCTTTATTGTAGAGCCATGTACCCATGCATAGATTTTGAATATAAAAAAATTCTTGTTCCGATAAAAAAGAAAGTAAAAAAAACACACATGTTTAAAAGGTATATTGTATGCACAAATGAAATGGAAATAATTGGGAAAAAACTGAGAAATGATAAGTAAGAATGACTACAAAATCAAAATCAATTTTCAATAATCATCCCTTAGCCTTCTCTACAGTTCTTTTCAAAACTTAGAATGCATTTAGAATCTCCACAAGAGAGCAATTTTAAAACAAAGTTTGCATAGGCCAAACATTTTCAACATAATTTTACTATGAGCCCTAAGCCTGGAGTTTTTCCATTGGCTACATCATTCATACATGAAGAAAACAGATCGCTACAATTTTCAGTAACTTCATAAATTAAACAAGTGTGTGAAATATGGAAAGTGAAATAATGGATGGATGGAGCATGAATAAGTTGTAGATTCCTTTGATTTTGAGAGGTGAAATAAGGATTATTTCTAACCCAAAAACTTTATGTATGTCAACATGGAGTACCCCAAAATTCTCAGTGATATCATTTAAGGTATGCATGTAATAACATGTACAAAGAATTTTTAACAATAAAAAACTCATATATGGTCATTTTATCTTCATCATTATTTCATTTAGAAACCCATTAAAAAATGCCATCAAATATAGCATACATAGTGAGTCTTTTAAAAAGGATAAGTGAACAGAATGGAAAATGAAAATATGAATGCATGAAAATCAAAGAACAAGCTAATTTAGTACCAAACAATTGCTTCTTTTAATAGCCCAAAACTTTATTGATTTTTCGAGACAACTATAATTTCCCTATATATTATAACATTACTCTAAAAAGGAATGAATACACAAAGTGAAAAGCATACTAAAGCTAATTTCAATTTCAAAAAATCATTCGAATAAAATTTTGACAAACCACTATATAGAGAATCAATTTGGATTTTGATAAAGAAAAGATTTTTATAATTCTAAATATAAAAAACAAACTCAAAAAACCATTACAAAAACTAAAGCCAAGCTAAACCATTTAACAAAAAAATAAAACTACATTGATACTCAACTACATAGAGTAAAATCACTCACTGTCAATCTGAGCTTTATCTTCGCTGCAAAGCTACATTACATAGTTTATAACCTTCCACAAGTTCATTACTCAATGGCCAAAACTAAAGAGCTATTCGTAATTGCATAGTTGAGTTTTCCCAAATGCAAATAGGACAAATGAAACACTAATCCAAGCCCTAACATCCACAAATATACGACTAAATCAGCAGTATGTTCCATAATGTGTCACTAACTTCCATACACTGCGCGTCTCCCATATAAACTCTATCGGATTACCAACTTTCCCATACACCATAGTTTTCAATTATTCGATGTCAAGCTTTGAGGCACCTTTAAACCCATCATGTATACCATGTGACTTGCGTATTCATACCACACTATAAACCAAATTTCATGCCAAACACAAGGTTTAACACTATAACATTTCCTTATATGATGTTATAACCATATTGTATATGCCATGTGACAAACCATTATACCATATAATCAGATGCCACTTTGTTATGTGACAAACAATCACGTATCATATACCATACATAATGTTATATTAAACATAGGTTGTGTATTATAAACCTTTTCTAAACCTTTCATATATGCCAAACTTTGATTTATATGCACATTAGCTCTATCTTATATGCCCAATTCGGTGACATGTGAAATACATCTAAAATTTGACTCTTATTAGAACTCACACGGTGTAACCATAAGCCCATGCATGCCAATTCAAATCCTTCAATAAAGTATGGTTGAAACATTGTCGTGAGATTTTTATGCCAAATTTTTTTATTTATTTCCTTATGTTGTATAGTTATATAAGCTTGAAAAATCATATTAATTGTTCATAGCACTTTGACTAATGGGACCTTACCTATTTTATTTAAGAAAATATATAGATCTCAAGATTTTTAACCATTTGCAAGCTTTAATAACAAATGAATCATATATATGGGTCAACCGATCATAAGAGGCATTTTGAGTCAATTGACTACTTAAACCAGAAATTAATTTAATGCAAAAAATATTAATGAAAACTCGATCTCTATCACTTACAAAAATATTGGGGATTCCATGTAGCTTCTAAATTGTTTCCATGAATTTCATTGCTAATGTACTTGCAAAGAATGAGAAAGAGAGCAAAAATGAGCATATTTTGTGAGTTGATCCACCACTATCACAGTGACATTCTTTTCTTTAGACTTGGATAGACCTATGATAAAATCCATTGAGACCTCTTCCTAATATTGACTTGGAATGGCTAATGGTTTTAGGAGACCTAGGGTCTTGAGTGTCTCTCCCTTATTTTGTTCGCAAGCCAAACATTTAGCCACAAACTTTTGAACATTAGTTTTAAGACCTTCATGGAAAAAATCATGCTCGATCTTGTGTTAAGTTTTCAAGAACCCTGAATATCCTTCGATAGGAGAAGTGTGCAATTCCAAAAGGACTTTATGTTTGAGTTGGAATTTTTTACTTAAATATAAGAGATATTGATATGACAATGAATCATTTTTCCACAGAAATTTATCTAATGCACTCAATTCCTCTTGTATTTGTTCAATGATCTTGCATATCTTCTATCGTGTTTATGTTCTATCTTTTGTTTCTTCTGCTCAATCAAATCATGGAATGGAAAGAGGATAAAGTAAGCCCTTTGTGTCTTCTTCTTTCCTTGAAATTGCATATGCCACCACATCTTGTTTTTATTTTCTATAAATAATTACAAAGTCATAACCTATCATCTTTGTAATTCATTTTTGTTTCTTTTCTAAAGATATTTATTGTTACAAGAAACATTTCAAACTATCATGATCCATTTTTACCATAAATTTTTTTCCTATTAGGTAGGGACACCATTTCTTAATTGCGTGCAATATAGCCAACATTTTATTTTCATAAATGGGTTTAAGTTCTTTCTTTGAAGTTGGTGCCTTTAAAAGGCAAGGTGCCTTCCTTGCATAGAAAATACATCAATTCCATGCCTTGGAGCATTACGGTCCATAATAAAGGTTCTATTAGAGTCAAGCCTAGCAAAGGTTCTAGTTTTACAAGTAGCCTCCTTAAGTTTATTGAAGGATTTGGTTGCTTCTAGATTCTAAGAAAATGTTTTTTTTAATATTGTTAGATTGCTATTATTTGACCACAACTCTTGAAAAAGTTGTGGTAGATTGAAACAATGAGTCCATTACAGGTTTGTGATTCATGAAATTCGTGGAAGGAGCATGTTGATGTTTTTTAAAACCAACATTTTGGACTTTAATGTGAGTCCATCCTCAGGGTGATCACAATCCTAGATTGAGATCTTTGTACAATGATGTACACGAGTTTGTATTAATAGTTATGATTGCAAGATATGTCTTCATGTCAACTTTTCATAACTATTTTTTTACTTTTTTTAATATGGGTTTCCATGTGTTGCTAAGCTTTAGGTCATCATCCCTATTCATAGTGTTGTTTCTCTTCTCTATTTCTATCACCTCCTTTATTCTTCTTTTAAGATAGTTATATTCCTTTTGGATAAAATTTGTGTTTTCTATGCAAATATGGTGAGATGAAGAGTAATTGTGTTCCGTAAGAGCTGATTTTGATGTCCATCATAGCTTTAATTAGCCAAATATGAACCAAATGAGATAGACATTCCATCATAGCTTTAATTTTGTTAGGTTCCACTTTGAAAACTTCAGGAGATAGAATATGACCCAGATAGTCACTTCCTAAACCCCAAAGCCACACTTGGAAGGCACTGCATATAGTTTCTCTTCCAATACTTTTAAGGCCATGTCAACATTTACACATTCTTCTCTAGATTTGTTGTAGATCATTATATCATCAAAAAATATTAATACATTTTTTTAGGAAGGGTTTGAAAATAGAATTCATCAAGCTTTGAAATGTGTGAGGTGCATTAGAGAGGCCAACCAACATCACCAAAAACTGGTAAAGGCGTTCATGTGTTCTAAAGGTTGTTTTGGGAATGGATTATTGCCTCGTTTTGATTTGACAATATTAAAAATGAAGATCCAACTTGGTAAAGAAATTTGATCCTAGAAATTCATCTAATATTTCATCAATGAATAAAATATGGGACTTATCTTTAATACTCATTTGGTTTATATATCTATAATTTGGACACACATGTCATGAACATTTATTTTTATAAATTATCGCTACTAGTGAAGGCAAAGCACTCTTTCTAGGTTGAATGATTTCAGCCTCTGAAGGTTATTGAGCCATATGCTTAATCTCTCTCTCTCTTGTACATATGAGTACATGTAAGGTTTAATGTTAGATGATACACTCCCCAATTCCAAATGAATTCCATGGTCATGATCTCACACAAGTGGAAGAGCTTTTGGCATCTCTCCAACTACCTTGGAATGATTCTTAATAACTTTTTGGAAGTCTGCAAGAGCAAAGGATCTACATGCTTGAACATATAGTGAGCACAAATGTGCAATCACATTATGGTGTCCCTTTTTTAGCATTTTTTCCATGCTTTACAACTTCTCACTTTAGAGGGTTTCCCTTAGATGCCTCTAAGTTCAACTCCCTTGCCTTCCAAGAACAATCTCATGAAAAGTTCCTAAAAATTATGATCCTTTGTTCCCAATGATTGTAATAATTAAAGCACTAATACAACATCAATACCACACATTTGGGTTGTGGTCATTGGACTATCCAATGAATACTCCCCCGTAGCATGCTTAACATTGTTGCACTTCCTTAAACAATTGATGTTGACACCATTTGCAATCATCACTTGAAACTTTAGTGCAAAGTATATGAAGCAATTGAGAAGTTTAACTGATTTGCAATTAATGAAGTTATGGGTACTACAAAATCAACCAACGTTGTTATCCTTTTATTTTTGATATATCCTTTAATCTTGAGAGCTTGAGGAGTGCTACTACCAGCAAATGCATAACCATATATTGTTGCAATCTCTTCCAGGTCTAGATCTTGTGGTTATTCTAGTTTTCAATTTGTTTTCTCTTTGCATCATATGTAGCATAATTACTTCTTACCACGTTTATACTTGGTATCATGAAAATATTTCAATTTACTACAAATACTCTCCAACTATCTAAGGGAATGTAATGGGCTAAAATTTGTTATTGGTAATGACACCCCTCATGGATTTTGTATGTGGTATTGTCCTTATCAATATCACCAATTTCAGATAAACTCTCCATGTTCCAATATTAGGAGAAAAGCTACTCTGTATATATTGTATCACTCACCAAAATAAGGTGTAGTTTTGGCCATATCAATGGATATCAAGAAGATGAATGATAGTTTTAAATTAGATTGCTTTTAGCAATTGTGATGAATCCAATAATACATATTCGAAACAAAGTAGATTTTACTGCATTGGTGTTAATTCCAACGAGACTAACAAACTATGGCATCAACACTTGGGCGATACCAACTTCAGGATTGTGTCATAAGGGTTGTCTAAGGATGGTAGATGGCTTCCCCACAAATTAAACCATCTACTAGTGTCTGTGAGTGATGTAAGCTAGCAGAACACCATCATGTGTCATTTCCATGGGATTTAGCAAGGTAGGTCTTTTATATTCTTGCACTAGTTCATAGTGGTACTTCATATACCTATGACCACTCCTCCACTTGGTGGGGTTAATATCTCCCAACTTTCATTGATGATTTCTTCTGATTTCTTTAGATATATACCACCCAATCCAAATATGGAGCATTCAATAAATTCAAGGAAATTAAATCCTTGGTGGAAATTCATAACAATCACATGATCAAATCTATCAAGACCAATAATGGAGATGGACACTTTGATGATGACTTTCATCTATTTCTCACGTATCATGGCATTGTTTGGCATAACCTAGTCTGTCAACGAGATGAAGTAGCCCATAGAAGTAGAGCTAATATAGAAAAGCTTCACTATGTTACCTTATGAAAATATGGAGCTCCAATTATGTGGGAAAGCGATTTTTTTTACAACTCATATCATCAATTGAATGCCTACTCAAAATGTTCATCATATGACTCCTTTTGAAAAATGGTATCATATTACTCCTTTTAAGAATAGTATAGTTACAAACCTTCTTTATTACATTTCAAAATCTTGGAATCATATGAATGGTCCCATATTCCCAATTAAAAGAATAGCAAGTTGCAACCTACAAGTAAACATTGTTGAAATGCATAACTAGGTTCAATCTTCATAATGTCTAATGTAATCATGATTTCATGTATTTGAAGTAAAAAGAAAAAGAATTGTTATTATTATTATTTTGAAGCATGAGTTTCATGCTCTAGGTTATTTTATTTTTAGGTCAACAACCCATTGAGTTTTTCTAGGTTTTTTCATTGAGTCAAGAAGTCTATTGAGTCATTGTTATATATTTAAGACCCTATTGGGCATCTTGTATTATGTAAGAGAAATTTATTTGAGTCACAAAACACCCTTCAAGACAAGTCAACCTTACTGCATCAAGTTGGCCTACAAAGCGATAAATCTACCTATTTAGAGCCTCTAAGCAGCCTATATATAAGAGGTACTCGACCTCATTTGTGGAGCATCCAATAAAGTTTGTTTTAGGGCACCTCCGTCTCACATGTGCGAGTGAACTAGGGAATATTTTGCAGCAGAAACACCAAAATTTCAGTCACCACACAATATCAAAATTTGGAGTTAGAAGAATCAATATTGTTGGTTGAATTATCAAGGAATAAGTTGCTCCCGTAGCGAAGGAAGAAATATTCATTTTATACCATCTTTTCTCACACATGCCAATATAGGGTTTCTATAGTGCTAGCTGAAAATTGCAGTCCTGAAGCAACAAGTCGAAGTTCTGAGGAAGGGCCGAAATCTGAATTATTGGTGTAGATTTGACTAGTGTTGACTTTGTGAAAGAGGAGCTCATCAAAGGAAGGTTTGACTTGGACTTTTAGGGGTCTTTCTCAAGGATCATAGGTCTTGGAATTCATCATCTGAAAATTCTATAAGAAGAGAAGAATTATTATGGGTTTTCCTCTCAAGAGGAGAGGTTTTTGCCCTCGCCAGTAGCCTACATTTTGTGTCCTCTTGTCTCATTGATCTCCATTGTTTGGTAGTTGGTTTATGATAGAAAACACAATAATAATCAAGTGAAATAAGAAGTTAATAACAAGAACATAAATTTAAGTAAAATGGTTATCAAAGAAAGATAAATTACCCTTATTTAACTGCCTTGGATTTCTCAACATGGTTTTGGAGCTATGGTGACTACAAGAAGAAGAAGAGGCAACTTGAAGATCATCCAATTGAAGAAGGATACTTAAGGGTCGAGCACAAGTTCATCATCAAGAAAAAAAAAAAAGTATCAAGGAGGACTATCCATCACATCACAAGGATCACATTTTCACAAGTCCTGGAAATAAAGAAGACCTCAAAGACCCTACATCCATTCAAAAAAAACCTAACACATCTTGAAGTCTCCACATTATACATTTCTACATCCAAGTAAGCAAGAAGAAGCATTTCCATCATCGTCAAATAAATCAAGGTAATCTCCCTCTCATTTAAGAAAAGATCTCATCTCAAACATATCATCTAGAAAGGAAGTATTGACATATTTGAAGAAGGAAGACATCATCAAGGAAGCAATCATATTAAAAGAATGCATCTTCAATTGTTAACATCATAAAAAAGGCATCAATTTGAATATATCGTCTTCCAAGGAGCAACTTCACTTGACAATAAATTATTCTATGTTTTTAGGTCTCAATCTACAAACTAAATGACTTAATTCTGCAAGGAGAACAATAAATTGATCAAGGCCTCGAACTACCTTGCATGGAAGAAGAGAATTGATTTAATTCTCATAGAGAGAAATCTCAATCACTTTCAAAATACATGAAAGGAGGAATAAGGGCACAAATTATCCTCATAGAGTCAATTAAGGATTCTCTCATCCCTTATGTAGCAAAGTTGAAGACAACAAAGGAGATCTATGACAAACTGGTGAAGTTGTTTTCTTTAAGCACTGCAGGTGAAATCATATCTTTAAGAACTAAACTATACAAGATTAAAATCTGAAGGGAGGAAAGCATAGCTTCATATTTCATGAAGGTATCTAAAATTAGATGCCAACTACAAGAACTTGGAGAAGTAATGGTTGATCGAGAGATGACCACCATTGTGCTCAATGAACTACCTGATGAATAGGAGGATTTTGTATCAAGAATCTATGGGAAGAAGTAAACCGCTCCATTCAGTGATCTATGGTCATTAATAAAAATTGAATAATCTATATTAAAATCAAAGAACGATGTTGGATCAACAAAACCAGCTCAAGCATATGCAACATCAATAAGGAGGAAAGGAAAATTTGGGAATTTTGAGCCTCAAAAGAAGTTTGAAAAGAAAATTGATATGTCAAAGATCCAATGCCATGGGTGTAATGAATATGGGAATTTCAAAATAAATTGTCCTAAACTCAAGAAGGACAACAAGAAGAGAAAGGAGAGAAATGAATCCCATGTCACCGAAGAAGTAGAAGAGCTTGAAAAGTAGAAGTCAAAGAAGGGAGAAGTGATAGACCTCCACTACTAGGTCTCTCACACATTTTTATGTACATTGAAGTTAGCAAGTAAAATTAGAAAGCATCACAAGTATGATAGGATGGATGTCATCATCATAGATACATGAAAGAATAGTTGAAGTAGAAGTCAATATGGTTGAAGAAATCATCATGATAGAGAGGAAGTAGCTCATGGCATCATCATTGGAAAAATATAAGAACAACCGAAGTAGTAGTCTATATGGTTAGAGAAAGTCATCTAGCAAGATATAATATAAAGATATCATCATACATCATCATCGTTAGGAAGAATCATTTACAAAATGAGGATCATCAAGATCCTCCATTGGAATCTTCATTAGAAGGTTTACCTCTACTTAGAAGAAGCATCTCTCTAATAGTCTACATTCCACCTTGTATGGGATCCACTTGTTAGAAGGATGAAGGTATGCTGACAAAGGAGTGCAACATGTCAAGTTGGTTGAAGTACTTTCATCTTCAAGCAGGGAAAGGAAGGTGTTGGAAGGAATTTTACATCAGAGAAATTTTGAGGTCTAAATGGGCCTTCTAAGAAAAATTTACAACCAAAATAAACTTTATAAGAACCAATAGGATTCAAGATGATGATGTCAACCATGGGGGATGATTTACCATTTTTTGAGTAAAAAAGTAAAGAAATTAAAAAATAATAAAACAATAAAACTATTATTTTCAACTCGTAGTTTCAACTTATCTCCCAAAGTTTTTTACTCAAATTTCAAGTGAGAGTACTCATTGGATAAGGAATCAAATTTTGCATCCAACGAATGTTTTCACTCAAAATTTGAGTAAACCTATACGGAGATAAGTTGAAAATACGAGTTGCAAAAGTAGTTTTTTTATTTTTTCCCTCTAAAATTTGATGATGTAATCTAACCTTATTGTATTTCCACTATTATTTTATAATTTCCTTAGGAAGCCCATTTTAGACCTAAAAATTACTCTAATGGATGATCAAAATAAGAAAGAAGTATGCATATATTTAGATAAATTCATGTCATCATATAATTTTAGATCGAATGGTTGAATGCTCTATCTCATGATCATGATGAAAGAAGAAGAAACTCTTCCATTAGATTGATGCATGAAGGCATGTAGTCAATGTGCATAGAACTCTTCTATATATCAACAAGATGAAATCAACATAATATGACCTCATGAATAATATGAGGTGGTTGGAAACTATGGTTCCCATAATGAAGGAACTGTGTATAGAAGATCTCGAGGAAGCAATATGCGAAGAAAGGTGAAAGACGAGTTCGAGAGACGATGCATCTATTGTCAAGTAAGATAAGTGATCAACATATGATAACTAGAAGGATTAGTTATGACATCTCCATGGAGAAAGAAATATATGAAGGCCCTAATATGTTTGAAAAAGAAAACCTTGGTAATGTATGTCGTGGAGATGGATTCACACAATATGTAAAAGGTTGTTGTTGCAAGAAGCGGATGTCATGACAAAAGGCCATCATATAAAGGTAACTTTGATTTGATGTTCATTTTGATTTTTTTAAAACATCTGGTTGGGTTGAAACAAGACTACCGAAAGAAGGTTGTAGAAGTCACCTACAACTGGTACTCATGAGATTGAATGAAAGATCCTAAAATAATCATGACTTGGAAGAGGTAGCTATATGAAGGATAGCTAGATGTGGATAAGAAGATCACTTTCCAATGAAGAGAAGGATAACATGACTATTTGAGTCAACATGATGTTTCGTTGAAGAGAAGTGATGAAGATGTAGAAATTAAATGTTTTGCACCCTTAACCCAGTTCACAATTTTGCATGTGATTGTTTAGGCCCAATCTACATGTTTTGACATGATGATATAAATTTTAGAATGCATTTATTGCAAACATAAAGAGTGCATATTCTCTTTTTCACTTTCCTAACAGCTGATAATTAATACAAAAATTAATGAAAGAATTCAACACATTAGAGACACTCGTTTTTGGTCAAGTTAACCCCGGAAAAACCCCACAGCCTCTTGGGGAAAACCAGTCTTCAAAGGAGGATTTTATTGCTTGAGAAATTATGAATAAGTACATAAAAACACAATACTTATCTCCCTTTTTCGTTGTAGCATTAAATGCTGAATTTTTGGAAATTTGTGCCCACTTAACAAATCAGAGTTTCACATAATTTAGTGCCCATAATTTATGCATATTTCCTCTGCTCAACTTCTCGATTTCAATGCCTAGAATCTGCCTCTATTTCTATGGCAACTGATGATTGTACCTCCTCGAAAATTGTGCATGACAACTACAGAAACCATCCTCAATTATTGTGATGCCTGTAAGTGTTGTCTTGAAATTCGTACCTCAAATTTCGGGCCTGACAACAGTTATTTCCTCCCTTGAATTTCGTGCCTCTTGCCTTGCCTCGAAATTCATGTTGAGTATTTGTTGTTTTTCCCTTGAAATTTGTGTTGTTTCTCCTCGATTTTCCTATTGCCTCTTCCTCCTAGAAGATCGAGTTGTTGCTTGTACAATCTCCTTCGGATTCAAGCTCCTTTCTCTTGGCTACAAATTCTCCTCCTCCTAGAAGTTTTCTCCTTTTCTCTCTTGATCCGGATTTATGCAGGAACGCAATAAAATACAGAAATAGACATAAACACAGAGATGTAGCGGAAATAATTCTTCATTTCATTAATATCAAATAACATAAATATGCTTACGGGCATAATATCTAGCTAGGGTGTTGGTAGCTTATCTCTGAGAAGATATGTGGTGGCTATAGGCCTAGGAACTATGTTAAAATGAGGTTTGAGGGCTTATTTATTATTGAAAAATAATGGAAAACCCTAAACATCCAAAAACCTAACCCTAGGAGATGAAGCGCCAAAACTATGAGCCCCGTTTGGGTAAATTGGTGTTTCAACTTCCCGGGGACGTAACTTTGGCATATGATCTTCGTTTGACGTGCACCATACCTCGTTATAAATATCTATCCGAGGAATATAACTTTTGATGTGAGAAATATTGGTCCAAGGACCCATGTTGCTCCTAGGTTTCCCAAAAAACGTCGTTTAGGACCTCAAAACGGCTCCGGAAGTTCAAGACCCAGAAAACTGCTAAAAATATTAAGTTGTGCCGAAACTGAAAAAATGAAAGAACCGATGATGGGGGTTTAAGTGGAATAGGTGGGTGGCCACCAATATCCACCTGGATCATTAGGGCCTCCAAACGGCTCCGAAATTTCAGGACCCGAAAACCTGCTAAAAATAGTAAGTTGTGTTGAAACTAAAAAACGGAAAGAACTAATGATGCGGGTCCAAATGGAATAGGTGAGTGGCCACCAATATCCACCTGGATCATCTCTTCTCCTCATGCTCTTTCAAGTGTGAAGTGAAGAAAATTATTTCCCTTTTCCTCTTTTGTCTCCTTGGAAAATATTGAATCCCTAACCCTAGGATCCAATGGTTGAGATTTCATCCTCAAATATCAAGATGTGTGGTTGAGATCATTTCTCCCAAATGACCCCCCTCATACATTGGCCCAAACACTTAAAAGTATCCAAGTACCTTTTTCAAGTTATGTACATTTTCTATTTTTTCTCATAAAGTGATTTTTCACCTCACTTTAATATTAGAAAAGTACACTTAGTACTTTTTACATAAAGTCACTTATAAAGTACAAGTGACTTTAATATTAGAAAAAGTACATGGTACAACACTTCTAAGTACCTTTTTCACCCATGACATTAATATAACTCATAAATGTCATTGAGACAAAATTCATTAATGTGCTCACTATGCTAGAAGGGATAAAAGCCTAGTAACACCTCTCCTTGGTACTATTTTCAACACTCTCATTTACCGAGGAAGGTGTTGCTCACCACTCCCATCATGTCTTATAAAATACATGCTTTCCCTTTGGAAATGATTTGGTGAGGATCTCTGCTACTTGTTCATAAGTGGATATATACTCAAGCTTCGCTGCCCCTCGTTGAACATAGTCTCTGATGAAGTGGTATATGATCTTTATATGCTTTGATTGATCATGGAATACTGGATTCTCATAGAGTTTAATACAACTCTAGTTATCACAGTAAATCGTAGTTGGTCTCAACATCTGACCAAATAAACCATAAAGCATCTTGCGTAGCCACAATGCCTCGCACCCTGCTGGAGTAGCTACCATATCCTTTGCCTTTGCGCTACTCAATGCCGTTGATATTTGTTTCCTATTGAACCATGACACAACTCTCAAGCCCAACAAGAAACAACATCCGGAAGTACCTTTCTAGACACTAACATTGCCATCCCAATCTAAGTTTGTGCAACCAATCAATCTAAATCCATCACACCTGACATAATCCAAACCATAATCCATTGTGCCTTGTAATTACCTCAACACATGTTTTGTAGCCACCCAATGTACTCTCCTTGGATCCATCATAAAATGACTCAATGTGTTGACTAAAAAACAAATATTTAGTCCAGTGTTGACCGGATACATCAATGAACCGGTCAGTTGCGATACATGGTGGGGTTCACCAACTTAGAATCAGAAGCATGCAACTTCTTCTAGTTGGTGATCATAGGAGTAGCCATAGGCATATAACAATCCATGCAGAATCTCCTCAAGATATCACTCGCATGCTTGCCATGGCCCATGAAGATATGCCCATCATCCTGCCAAACCTCCAACCCCAAAAAGTAATGCATCAACCCCATATCTATCATATCAAACTCTGAAGTAAGATCTCTCTTGCAGTGTTGGATGAGTTTGTCCTCTCCTGTAATAAATAAGTCATCCACATACATAACCATAATGAGTGGATCGTCACCTATCATGATAAGGTACAAGTTTAGATTTGCATCACTCTTCTGGAAACCCATATGTTGCAAGTAGGCATCTATCCTCTTGTACCATTCCCTCGGTGCATGCTTTAGTCCATACAAGGCTTTCTTCAGCCTACATACATGAGACTCCCTCACTTGTATCTGAAAGCCCTCATGCTTATCAATGTACACCTCCTCATGTATAACACCATTGAGGAAGGTAGTATTCACATCCATCTGGTGAATCCTCCATCGCATCTTAGTTGCTATAGATGTCATTGTTGTAATGGAAGTATAATGAGCAACTGGTGCAAAGGTATCCTCCTAGAAAAATCCCTCTAACTAAGAGAACCCCTGCGCCACAAACCGATATTTGAACTTATCCACGCTGCCATCCACAACATGTTTGATCTTGTAGAACCACCTAGAAATCACCACTAACTTCCCATCAAAATGTGCCACTACCTCCTAGACATCATTCTTCATGATAGAGGCATACTCCTCCACTATGGCATCCCTTCGGATCTGCTCACTGGTGTCCTCCTCAAAACTAGTTGGCTTTGTCTCCACAACATCTGCCACAAAGCCACCCAACCTCTTTGGTGGTATACTCTCCCTTACTGACCACTTGGGTCTCTCCTGAGCCTCCTTCAGGGTCTCTCGAAGCCATCTTGGCTTCCTTTTCCCTGTAGTAGTCCCTTGTTGTGGTATGGGAAAATCCTCAACTGGTGACTCTCCTCTTGGCAAGGAAGGCTTTGAAATAACCAATGGAGATCTTGAATTATGGGATATTGTGCTTGATGAGCCTGCACCAGGTGATCATGTGCTTTGAGAACTTGTCACCCCTGAAGAAGGTGGAGCTCCTGATCCTAATGGACCACCTGATGCTCCTGGAACTTGTAATGTGGACCCCTGCTAAAGATCCTACTGCTCTACTTGATCAACTTCCCGAGACCTCCTCAAAGCCTTCTCCTCCTCAAAAGTCACATCTCGCCTTAGGACAATATTCCTTTTTGCCGGAAGATAGATATGGTAGGCTATGTTGGTCTCACTGTAACCCACTAGGATGCCTCTCTCTGCAATGGGTTCCAATTTCGTCATCTTCTCCTCAAGGATGTGTGAATATGTAAGTCACCCAAATATCATGATGTGCCCAACTTTTGGCTTCTTTCTGGTATACACCTCCTCGGGAGTCTTTCTCCCCAAGACTGTGTGGGCTCCTTTTCTACAAATAAACAGTTGTTACACACCTCGGCCCAAAATAAGAAAGCTAAACTCTGATCATCCAACATCGCTCTCATTTCACCCACAATGGTCATTTTCTTCCTCTTTGCCACCCCATTTTTTTGGGGGTTTTCAGGCACAATGAGCTCCCTCTTTATGCCAACACTCATACAAAACTCTCTCATCTTTGTGGAGGTATACTCGCCCCCATTATCTGGTCTCAACACCCTGATTTTCTTCCCTATCTGGTTCTCCACAAGAGCCTTAAACTCTTGGAAATATGGAATATCTCATCCTTGGTCTTCAGTAATTAAATCCAGGCCTTCCTAGAGTGTTCATCAATGAAGGTCACATAGTACTCATATTCACTCAATGAAACATAGGACATAAGACCACATATATCATAATGAATCATATCAAGGATACCTACAACTTTGTTGTCACTGCTCAGGAAAGGTGTCTTGGTGTACTTTCCCAAAGCACACCCCCTGCGCACATCATGATGCTTTGTGTTGAATTCAGGCAAACCAGTAACTGTCTCTCTCAACATCCTGAAAGCTCCATGGTACAAGTGGGTCATCCTCATGTGTTATAGATCACATAACTCACTGCTACTGATTGTGCTACCATAGCTCTAAGAGGCTAAACATAAGTATGTATAGTCTCCCACTACAAGCTTCAATCACACGAGCAGACTCGATAATGTATCCTCTAGGATATATCAACACCTGTCCCTTTCGGAAAAGTACCTCAAACCCCCTGTCCTCCAAGATAGAAACTGATATCAAACTCTTCAACCCCAAAACATAAAGAACATTTGTCACCTTCATAGGAGGTGATGACTCCCTCTAAAATGAAATTATCCCTACTCCTGTCGCTTTGACTTTGGAGTTGTCTCCATGAAAAACCTCCAAGTCAATATCATCCTCTAAAAGGCTCTTGAAGTGCTCTCTAATTTTGGTCACATAGAGCCCCTCACTTTTTCCCTTCTTCAAACTAAGTCACAAACAATTCCTATGCAAACATTATATACTCTTCTAATGTTCTTTTTCTACTTCCTCTACAAGGAGAATTAGGGAAACAAAAAATTCCTTTGTTTTACAAACCATTGTCTCCAACGCTAACATAGATCCTACTACTTACATGTTATCTGTAAATTGTCGTGGATATTCCATTGGACAATTCATCACAACAAATATGATAAACTATACTTAAAATACAAAATTTACACTATTAGATTTTATTTCTCTTTAGATATTTGGATCCGTAAATCATTGTTTATTATAAATCCATGCAAATTATAATTGTGTAGAAAATAGAGATCAATGAAATAAAAACTCACAAACCATGATTGGCACAAGGTATATCATGGGAAACCATTCCTAGAGATAAAAATAAAAAATAAAAAAACAGATGGAAGGTGAGGTAGCTTTGCTCTCTTTCTCTGAATAAAAAATGGTTGAGTACAAAGAATTAATGTTTGTGGCCCATGGGCTACTATAATGAAAAAATCCTCTCTATGTGCTCTCTCCTGATACCTCTTGGCTACTCAGTTCGTTTATGGAACAAGTGCACTTGAAAAAAATGAAGCCTCTTTTCCTCCTAGTGGCCTGGCTATAACACAACTCGATATTCTACTAGTGGTTAGGTTTGACTCCCTCAACTCTTTAACAGAGTTACAATATGGACGCTTCTAGAGTCTTCTTCATCATGATCACATGGCCAATCCATTTTCCTTGAGTAATGGGTGATGAGGTGGCATCCTCTCGAATTATGGTGGACATAACAAGAAGGTCAACTTACGAGTGGCATAACTTTTGCATAGGGACTTGAGTTGAGGTGATTTTTGCATCGTTGGAGAGGTCTCTATGTAGAAAAGGAAAAAAAGTGTGGTGCAAAAGCAGAAAAGTAACATCGTTTGATGCTTTAAAATGATCCCAGAACGTTTCAAACCCCAATTTGTCAAGTTGGATCATGTAGGTAAAAATGGTCCAATGAGTTGATTCCTCCATTTTTTCCACTCTAAAAGAATCAAGATAGATGAAAAACAATATAATGATCCAATATGAATCACACCTCCTCATTTTGGGATGTTTTTGGTCCCCAAAATATTATATTGAATGAGGTGAGAAAATTTTGTGTTCACCTTCTTTTGGGTGTACCATTTTACTTTGCCTGGACGTTGTCATTTCAACCCAATCTGCCAAAGGTCATGCTACCCCTGTCTCGTAATTCTGGACCTCTTTTGCAAAAATGTATCTTCTACCAACTATGTTTGAGGATCCGCTGCCAAATCCCTTACAAAAGGTAGGACACGTTCTTCTTCTTGACCTAGTATGGAAGGCTCAGAGAATTTCAAATTCGCTACATTCACAACTAAGTAAATGCACATGTATGGGGGTACACTGAGTCTATAGGCATTATCTCCCACCTTTTCTAGTATCTCAAACAGACCATATCACAGAGCCTTGATTCTCTTACTAAGACCCTCTAGCCTCTCCTTGTTCAATTGTAACCATACTTTATCTCCCACCTTGAATGACTTCTTGGTTTTGTATTGATCATGCCTAGACTTGTAATTTTCCTGTGACTTTTGTAGTGTCTCCTATACATGTATATGGATTTGCCTGATATTTTCTACAAATCTTTCAACCCTCAAGGCATCCCTTATAAGATCCTCCCTTACTCTGTGTTTCCCATATGCAATATCCAAAGGTGAAGGTGGCAAATATCTAAAACAAGTTGCAAAAGGATATTTACCAGTAGAAGTGTGGACTACTATGTTATAAGAATGTTGTATATATACCATATTTTCATCTCAAACCTTCAGATGCTTCTAATTGCAACCCCTAAAAAGTTGCACCAGAGTCATGTGGACTACTTTTGTCTATGTAGACCTCTTCAACTTCATTCACAATGTAGTCCAAAATGCATTGAGAAATCTTGTGTCCCTGTCTAAAAGATGCTCATTGGCATCCCAAAGTGCACCAAGTCTTGTCCAAAGAACAAGTTTGATGTTTTTGGCCTATTGATGGTCTTTTTATAGGGCATCAAAACATACATCTTATTGAACTTCTCAACTACCATGAACAAGTAGTCATTGTTGAGTTTCCTTGAGTGTTGGGGTAGCATCAGATGTGCTCTAGCTCCCAAAATTTGTGGAGGGACTAGAGTACATAAGATCTCCAAGACCCCGAAAGGGATTTGGGAAATTCCATCCAGTTTGGGAGATAATTAATTAATTAATATTTTTAATTAAAGACCCTAAGTCTAGCTTAGGAAAATTAAAATATTAAAGGTAATTAATTTAAACATGTGATGGAAATGACTCAAGTCACACAGATCAAGCTTTCTTTTAATCTTAGCCATCGATTCAAGATTAGATCATGCTCATTGGTTTCCCAACAAGAAAGTATAAAGGAAAGGTTTGAGGTCAATTGGAGAACACACACACGGAGGCAAAGCATTGAGACTAAGCTGGAATTTTAGGGTGTGGTTAGCTAAGAATTTACAGAAGTGTTTCAGCTGCAAAGAGGGGTAGTTTTGGCAAAGGAGATGGTCTGATCCCAGTGCCAAGAATCAGCAAGAGGCAGAGAGAAGCATCCAGAGGCAGTGTAGAGAAGCAGAGGCAGTAGGAGTAGTTACGCAGCAATTGTGTAGCGCAGAGAGCATCTTCAGCTACGCAAGTGCTCGCAGTCCCTTCTAGGGCAGTGCTGGGCAGCAGGGCACCCTCTAGGGTTACACAGAGACCCTTCTAAGGTAGCATAGGGTCTGCGTCACCCATTCTAGGGTTACGCAGCCCTCTCCAGGCCAGCGCAGAGGCACGCACAGGCTGAAAGGGCTGACGCAAGGGCTTCAGGGGCAGCGCTGAGGTGTCTAGGGCCAAAAATTGGTTGAGTCTTGTAAATCTCATTTGAGGGTGTGGATTAGTCAAGATTTTGGTCTCAGAACAGCAGGTTAGCTACAGATCTATATTTTTCTCTATCGAGTTAACCAGTAAGGTGCCCAAATTTGATGTATTCAGAAAACTACTTAATAATATAAACCCTCTAGCAACTAGAAGATTGGTTTTCCCACGTTGGGTTTTTCTGGGGACAGTTGTCCAGAAAATGCCTGTGTGTCACTTTGTCTGTGTGCATGTACTTTTAGGTTTTAGATCTGAATCGGTGAAACTCTGTTATGTGTTTTACTTCGATGTTAATCTAAATATTTCAGCATTAATAACTTGTTTTAATTAGGAGAAGTATAACCAGATCTAACAGTAGATTTCTGCATAAAGTAACTTTCAGAAATTTTCACAGTCATGTCCCTTCTTGGTTGTTGGTAAACCTCCTACAAAGTCCATGGAAATGTCTTCCCAAGGACGAGTGGGTACAGTTAAGGGATGATATAGACCCTATTTTATGTTACTAGGCTTATTCGAACAATAAAGCATGCATCCTCTTCTGAACCTAGCTACATGCTCTTGCATCTTGGGCCAATGTGCATACCTCTGCAATTTGGCGACTATCTTTCCTACACTAAAGTGCCATGCAACCTTGGAGGCGTGAGCCTCTCTGATTAACTGCAATCACTCACCTTTAGGAATACATAACTTATCCAGCCTGTAGAGTAGCTCGTCTTGGAGATGGTATTCAACAGTGTTGTCACCATCGTGCAAATGACTCTGGCTCTGTAACTGTTGAAACACCTCCTTGAAGTCCTCATCCTCTGAATATGCCTCTCTATATACATCATGGGTGAAAGACTCCATGTACATCGGAGTTCCCAACGTTGTGATCTTTGATATGGATGGCCTTGAAAGCATGTCGACCAACTTATTTGTGTTGTCCTTCTTATACTTAATCACTAAATGAAACTATTATAAAAACCCCATCCAATTGTAATGTTTGGTTTGTTGTCACTTACTTTGGGCCTACAGGTACTATAGTGCCCAATGATCTGTGTGGATTACTATCTCCTACCCCATCAAATAGTACTTCCACTTCTTTATAGCTTGCGTCAGGACATAGACCTCATTGTCTTAGGTAGGTTAGTTAAGCATTGCCCCATGAAATACTTCATAATGGTAGTATACATGCCTTCCTCCATGCATCAAGACCGCTCCCATAGCATACCCACTTGGATCTACCTCCACTTCGAAGGGTTGTTGCAAGTTTGATTGCCAAAACTGGTGCTTGATTGGTCTCCTTCTTTGGCTACTCAAAGGCCCTTTGTTGATCCTTTCCCCATTGAAACTCTCGTCACTTACTATTATGGCATGGAGTGGTGTTGCTATCGTTGAAAACGAGGCTCTAAATTTCCTCAGGTACTATGTTGCCGCAATGAAACTCCTAAACTCATAAACATTAGTAGGCACTAGCTATCTCATGATGGCCTCCATCTTAGCAACATCTATTTTTTGTTATCCTCCACCTATCTCATACCCCAGATACACCAAAGATCGTCATGCAAACTCACACTTATTGAGATTTGCTAGCAGTTGATGCTTTTTTAATGTCTCCAACACCTGTGTCAAATGTGAGATGTGCTCCTTCTAGGTAACATTGTGTACTAGTATATCATCCAAATAGACAATAACAAATGAATCTATAAACAAGCACAACATGTCATTCGTTAACCTCATAAACGTAGTTGGTTCATTGCATAGGCCGAATGGCATGACTAACCACTCATACAAACTTTCCCTGGTTTTGAAGACAATCTTCTAGGTATCTTTTTCTTTGACTCGAACCTGGTGATATCCAAACTTTAGGTCCATCTTGGTGAAGTATTTCATTTGTTTCGATTGATCCAACAAATCATCAATTTTGGGCAGGTGGTACTTATTCTTGAACATGATTTTGTTCAACGCCTTGTAATCAATACACATCTGCCACGTCCCATATTTTTTTGGCACTATGATGATGGGTGACCTACATGGCAATGTACTTGGTCAAATGACACCATGTTTCAGTAGTTGTGGCAATTGTTTCTTCACTTCACTTGCTTCTATAACACACTGCCTATAGAGCCTAATGTTTGGCAATGAAGACACCAGCAATAATTGAATCTCATGCTCCACTTCCTTCTTGGGTGGTAATCATTTAGGTTCATGAAACACATCGATGTATGCCTATAGCAACTCTTCCAGTTGTTGTTTATGTTTTTTAGTACACCCACCCAGGGATGCCTTTAATCTTATTGACTCTTCTACAAACCAATTCTCACCTAAAAACAATATAACAAACTTCTTGCTAGAACTAATCATTTTTTTGGCTTGGCTAGCACTTACCAGTAAAATTTTCAACTTGCCTTTGTGTGCATTGAAGGTGAATAATTTTTCATCCTTGACGAGCCAGTACAGGTTGGCTCTCTACATGAAGATTGCATCCCACATGTACACATAGGGACTTCCAAACACCACTCCACATACGTCAAGGGGAACTACATTTAGTTCTACTTTACCAATAAAATTAACACTTATAGCAAATCTATTTTTGATTGTTTTGTTATATTTTACTATGCATCCTTATTTACCCATCCCAATGGATATGGGCATGGATGCTCACGAACATCCAATCCCAATTTGTTGACCAACTCTACTGCAATGAGACTCTCCTACGATCTTGAGTCAAACAAAGCATCAATCTTTGTCTTCTTGACTTGTATCTTTATGTGAAAGAGTTTGGTCATTTCTCCCTTCATGTTGTTGAAGGCAACTCAGTTTCAGTTCATTTTGCACTAGCGTAAAAACAATCTTCTCATCCACATCTAAGTTGCTTTCAACCTAGTTGTTCGAATCAGTGGACATGAGATTATTCTTCTTATTATCTTTCTTTTGTTCTTCGAGTTAAGTGTTGGATGCAACTTTCAACACTTCTCCTCCATGTCAATATTACAACTGTTACAGTGGTTGTTAGTATCCTTGAATTGGTGTGTTGTTGTTGTCAACTTTTTTATCTTTTCTCCCTTACCACTTCTGCTTCCCCTCCTTAGAAGCATATTGGTACTCATTCTACTTCGATCCACTTGATTGCTCTTTCTTCTAGCTTATGTTTTCTAGTTATTGTGCATATACACGAGTCTCATCCATCGAATTGGGCTTAAACAACATCACGTGCTTCTGCATATGACTATGTAGACCCCCCAGATACTTGAGGAGTACATTTGGGTTCTTTGGGGAGATACTCAACATTATGGTCATCTTTTTGAGCTCTATGGTCTACTCAAGTACATTATGCCCTTGCTTTTGCCTGAAGTAGTGTCATCGAATCCACTAGTACTCTACATACTCAATAGGGTAAAATTGTGAGTTTATGAGGGTTTTAAAGTCCTATCACTTGGTCATTGGAGGGTCTTCCTCCAACCTCAAGGTTTGTGTGTGGCTTTCCCACCAGGTTAGGGCATGGCCCTCCAATTTCAGCCATGCAAATGAAATCTTATGTTCTTCCTCTTTATGATAAACACTAAAATAAACTGTTAATTTCTACAACCACTGATTTAGCTTTAGACTACCGATCTCAAATTGGTACGACTTGATAGACACTACGAATGGTTCACAGCGTTCAAACTAGGTTGATCTTTTCAAGTCCTTTCTTCGACTTGTTCTGTGTTTCTTCCTAATCCCCTGATCTCCCCTCTTATCAGACTTCTGCATTAGAACCCTCATCTTCTCCAAATAACTCGATCATATTAGTTAGGGCTGCCATGAAGAGATTCACATTACAACTTATATTTGCAACTTATGCTTTCATCTGCAAAGCCCTATCCTTTAAAGGATCACGACAGTTATTCATAGATTCATCGACCATGACTAAGATTTTATAACTTTTGGCTTATGTGATCTAAATTCCTCGCATATCTCCAAAATATACTCAAAGCAACCTACTTTTGATACCAATATTATCCGTAAATTGTCATGGATATTCCACTGGCCAAATTGTCACAACATATTTGATAAATTATACTTAAAAATCCAAAATATACACTATGAGAATTTATTTCTCTTTAGATTTCTAAATTACTATTTATTGTGTATGTGTGCAAATTCTAATTGTGCATAAGATAGAGAACAGTGAAATAAAAACTCACAAACCACGATTGACACAAGGCATATCTTAGGAAACCCTTTCAAAAAAAAAAACAACTGGAAGTTGAGGTCGCTCTACTCTCTTTCTTTGAATGAAAAATGGTTGCGAGTAAAAAGAGTAACGCATGTGGTGAGTGGGCTACTATAATGCACAAATCCTCTCTGTGTGCTCTCTACCTATTTCTTTTGGCTACTATTCTTGTATATGGAACAAATGCAATTGAAAAGAATGGAACCCCTTTTGCTCCTAGTGGTCCAATTATAACGTAGTCTGATAACCTACTAGTGGTTAGGTTTGACTCTCTTAACTCTTAACCAAAGTTACAATATGGACTCTTATAGCATCTTCTTCATCATGATCATGTAGCTAACCCCTTTTCCTTGAGTAAAGGGTGAAGATGTGACATCATTTCAAATTATGGTGGACAAAACAGAAAGGTCAACTTCCGAGTAGAATAATTTTTGTATACTAACTCCATTTAATGTGATTCTTGTATTGTTAGGTCAACTTCCGAGTAGAATAACTTTTGTATACTAACTCCAATTAATGCGATTTTTGTATTGTTGGAAAGATCTGTGTAGTATAGGAAAAAAAAGTGTGATGCTAAAGCAGCAAAGTTTTAACCCCAAAAAATGTTGTTTGATGCCTCAAAATGCTCCCAGAAGGTTTCAAAACCCTATTTTCCAAGTTGGGTTCCACTAATAAAAATGGTCGCGTGAGCTTATTCCTCCACAGTTTCCACTCTGAAAGCATTAAAATGGATGACAAGCAATATAATGATCCAATTTGAATCAACACTCATGCAAAAAGAGTTTGAAATTGAAGGATGTTATGGTTGTTAAAATTGATGTGCTAATGAAAAACCAAACTCAGAACCAGATACCCTTAAATAAGGGTAAGAATTTAGTTAGTTGTGAATGGGTTTATAAATCCAAGTAAAATACAACTAGAAAACTCAAGAAGCAGAAAGCTCGTCTTGTTGTTATAGGTTTCTCCTAGAGAGATGTGGACTATTCGAAGATGTTTGCTCCAATTGCTTGTTTGGACTCTATTCATCCAGTTATAACCAAAGCCACTTCATTGAATTGGAAAGTCTATCAAATGGATGTCAAGAGTACTTTTGTCAACATAAACCTCTAAGAAGAGTTACTTATGTAGCAAGATATTTGCTTTGCAATCAGCATGTTATCCCACTACGTGCAAGATCCTCATGAGTTATTGGAAAACCACTAACCATTAATTGTGTTATCTTAAGGGCACCTCCCACATGGGCATTCTCTATTCAACTAACACTAACATTCAACTCCTTGGTTTTTCTAATGCCCACTAGGTGGATGATATTGACAAGACGCACTCTACCTCGAGATACGTGTTTGCTCTTGGTTTTGGGCTAGTTTGTTGGTGTTCCAATAAGCAATAGGGTGTGGGTCTCACTTCCACTAAATATGGATATGTGAGTGCAATGAATAAGGACAACAATTGATAGTTAGGTCCCACTCAACAACCCAATTCCAACTAATTTTGTGAAAATTAGAGTACAATTGAGCTCATTTTCAATCTAGTTAATCATTAGAAGTCCAAACACATTGAGATTTTGGTGCATTAAATTTAACATCTCCATGCTCAAGGGCAACTTTTGCCAATGTTTGTTCCTTCTATAGAATAGTTTGTCGATATCTTCACCAAATCTCCTTTTGACCGACCTTCACACGTATAAATATAAGCAAGCTACCATTACAAGGTAGAAACATGATGTATTGTAATGTCCTCCCTCCATGGCTCTCGATTTAGACTATGGCGAGGGAGGAAGGGGGTGGATGGGTGGATTGTTGAGAGTATGTGGTTAGTCTTCACTTTGGACCATGTGTTTATCCATTATATTAATTAAATAGTTTTAAGAGATTAGACAAGGGTATCTAATTAACTCCTTTTTATTGCATTTTCTATATTTGACTAGATCAGCCAAGTCACCCTCCTCGAGTTGATGCCCTGCTTCTAAAAGGATGTATATAAATGTAAGGTTTCACTTCTCATTTGTTATTATCTTATGGAAGTGAATTCATTAATTCTTTGCGTAAGGGAAATTCCAAAGAATTCACTCTACTTGTGATATTTTCACTCTATTTGTATGGTTGATTATTCTTGATTAAGTTAATCTCTCTTAGACAAGGATGTGGTATGTGAACATAATTCTGGCAATCTATATTAAATGTTGTTATAAATCTGTTGGTTTCATGACTGGATTAGGGTTTGTCGAAGAGATCATCATCAACCTGCTGTTTTATGATTTTGACAATCTGCTGAGAAAGACAACACACAACTTTGGAACACTCCACTGGACATAATCTTATATCACAGAAAACACTCCAACTTTTGTTGCAAAAGAATGCCATAAATGAATGAGACAAGAGGAGCATGGGCCCTTCATAATGAACACCTTATCGGCATGGAAGGTCAATATTAAAATCTGGAATAAAGAGAAGCTAATCCAATCTCAAAGTTATGCGCTCTCCAATGTCTAGTGTGAACCTCCAAAATAGGGCGTTCCGACTGATGACCCATGCAAATCAGTGAGAAACCTCCAGAAAGGGCACTCCAGTAGCCAAGAATAGGACTCAAATATCATGACAAATCTCCAAGAATAAGTGCACTGTTTGGTCTGGGAACAGCAGAGAAAAAGGCATAATAAAAATATTGAAGAGGACGCTGATATCTGCCAGAAAAATCACATCATATCTAAGATTCCAACAAAGGTGCTTTGAGATAGGCCGAAAATATCGCATTGAAGCATGATGAACAAGTCTCCATAAGAATGCCCAAATCTACTCAATTCAGCAAAAGACTTCAACCATAGCACAAACTCTAAAATAGTAAAGCATAAAATACTCTCCCAAAGAAAAGTACAACCCCTAAGGAATGAGGGGTTCGTCGTCTCATAAGTAACATGCAGGTAAAATCCCTCAAAGAAGACGTTGATCTCAGCCTCAAATAATCATGAGGGAATCTTCCTGAAACCAATCATCTTCACAAGTCAAACTTGGAACAGCAGAGAGTAATGTACCTGAACTTCATCCAAAATCTCACTGACAAGTGTGCCTTATCCTGCTAAGAATAAACACAAATATACTTCCTCTAATTGAGCCTCTGGGTCTGTCATAAATAACTCACCATGAGACATGACAAGACGCTCATACTAGGCACCTTAAACCAACATAGAAAAGTACATACCAAAGCACTCTTAATCTACCAGAGATGGCATCCAAATACACTGTGAAAAGCATGCCAAAGATCTGTCTAATATAGGCTTCCAGGGTAGGTTCACAACAAACAGAATTAACCACATAGCAAAGCGCACTTGTTTTGATGACACCGGCTAAAAAAGGTCTGAAACAAAGCACCCAAGTAACATGCAGGTAAAATCATTCAAAGAATACGTTGATGTCAGCCTCAAATAATCATAAAGGAATCTTCCTGAAACCAATCATCTTCACAAGTCAAACTTAGAACAGCAGAAAGTAAGGTACCTAAACTTCATCCAAAATCTCACTGAGAGGTGTGCCCTTATCCTGCTAAGAATAAACACAAATATACTTACTCTAATTGAGCCCCTGGGTCTGCCATAAATAACTCACCATGAGACATGACAAGACCCTCTTCCTAGGCACCTTAAACCAACATGGAAAAGCACATACCAAAGCACTCTTAATCTACCAGAGATGGCATCCAAATACGTGAAAAACATGCCAAAGATCTCTCTAATATAGGCTCTCAGGTTAGGTTCACAATAAGCAGAATTAACCAGAATTAAGTTTTACCACATAGCAAGGCGCACTTGTTTTGATAACACCAGCTAAAAAATGGTTTCAAACAAAGCACCCAAGCTGATGTGAAAAGCATAGCACAAGGATCTCAGACAAGGGTTCAAAAGAGAGCAATGTAGAGGTTGTCAATCTAGCACAAAAACATCAATCAAACAACCCAAGGAAAGAAGCCCTAACAGCAGTTGATACCAATTACACAAATCTGCTATTCAACACCTGCAAACTCAATATTTTACCAACTAAGAACATGCTTCAAACTCCAACAAATCTGCATCAAGAACCTTGTTATGATACCAGGAAAAGCTTGATCAGTTCTGATTTGAAACATAAGATACTTGCTGATAAAGCAACCAACAAATCATCATTAGAAATGCCCAAAACAGACGTCTCTTTGTTTGCAAATCAAACCAACTCGTGAAAGTTATTCTGCTGATTGTAAAACAGCTTCCTCCTGACCTCTAACATCATGTTAAGTGAAGCTTGCAGCTGCACCAAACTTAGGCATTGGCAAGGCTTATTTTCTGTCTTAAGGTTTTTTAGCAGCCAGTTACATTATATGCTAATATTGCTAAGTACGAACTTGTAAATAAGGGAGCACAATGTTTGATTGGATTATGTACTGTGTTTATATTAATGAAAATATTGAAGTTTCACCAAAATTTAACAGAAGATTTTATTTTGACATTACTCCAATAATATTGTGAATTAGAAAAAAAAATGCCTTTACAAGGTTGGTAGTTTATTGCAAACATAGCATCAAAAAATCGTTAAAATATAGTCATCACAGTCTTAAACTGCAACTAATTAATTTTAATAGAAATAATAGCCAACTGTGAATGAATCGGAATAAATCATTATCTTTTAACTACACCCAGCAAGTGAGTTTCATTGAATGTTATGAAAAAGGTACACTGAAAACAAGCTAAACTCATCAGTTGCTTGAAAATATGAAATATTTATAGTGTATGAACTGTACAGGGAAGTCAATAAGAAGTGCTTCCATCCTTAACCACCTAAGGAAGTGTTTACCATGCAGGAAAAAGGGAATTTTTATACTACACCTCCTGCTGAGAAAAGCTAATGAACATAATTACAAGAACAAATGAAAATTTATTCTACAACAGGACATCACATCTGTTCAGCAGTACCACTTACCAAAAGAAAACAATAAGATAATGGAACTACTGTCTAACTTGTGCTATCAAGAGCTATCCAATAGCAAATGTTCACCAGCACCGTAAAACTGGAACAACAAAATCCCTCATCATTTGAAGATGACTACTAACAACTTCTAGAGTTCACCAGTGCCATCATCGCTGCTTCTGCAAAAGCCTCTGCAGCTTCAGCCTCAGCCTCTGCAGCCGCTGCTTCACACGCTGCTTGTTCTGCTGCTGCAATAGCTGCCTCTGCTTCAGCAACAGCAACAGCTGCTGCTTTAGCAGCCTCCTCCGCATTCATCCTTCTCATCTTAGAAACTTCTGCATCAACCTCAGATTTAACTGCGATACCAACTTCCTCTACAACCTTTTTTGAAGAGTTCTTACTAAGGGTTGTGACATGTTTTTCCACTTTCTCACTTTTGGGGACTTTCTCATCATCTGGACGAAAACTACCATTTATCATGTAGTTTTGTCTTATCTGCAGTTGACCAATTTCAATGTAGAGAAAACAAGGTCAAAGTTTATCTCAAGTAAATTAGCTGGTAAATGTCACAATTGATTATTTAAGTACTTACCTTGACCAGTTTCCCACATATTACTAGTGATTTCAACTTTGATGACAACATTCTCCTGAAGTTTGGAGGTGGATATTGATTCTCCTGCACGTATACACATGGATATTAAATAAATGTTCTATATGCTTTAACAAATACAGCATATGCATCACTGACAGCCAGTCCAGAGAGGTTGCCTCAATGAAGCCTCTGACTTGGATTGGACTAGACTCTCTTATGAAACAGATGAAGCAAGTTTAGAGACTGGGAAGGAAATCTAGATAATTAAACAGGGGGAGGAGAGATTAGAGCTACGGCAGTGGATGTGATTTTAATTCTTAACCTATAACATAGATTTCAGCAAAGCATTATATAATGAAGGTGATTTTGAGTTTCATAGTTGGTTTGAAATTAAGCTGAAGCATGATCATCCAGAAGATAAAAGTGGAAGATGTCCCATTAATTATTAATTTGAGCAAGAAGTGAAAGAATTAACACAAATGAATCAAACACTTTGTAAAGAGAATAATCAATATTCTACTCTATCTAGCTGAAAAATACATAAAACATATAACTAACCAATAAAATAGTACAAGGCAAGGAGATCTAGGGCTTGGTTTAAGTTATTGCCCTAGCTGTCACAATTATTGTTTTGGAGTTTAGTGGATCTTCCTTGCACAAGCCAGAGGCTGCAACCTTTTTGTGCCTGTCATAAGCAAGAAGGAAAGCACTTAATGGCCACCCAGACATCTAATGCTGCCAATTTAACAATCATGCAAGGTATCTTCCCATGGCTCTGTGGAAGCTCATTCCAAAGTGGGTACATGAGGTAATGAAATCCCCTCTAATGAATCCCCTGTTGATATGCTTGCCTCAATATTATTCAATTTGTGATATATTGAAAAAGCACACAGTACTGGGGTATCTCGTCGTCTGAATCCCACTGGAAGCTGTGATTAAGGCCTAGGCCAAAGAATCTTGGGGATATCCACAGATGGAACTGCACTTCAATCTAAAGCCTCACTAAGGGATTTTTCTAATTCTCCTTCAAGGAGGTAAAGCGCTATCTGACATTATCTCCTGCAGCCTCTGGACGTGTCATAATGCCCTAGTTGTTTTTATCAAATGGCATGAGGACTTCTCCATTGACAAAAGCCTCCAACATATAGTCCCCGGTATGGGTAGAATTCCCCAATGTTACCAGACTCAGAATCGGCAATAAATCGGCGAGGCAAAAGAGCGGAAAGTTTTAATCGGATCGGGAAAAAATCTGGAAAAAATAGTGAAAAAATCAGTGATACAATAAATAAAGATATACACATATATTGAATTTAAATAGAAAAAAAATAAAAAATAAATAAATAAATTTCATTGATATTCAATAAAGCCATGTCCAAACAATGCATAATATCAATAGATGTCCAAAAAATCAGGAGGACAATGTGTATACTTCAAGTATAAAATATATTTAGAATTGGAAAACATTCAAAACAAGTACAAAGATTCAAATGAGATGACAAACTTCCAAGTTTTTGTCAACAAAGACCGGGGACCTGCTAAAATTTTACTTGGGTTTACAGTAGCATGGCTTCTAAATTTGGATTGGTAATGTGTTTTACCCATTGGTAAATCACTTATACACTTTACGATAACAAATGAATTTAAGGAATTGTTTCATTATTATAGGTCCTTGTAAAGTTCCAACATTCTGCAACGATTTTCTTTTATTCAAAACGATATAGAACTCTAACATACTACAACCAGTTTCTTTTATTCAAAATGATATTTTTAAAGGAAAAGAATGTTTCTCGACCATCGGAGAGTAGCCACAAATATGTAAGTATACAATGGCATCATTTGATCCACGGAGTCTCTAGATAGGCGAGTGGCAAGAAGAAATGAAAGCAAACTCCAAGTGCGGCAGGTGGCAAGAAGTGAAAACGAAACCACAAAATAAACCTCGCTGACTTTTAACTTTAAGAACCAGAGTAGCTTGTCGATTCCTCTACAAATCTTTGAATCGTGAGTCAAACTCGCGTTGACCACGATTCAAAAACGATCAACACGAGTTTGACTCGCCGAGCTTCAAATCGGCTCATTTGGTTGAACTTTGAAGATCAGAGTCGGAATCATGAGTACTCGCGAGTGGTCGGAGACTCCTGTAACACTGGAATTCCCAAGCAAGCCTTTACAATTTCAGGCTTTCCTAGAAAGAATTTCAGCCCCAATTGGCAGCATTATATGCAACAAACCAGCACAGTTCCTCAACCTATGGGCTCAGAAAAAGGCTTGTCTAGGGGTCGATATCTCCAAAGAAGAGAAATAATTCGTTTACATTAGGGTGGGAGGTCATGTTATCTGACAACCAATGTGATATATCAATCTCCCCACTATCAGGTGGCAAAGTCCCAGCCATAGAATAAAAGATTGCCCCATACTAGCAAAAATTCAATCTCCTACACTCCTAGCCTCTAGCCTCTCTAGTTGAACCTCCTACGCTGAACCACATGCAAAGCATCATGGATGACCTAAAGTTGCAAAAAAAGGAAGGCACTCAAACCCAACAGTCTCAACCAATTATTTACGCTGAAAATAACAACATAGTCTTCACATAGCCCATGTTGGATCTAGCCCAAAAGAAGCTTTATAGCTCCATGGTGGCCAAAGACCCTACTCGCAACTCCCAACACCCTACACAACAGAGGGGGAGTCCTCTTGAGCCAGGTCTTGACCCCATAAGCTAGATGCCTCCCAACCAATGAAGATTTATGATGCCCACAGAAAACAAAGCAACAAAAGTCTGAAAGAATATTTCCTGCTCCAAATGTAGAATGTGAACTGTTTGAATCACTTTGATGCATGTTGCCTCAAAATTTAGCAAGCCTTGGAAGGGGGTAACCTGTTGGGGTCCTGTGATTTGGCAGATTGGCATACCAAATGACAAGGCAACATCAGAACCACTTTGGAATCCTAGGATCTAGCCCTCCTGGATTCAGAGAGGGATCTCTCTATATGTGTTTTAGAATGATATGCTTATAGGTTCATGATATGATATTAGGTTAGTTATGAAGCACAAGGGATTTGTTTGTTTTTGGTTGGGGATCATTAATTGAGAAGGTCATGTGGAGTGAAGGAGGAAATAAGTAGAAGGATGTTTCAGCATGGGAAGATAGGTCAAGAAACAGTGCCAATCCATTGGGCTATGGAGTCATAAAAGGGTTTACTTGCACAACAACTATTCAAGAGTTTCCATAGGGCAAGTCATCTATATCAAAAGATCTTTTTAAGTTGAGTTTGTAGTATGAAACATTAAGAAGTGTGGTGAAAGAAGCAAAGCTAATAACTAATTAAGAATCTATTAACTTCACTACACAAGAAAAGCCTTTCAAAGTGACTGATTTGGGAGCAAGCCAAAGGACAGGGCAAACCATAGACTTCTCTGGGCAAACTCCTACTAAAGCCAACTTCTAAGACAACAATCCAGTAATTCTCTTGACTACCTTCAGAAAGTAGAAAACATTTAAGATAAACATAAAAAGTAGCCTAAGATCAAGTAAGGGCTTTGAACCTATCCTGCTTTCGGCATACTCTTAAGGGAAATCTTCAAAACAGTTGTTTAAGACTAAACAAGGGACAGGGCTAACCATAAACTTCCTTGATTAGGACTCTACTTAGCATGCAGTGACAAGATCATTTGAGAACGACATCTCAAGCTCTACTCAGCAAGACATGGGCTCGCCAACATTCCTTGACTGGTTATACTCTATTGAAATCATTCCCAAAGCAACAATTAGAAGAAAACATAGAGATAAAGCTTATCAGGTAGAAATAGGGTACTTTGCAGTAAATCCTACTCTAAATTTGTCGTTCTTTATCAGAGAAAATGGACAGTATGGAAACATAAGGAGAATAACAATTACAGTAAGAGAAACATCACCAATAATATAGACTAGGATCCTGTGAATATGCTTGTTTATTTGATGTGCAAGACCAGTCACATACTTTAAGTTTAATGGCTTTCTACAGTCCAAAACTTCTCTTCTCAGCCTACTATATTACAACTACTCAACTACTTCCACTTAATAACAGTTCAAACAATCAATAACCTTCCAACCCTTTACAATGAAACTTCAAAGAGTATTTATAGGTGAATGAGGAGGAGTGGTGGAAGAGATGATCCTTAAGGATCAATTAAGACAGAGGAGAAGTGCATCGAATGCTTCACTCTGCTCAATAAACATTGCATTAACTGTTTAGACCATTTAGTAGTTTTTGTTGACTTTGAGGCATATCTGGTAAGCTGGTAATAACTCGGAAGTGTCTGCTTTTGGAGATATCCTCTGACTGCAATAACTTTGTCTTAGCTTCTGGGACAAGTTAGGTGAAACATTTAGTTTTAAGGCCACCCATGCCTTTATAATAACTGCCCTGACAGTTTAAGAGGGTTTGTCAGCAGTGTAACTGTCAAGTTTCCCCTTTGAGTGTACAGTAGGCGGCAGGTGGCATTATGGGTTGCTAAGAAGTAATTAGCCTCACTGATGTGTCCTTTGGAGCTTTCTTTGGCTGATTTGTCTCTCTTAAACACTTTAATCACTGATTTAGGCTTTGATTTGTGCTTTGATTTGTGCTTTAGGCTTCATTAGGCCTTCTCGGATCATCTTTGGTCTTCATGCTGCTTTATCCATTGAACTGTGGATTAAGGCTCTCGATCTTCAAGCTTTGCTTGTGTAATCAACATTCATGACATATTGATTAAACTTTACAATTCAGCCCTTCATGTCCCTTTCTGCATTGAATTCGGCCTCTGAGGATTGTCATCCTCAACCTCTGCAACTATATTTGCTATGGGACAACTTTTATTAAACAAACGCCATTAAACCTGCATAAAATCAACAAACCAATTAAATAAAACCTGCGGATTGGGCTTAAAATGCTTACAGAAGGCTCAGCGGAGGCAGTGGAGCATTTGTGGAGGAAGTGCGAATGCAGCGATGGAAGGTAAAACCATGGCAGATAGGCGAAACCAGGGTTTCATTTGAATAAGGGCGCGAAAGGCGATAAGCGGTTTCAGGAATACCGAAGGCGATATTCGCGCGGGGTGAAGGTGGTAAGCAGCATTAGGCCGAGGGGACACGATAGATGTCTGGGTGCGACACGTGTCCCTCACAAAACCGCCTATTTCGCGTGGAAATCGCACGATCAAGTGGTTTCGTGGAATGAACGCAAAGTGAAATGGTGGCCGTCCAATCCAGGGGCGACAAATTGACAGTTAAAAACAAACGCGAAGGGAAAAGAGATGCATGGGAGGAAGAAAGGTGGGACCTGGTGATGACGTCAGCTAAATCAGCGCGTAGCGAACTGATCGTTGGATGGTGAAATGGTGCGGTTAAATGGTGACCGTTGATCTGGGAGAAATGAACAACTGAGATCAAGCGATGAAGGAGAATGAAAAGGGCGGGGTTGAAATGCAAGGGTAATGTGGGCCGTTAGATAAGGGGGAATGGATGGCTGTGATTAAATCGGGGCCGCGCACATTGGGAATCCAGACAAATGGGAGGAAGAGATGTGGGGGGAGCGATTGCGATGTGTCGATGGAGCGAGAGCCGTTAGATCTTAAACAGGATCAACGGTGGAGATTTGCTCGGGGGATCGGCCATCGACGGAAAAAAGGAATGCGGGAGATGGAAGCGGGGAAGCGCGAGGTGCAAAGTGTCGATAAGCCGATGGGCTTAGCGCTCAGTCACAGCGTCGGGTCATATGACGAAAGGGGCTAGGGCTAAGCTGAAAGTCGCTTGAGCCTGAATGTCTAAAGGAGCGGAATTAGGCCGAAATGAAGGTGTTTTAAGGGTTTTGAGGGTTTCCGATGGGGTAAAAGAAGGATTTTAAACCAAGTAAAAGAAGATTTACGAGGTTTTAAAGGGATTTCTTGAGGAAATGGAGGAATAATAAAGGGAAAAAGGGAATTTTAGGAGGGAAATGATGGAGAAGAGGTTTTTGAAATAGTCCTTGTATATCAACAAGCTTCTTTGAGGATTTTTGAGTGAAGACATCAATGAGATGGGCCTTATGAAGGATATTGAACACAGTAGACTTCAAGAACTCACAGATTGCTTGAAATTTGTTTCTTGAAGGCTAAAGACCTGTTTTAGCCATCTTTGAATATGTCAAAATTATGGATGGCTAACATAACCTACAAGGAAAAAACTAGAGTAAGGGGCAACAATGAGGTGTGCCTACTGCTCTTTATGGACTTTCACCAATAGGAGGCTTCCCTTTAGATAAGTCACCTATGAGAGTTATGCTAGGTTCAAGGATCAAGGTGACCAGAGAAGCTAATAGAGGATGACTCTTCTCAAGTACAAGGCTTAGTCAAGTGAATAAAGGCAACTCGCGTCCTCTAATAGGGCCTATTTAGAGCACAATTGACCTAGGGCTTGAGAAATAGCAAACCAAATGAATTACCGTAGAACAATATGCCAAGAAAAGGTTCCCCGCCAATGAGTATCAACTAACCAACAGAGCAAGAAACCTTCAATAAGCCCCCAAGTTGAAACCTAGGGCTAACTAGGGTTTCCTAGGCCAAGGTCTACTTAGAGAAAGAGAAGTCAGCCCTAAGATGGATAGATTAGCCACCAAAGGGAATTGATTTTGAGCTAATCAAGTCTCCCCTTGATGTTGAATCCTTCCACAAGACAACACTCCACCTCTAGGTCAACTTGCACCCTAGCCCTAGCTAGCGGTTCGACCTTAAGAGGACTAAAATCATAAATGGGGGAGCAAAATTGAGTTTGGGGATGAATTTATCGGTGACCACCGAATTGACAAGGCCAGTGCCTAGTCCTTGGGATAATGGAGTCTATAAAGGTGATAGATTTGCTAAAACTTGGAAAAGAGTAAGAATATTTTGATGCCCTAGCACAAAACCCTAACTCTTTATCTTTGTGTGGGATCAAGGCCCCTTGGGAGAGCTATTACAAAGGTTCATCGAGGGGATTTCCATTCACACTTCATGCATGAGTAATGCATAAAATGATGTTATCTAGATTCTATACAGTTGATCTTCAATACTAAATGGCACATTAGAAAAACCCTAGATAATCAATTCATTCCATTCATTAGACATAAGATCAAAAATTTATCAAATACAAAGGCAAGCTTACAAGACAAAATGCATGAACAATCCTTTATTGATCCAAGATAACTTCTCTAATGCTAAGAAATAGCTCCAATATGCAAGAATACTCCATAGAATCACATCTCCACAAGAATCCAAGAGGTCGAATTCAAGTCACAAGTGATGATCATTTGAAACAATGATCCTCTGCTCTATTTATATGAGGATGACATCTAATTAGCCTATAAAGCACCTAAAAATAAGTTTGATGACAACATAACCTTGGGTTACAAGCCAACTCACAAGCCTTTCACAAATATGCCCTAATTAGCCCACACATGTGAGCCATAAGCTCTCTAGGGCTGACGCCATGCGATAAATGTGCTCCATGTGGCATGTCCAAGGTTGATGAGATGTCCAAGGTGTGGTGTAGAAGCATGTCAAGTCCATGATTTGAGGGTTGGCCCTCAAATCCACCTAATTGCCTCCTATGGTGTCCCAAGATCCAATTTGGGCACCATAAATTGATCTCCATGGGTCTCCAATGCTCAAAGTGGCCTCCTCTACTCCAACATTGAGGGCTTTCCAAGTACAACAAGCCTTCCCTAGTCTTTCATGGTGACACCATCCTCATCTGGGCTTTGAATCACTGCCATCCATCAATTGGTGTCAAGGTTGTCCTGGGGGCAAGCTGGTTCCGATTGTATCATCCTAGAGAATCATCAAATTTGGTACAAAGTGATTCAAAGTCCCAAGTACAGGAGATGTTCGGGAACATGTGTTACTAATCCTGTTGCTAAGAGGCTCAAGAGTCTCAATGCTTCACCTGTTTGTGCCAATATACTTCTCGAAGGGACCTGGGTACCTATGGAGAAGCTACCCAAGACCTAGGTTGCTAAACTACCTGACAAGAAACAACATGAAGTCTAGAGAAAACAACCAGTCATCAAGGACAAATATCATTAATGCATCTAAGTGAACCAAACTTGAATGTTATCGACAATTTAATACTTCAAACAAGGATCCCCTTCCAAAATTAGGACCTTGATCTCGCAATGGTGTTTTCTCCCTAGGTAGGTATGGCTAAAGGTCAACCCTATTAGGTGCTTCCAGCCCCTAAGGGGAAGTGAAGTTTCCCTGGTCCACCCTTCAAACAACAGGTGTTAGTGAAAGCAATGATGGTAACGGAGGGGATAAGACTTCATGGCCAAGTGCCATGGTCAAAGGGACCAGCTAATGGGGGTGTCTACATCCTACATGTATAGATGTGAGGAGAGAGCATTCATGGATGCATGAGTTACCAACTTGGCCTTTGTTCTTCCACCTCTCTTATGCGCCCATTACTTATTGATTTTTTTCTTTGTATTACTGCTTATAGCTCAAGGGTTAGAGCTTGTTTTGTATGATGTAGCAGTTGTATTACCCCTTTAAGATGAGTCAATGTATTGTTCATCAGGGTTGTGACATGCAAGGGTTGTATTCTTTGACATAATGAAGCAATAAGTGCTCAGGAACTGGGTGATGGACATATGAGTGAGGTATAGCTCATGTTAGGCTTTTACCCACATGTTAATCTTTATGTCGCTAGCCATCTTTCGCATTTTGACTTTTCTTTTATTTCATTATGGCCATGATTTTCTCTTTTTGTTTCTTTTCATTGCATCAACCTCCCAAGGCAAAGTTTTCAGGCCCTAACCAAGTATGTGGACATATGAGTGCCAAATCCTAAAGAACCAATGACAAGTTGAACCCGAAGAATGGAAGTGAGATATGGGCTTGTAATGCAAGATGGAAGGTGTTAAGTATGATATAAGGGTAGATGGAACTACGATATCTCAATCAGGGCTTCCCAAGTAGTGCCCCTCCTATACCCAAAGGGCCTTAAGGGAGGTCCCATTAGACTAGGATCAAAGATTATCCACCCAAGTGAGGTGAGAGAACAAGATCGCGGTCAAAGTCTGTCAATATTCCAAATCACCCCATAATCCATGTGAAATGCCCAAAAACAAACAGGTATAAGCACTTTATTGCAAAATGATCAAAGTACCTTTTGAGTGGCAACGCACCTTCATCCATGTGCTCATACTGGATGGGAGAGAAGCGGATGGTTGATGCAAGTGGCAAAAACATATGGCATATCATCAGCGAGTGGCAGCGGCTAAGGGCTGTTGGTTGTCTGGCAAGTTGTCATGGATAGGAGAAAAAATTTCCCCTATGGGGTTACGCATTTTGGTGGATAACAATTCCCTAATAGGGAAAGAGGGTAAGAGTAAGATTCTCTCCTTGAGGATTCCCAATGAAGACAGTATCCTTGAATGTAGGGGCTCACTCATCCCTACCCCAAATCTACGGTTTGGATAGCAGACACTGAAATTTCTTAGTTTGAATTTTTGTGTTTGTAAGAGGTTAAACTTACCAAGTTTGTGCTTAAATCAACCCTTTGGATAATATAGGAATAGATCAACATCCCTAATTTCACCAAGGTAAGGAAAGGCCATGGGCCAGACCTGACCAACAATGTTGTATGGGTCATGTTTCATTTCGAAGACCATGTTTTAGGCCTGACAAATGTTTTTGTGTCGAAAGACATTAAAGAAAGGGAAACTTTGAAGGAATGCTCACTAAAGAACTCTCAAAGGCTTGTTATTGTTTTGCAGTAATTTCAAAAACATAGAAACTTAGACAACTAAAGAAAGGCTTCTCCTTCACTAGAATGCCCGGAAGAAAATACATGGCAAGGAACAACCTAAAAGCAAAATTGAACCTTATAAAAAGCACTAGATAGCATAGTTTTAAAAACTGAAACCGGGTTTTGAATCGAGCCACCAATTAAACTGTGATCAAACCACATTCAATGAATCAAAATTGAAAAAATACATAAAATAATTAATTTTTAATGAAAAAATATTTTTAAAATTTCAAACTATTGAAAATTGGCTGCTCAGGGATGAATTTCTAAAAATAGAAATTCTTGTGTATGACTTTCCAAAAATAGTAAATCACCTTGCATCAATTGGTAATCAAGCATTGTTGATGGGAAATCCCTTTTGATCATCAATCATAATAGTTCAATTTGACTTAATCATCAGTATTATCATTAATAATAATAATATTATTATTATTAAAAAGAAATTCAAGCCTCTCAATCATGACTCATGAGACTCAATCATGCCATATGTAACACCCTTCAATTAATGCATATGTTACTCTCTCTCTCTTAATGGATTCATTCCTCTCTTTAATGTTCTTACACACCTCTTACACTCTCTTACACACTTTAATGACTCGTCATAAAAAGATTCCTCTTACACCTCTTTAATGCATAAGTTACACTCTTCTCCTTTATGACATATGTTACGCTCCTATTTTGGCATATGTAACTCCTCCTCAAGGCATGTGTATTGCTCCTCCTTTATGTCAATAATTCATTGCCCCTCCTATATATATGTGTCTCATCTCATCTCACCTCACATACTTGGGCATTGTGAATTCAAACTTGAGAGAGAGTTGGAGAGACTTGAAGAATATTGTGAGAGAGAAAGAGGGACTTGGAGAGTAAGAGCAGATCTTGGAGAGCCAAAGTGATTCAGTGTTTGCATCATCTACTGCTATCAAAGATATTCTTCAGATATGTGTGAACTTCTTCGTTCTCTCATTGTACTTTGTATCTCTATTGAACAATTGAATTCTAATAGAAGAAGAATCTAGTTGGGTTTTCCCCTTGTGGGTTTTCCCTGGTCATTGACCTCACTTCTTTGTGTCTCATTGAGTTCTTGGTTGTCTTTCATTGTGCATATGGTTTATATAGTTTATGTTCTATCATCTATGATCTATCTACAATTATACAATTACTTAACTTATTTTGTAGCATAACAAAGTTTTGGATTTAAGTGATTGTAACATAGAACATCAAAATTTCAACATGGTATCAAAGCTTTGGTGAAGACAAACTCCATTTGCAACTCTCTTTCTGTTATATTATCTCTCGTTGTCCGCTCCATTTGCAGCTCTCTTTCTGCTGAAATATCTCTTGCTATTTGCTCCATTGGCAACTCTTTTTCTGCTGAACTATCTCTTATTGTTTGCTCCATTTGCAACTCTTGTTTTGCTGAAATATCTCTTGTTGTTCCTTCTACGTGTTGCTCATTTTTTGCTAAAATATCTCCTCTTTTATTGCTCAAATTTACAGCTGAAATTTTACTACTGAATTTTATAGTTGAAATTCTACTGCTAAAATTTACTACTGAAATTTTACTGCTGAAATTTTGTTGCTGAAATTGTACTATTACCATTCTTCCAAGATTTCAAGGAACCCAAGATATGATAGTAATTTTGCATATAGTAATTAAGGTGTTGCATGTGTTTAATAGTTGTGGTTTTAAAACTTGTTAATACATGTAAAAGTAAAGAGTAGGTTTATTTCTGTTTATGCATGTGCAAGGAAGTATTGTCTTGAAAATAAATATAATGCATAGAAAGTTATGAAAGAATAACTGATAGAAATTAAATGTTGAAGATAGAGAGATTTTGACTCTCTCACATTATCTGAGAATGGTCGTAATCTTATGGGTTTTGGTAATTTTGACATTAAAGATTACTAACAATAGTGGTTTTAGGTAAGAATCATGACTTTCGTAAAAGATGGAATGATAGTTTTCTAAACTGACCTCTTTTAAAACGATCTAAGATGGATTATAACTAATATCATTTCAAACAATGAAGTCAATATATATAATTATTATTACATACCTTCACTCTGGAATTAAGATCTAAAGATCTGTATAAAATCAATGGAAGACTTATTCTCGCATTGATTCATGATAAGTAATTATAAATATAAACTGGGGCACCAAATGTTCACTCATCTTCATCATAAAGCATTACTTCATGTGAGAAAGATGGTTTCCAAAATACCTGAGATTAGAGTGGATCATGATGGAGTTTGCTAAGTGGTGATCAAGAAAATGCATTTCTTCTGCCAATAACATATGACTTATGGACAGTGGCAACCTATAGAGATTGGGTTAAGAGGGAGCTAAGAACTTCCTTCAATCCCAAAGTATTTTCAAGTCTTATGTTGTTTCTTTGTGTCATTGTTTTTGTTTAGATTTATCTTTATAGATCATTGGTTATTTTTCTAGAATGAGTATTTGAATGATTATTTCACTAACTTCTTGATGAGAATGTGATTAAGAAAAACAAATCATGAAGATCATCAGGGGTGCAGAATAGTGCAAAAAGAGTAAACTCCAAGAGAAAGTTGGTGCAAGAATAATGAAAGAGCCACTCTCACATCTAGAAAAGAAAGAAATACCTGTCTCATCATGTTTATTTACTTTGCTACTATTGCTCTTGCTCTTGTTCTGGGATCAACAGGTACAATTGATGAATGTGAAAACCAAGTCCTTTGTAGCAAGATTGAGGAAGGTGTCAAGCCATCCCATGACTTGAGTGGACATCAAGTGGGCAAGAGCTCAAAACTTCTGCAAAGAAGTTGAAATCAAGAAAGAGACCACTGTACTATATAACCCAGAACAAAATCGGCACTTAAGGATCTTTTATTGCCCTGTCTACTTTTGTGTGCCAAAGGAAAAGAGTACCAAGTTGGAAGTTTCAGGGAAGAAAGGTATGATTGTTGGTTATTGTGAAAATTCTAAAGCTTATAGAATATATGTACATGGACAAAGAAATATAGAATTTAGCAAAGATATAACATTTGATGAAGATGCAGCTCATTGAAAAGCCATAGACACTCCTCCTGCTAATGTTGAAAGACAGGCTGATGCCTTGGATGCGCAAAAAGATCCCAAGCCTGAGCTTGATCTTGCTGATGAACCCATGGATCCCATGGACTCCTTGGATCCTTCTCCATGTGCTAGAAAAAGATGACTATGGTTTCGTGAAACTTTACAGGATGATGATAGACATGTTGCTCCCAGAGGACTTCAGAGAAAGCAAGAAACCATGATGATTCTAGGGATATGTTGTAGCCATGAGCAACATTATTCAAGTTGAACCATGCACTTTTGAAGTAGTTGTGAAGGCCCAAGTGAGAAAAGATACAATGGATGAAGAATATGAGTCTATCATTCATAATGATGTATGGGAAGTGGTTCCAAGACCCCAAGGTAAATTTGTTGTGTCTTCTAAATGGTTGTTTAAAATTAAACAGATGTTGATGGCAGTATTGAAAAATATAAAGCTAGATTTGTGGCTAGAGGGTTCTCTCAAAAAGAGGGAATAGACTATGTTGAAATCTTTGCACTCGTTGTCCATTACACAATCATCTAATCTATTGTGGCTCTAGTAGCTAGCCAAGGATGTTTCCTTCACCACGGCTTCCTCAAGGGAGAAGTATTTGTGGAGCAACCACAAGGCTTTAAAGTACATGACCGGAAAACTCATGTGTTCAGACTGAAGAAATCCCTTTATGGTTTGAAGCAAACTCCAAAAGCTTGGTATGCTCGCATTGGTAGCTTCTTGATGAAGATTGGTTTTGTTGACCACACTTTGTCAACGACCCCATAGCAGTACACCCCCATTTTTTTAAGATAAAATGGGATTCATCATGTTCGACATGTTCGCGCCATTCAGATTCCATCGACAACCGACAGTTTTATGAACGATGTAAACCCATTCTGTATGTTCATGATGTAAATGATCTAAGTAAGACCACCATGTATGTAACAACCTAGGTAAGCCTAGTATGTTGGTGACAATTTCTATGCTAGGAGGTTTTTTGTCTCACTGATTTGCTTATTTGTCCATCGCTGAGTGATGATCGTGAGGATGTTTTCCCCTCCCGACACCCCAAAGCTAGGGTGGATTTTGTCATCAAGATGCTAAGTGAGTCCTAGTGTTTTCTATCGAGTCTTTGTAAAAATAGTTTGGGAATAATCCTAGCTAATTGGCTAGATTATTTTATTACAAGCTACTTGGTTTACTAGATCACATTTTGAGTTGCAGAATTGGATAGCTTTTTGAGGGTCTATACAAATGGGTATTCCCCCTTCATGTGTCTAAATGTATTTATCTTATGTAAAGAGAGTTGGAAAAAATAATTAAATCCCCTTTCAGTCGATTAATTAAATTTTCTGGCCAAATTAATTAAAAAATCCTAAGCCAGAAATTTAATTAATTTTAAGTCCCAGGTGAGTTAAAATTCTTCAAAGGCAAAATTCATTGGTCCTTAAAAAATAAAATTTTAAAGGTCCCAGGCCAAGGGAATATTGAGAATTTCAAGAAATTTTGGACCCTTGGGCCTAGGTGGTTAAGTCAAAGTCAAAATTTTGAGGTAATTAACTCAAAAATAGATAGTATTTTTGAGTTAATTAAAATGGAATTAAATGATAAATTCGTTTTTCCTCAAATTTATAATTTCGACGGTCCAGATTAAAAGATGATCAAATCTTTTCGACAGTCGAGATTATTTTGACATGTATCAACCGAACTAGTCGTTGGAGATTTTAACTTATAAACTAGAGGTCTTTGTCAGTCTTTCAATCATCCGATCTCTGGATTGTGCACTCGCTCTTGAAGCTCTCCTGTAATATTTTTCTGGAATAATACAAACGAAGACTTTGGGGTTTTATTTTGATGGTGGTGTTCCTCTTCAGCATTTTATGGTAAACTTGTTCTTAATATTCTATTGGTGATTATTCTAATGGATTGTTGATTAATGGCTCTTGTAGAGTAATTTTGGGTACAGGTATCTTGTCCAGGTTACTGGATCTAGGGTAAGAATATTAATTGGATCGATCTAACTGTTACCTCTAGCTCTTGAAAATTTTATGTTTTATCACTATTTCTCTATTAATTTGACAGTTTAACTTTAAGTTTGCAGAAATCTTCCGAATTTAAAACTAGACGTTTGGAGAAGCCCTAGTTTGGACCAGCTGACTCCCAGGAGATAAGATCTGAAGAGCCCTTCAGATCTAATTTCCTGGGCTTATCCTAAATTCCGTTTTTCGCAGGGTTCTTTATTGGGCTTCTGTCTATCTCTAAATTTTCATTTTCTAAATTGTGTTGAAAACGATTTAAATCTGGCCAAGAGGGCCTCTAATCTGTAAATTAGCATTGTAAATTTGTAAATATTCTCTAGAGTGTAAGGGTTTATTTATTTTTTGTGCATAGTTTTGGTTTTGTTCTGGTTTTTGCAGGTTTGCAAGGGGTTTCTCAGAATTTTTTTTAGATCTGAGCCAGATCTAACCCCAGAGGATAAGATCTGGCCTCAGGATCGTTTCTGCTAGCAAATCTGAGTACAAAAGAGAAAATCTCAGGTGCATCTAAATCAGTATTCTAAAAATCTGAGTTATGTTGGAAAAAAATTTATTGCTGGAGGAATTTCAAGTGTACTGGGTTTTTTGAGATAATCTTTGCATTCTGGAGTCTACCCCTTGCTCAAATCCTCCACATTATTTCTACCTTCACGCTGTGGTCACCTGCCTGCATAAACGCTGCCTTTTTCTTCCTTGTCCGCAGCCATTTCCCTCTTCTCCTCCACGTTGCCTTTACGTCTGCGGCAGTTCCCTTCAAACCTCGGCTTCCCTCTCCATTCTGCGGTCTACCTTTACGTACCCTCGACTCTTCCATTGTGCCCTCGACTTACGCCATCCGCAGCTCTGCAACAACTCCTCCATTGCTACCGTCGCAGCATAGCCTTCGATCCTTAGACGGTTCCCTCTCAACCTGCAAACAAACTCACGCATACAACAAAGTTCAAAACCTCACGTTTATGCGTTTTGGTTTTAGTTTGGTTTCAATTGTTCTGTTGGATTTCAGATTTTAATGGTTTAGCGTTAGTTTAGGTTCCAATTTAAATTCGAGTTTCATTTTAATTCTTAATTTTTAGATTTAGGATTTTAGATTTTAATTAATGTTAACTTTAGTGTAGTGTTAGTTTTAGTTGTGAATTTAATTCGATTTTAGTTTGTAGCTTTTAGATTTCATTTAAAATTGTTTTAGTTTAGTTTTAATTTGTTTTAGAATTTCATTTTTTTTAATTGATTTTTAGATTTTAAAAAAATAAAAACCAAAAATAATTTTTTTACCTTTTTTAGACTTTAGTTTTTTTAGCTTTAGTTTAATTTTCCTTTTTTTAGATTTTTTTTTTAAATTTTTAATTTTTTAGATTTTAGTTATTTTTGTTTTATTTTAGATTTTTTTAATTTTTAGTTTTAGAGATAAAAAATAAAAAGGGAATAAAAATTTTAAAAATGTCCAAAAAATTTCTAAATTTTCAACTTTAGAAAATTCTCAAAAAAAAATTATTTCATAGTCAAAGTTAAGCTTTAATTTTCTATCTAAAGTTTGACTATAGGTTTCTGAATCGGAATTATTTGGAATATCATAAATTCGGAAATATTGGAAGTATCTGGCATTTAAATTTGATGGTATACTCATGATAATATTTTTATTTCGAATTAAAATCGTTGCTCCAAAGTTTAATGCTTCGCTGTGGTTGATGATTTTTGAGTTATCTTTAATTGTGGTTTTAAGTTGCTTGAAATTGGTATATAATTGTTTAAAGTTCACTTTGAAAATACTTCAAGTAATGATAAATCGCATATCTTTATCGAACATTGTTAATGCATAATTGTGAGGGTGTTTCATCGAATATCACTGTGGTGAATATGTTTTTCATAGCAGCAGTTACATATCAGATACTTGACTTTAATTTCATAACGGGATATTTTGACTCCATAAGGCACTGGTTTTAAGCTTCTGAATCTAATTGGATTTGTAAAATCTTGTAAATCTTAACAAGCATTTGATTATCTAGCTGTCTCTCCTGAATTGGTTGATTTTCAACCAGTTCTTTTCCTTCATTTTTGTTAGGGTCTACCTCCCTTAGCTTGCAAGGAGACAGCTTAGATAGAGAGATTGGGGATCAGGGTGACAGCCCCCGATCTAAGCCGTTGTCGCGGTGCTTAGACATTCTGTGCGACAACAGGTTTTACTAGAAGTAATGTTGATAGAAATATTTACTTCAATACAGTCCAAGGTATGCCTTTTAATTTTGGTATTATATGTTTATAATTTATTTATGACTGGTGGTGAACCACTTATCCTTCAGTGTAAGAGGGAGTTAGCTTTTGAATTTGAAATGAAAGATATTCATTTGATCCACTCTTTATGGGTCTTGAAGTATGGAAAAGACCTAGTGAGATTTTCCTTTCTCAAGGAAAACATGTTGTAAAGCTACTGGAATGATTTGGTATGACATAATGCAAGTCCACCAATTCTCCAATGGAAATGAATTTCAAGAAGCTATGTCATGAAGTTGTATGTCTTGAATTGGCAAATCCTTCTAAGTATCAGCAACTGATTGGGGCATTGATGTTCTTAGTGAACACTAATGGAACATATGTTTTGCAGTCAATACTCTGAGCCAATATACGATTAAACGATCACATGCAACATTGGATTGATGCAAAGCATGTTTTGATATACCTGCATGGAACCATCAATCTTGGATTGAGATACACTGCTAAAAATGTAAGACTTCATGGATATATTGATGTTGATTGGGCTAGTAACTTTGTTGATAGAAAGAGCACTTCTAGGTGATGTTTTAGCTTAAGATCTGCCAAGATCTCTTGGATAAGCAGAAAGTAGAAGTCTGTTGCACTGAGTATAGCTGAAGCTGAGTACATTGTTGCTAGCATGGCTAGCTGTGAGGCAGTACAGATGAGGAAGCTCTTTGGAGAGCTATTTGAGCAAGTTCCAGATACAATAGTTATATATTGTGGCAATAAGAGTGGGATTCGTCTTATGTTCCATGACAGGTCCAAGCACATTGAGATCAAATATCACTATATCTGGGGTATGGTGCAGAGAGGAGCAGTGAGGCTCCATCATATTGTGACCAATGATCAGATAACTGACATTCTTACCAAGCCTTTACCGAAAGGAAAGTTCTTGGTTTTTAGAGAGCAACTTGGACTTATGGATGTGACCCTTCCAAAAAGCGGTCACAGCTGATCAAAAACACTAAGTTGCCTTCCCCCCCACCGTTAGAGCTCACAGGATTAGGGAATCATATCGGAAAGCTCATGAGGATGAGGGACCTCTTGTGTAGTGTGTGCCACAAGAGTAGGCCTCAGTATGCATCTAACCCACAGTCTGGGACATGGGAAGAGCCACCTATCTAGGTAATAGGTGTAGTGAGACTTGTCTAGGATGCAAGTGTTCCAGCACTTGACATTTAATGAGACTTGGATATGCGAGATCCTTGTCATGTGTTGACAAGTGGATCCCTCCAAGCAGTGATGAGCCTTAGATGTGCAAGATCATTGTCATGTGTTGACAAGTGAATCCCCTCAAGCAGTGATGAGCCTTGGATGTGTGAGATCCTTGTCATGTGTTGACAAGTGCCCCCAAGCAAAAATGAGCCTTGGATGAGCGAGATTCTTGTCATGTGTTGACAAGTGGATCCCCCCCCTAAGACTTGGTTGTGTGAGATCCTTGTCATATGTTGGCAAGTGGCACTACCCCCAAGTGAATATAGGGTGATGGATGAATCTCTCCTATAATGATTCTTCTTCATTAGAGTGAGACATCATTGTTCCAGATGATACAGAGCAGAGATGAACAGAGATGAGCAGAGAAAGCAAAGTTCTTTTTTGCAGAGAGAAATTCCTCCCTAGCTAAGAGAGAGTGTTGAAAATTGGCAGCTCAGATATGAATTTATAAAAATAGAATTTCTGAAAAAAAAAAATCTAAAAATAGAAAGTCTCACGTATGACTTTCCAAAAATAGTAAATCACCTTGCATCAATTGGTAATCAAGTATTGTTGATGATAAATCCCTTTTGATCATCACTCAATCCTAATAGTTCAATTTCGACTTAATCATCAATATTATCATATTATTACTATTATTATTATCATTATTATTAAAAAGAAATTCAAGTCACTCAGTCATGAGACTCAATCATGTCATATGTAACGCCCCTCAATTAATGCATATGTTACTCTATCTCTCTTAATGGATTCATTCCTCTCTCTTTAATGCTCTTACACACCTATTACACTCTCTTACACACTTTAATGATTCGTCATAAAAAGATTCTTTTTACACCTCTTACACTCCTATTTTGGCATACGTAACTCCTCCTCAAGGCATGTGTATTTCTCATCCTTTATGTCAAAAATTCGTTGTCCCTCCTATATATATGTGTCTCATATCATCTCACCTCACTTACTTGTGCATTGTGAATTCGAATTTGAGAGAGAGTTGGAGAGACTTGAAGAAGATTGTGAGAGAGAGACTTTGAGAGCAAGGGCAAATCTTGGAGAGCCAAAGTGATTCAATGTTTGCATCAACTACTGCTATCATAGATATTCTTCAGATTTGGGTGAACTTCTTCATTCTCTCATTGTACTTTGTATCTCTGTTGAACAATTGATTTCTAATAGAAGAAGAATCTGGTTGGGTTTTTCCCTTGTGGGTTTCGCCCTGGTCATTGACCTAACTTCTCTGTGTCTCATTGAGTTCTTGGTTGTCTTTCATTGTGCATATGGTTTATATGGTTTCTGGTCTATCTACAATTACTTAACTTATTTTGCAGCATAAAGAAGTTATGGATTTAAGTGAATGTAACAACATACAACATCAAAATTTCAACACAAATTGTTGAAATTGTAACTAGGTTCGATCTTCATAATGTATATTTATCATTGATGTATTTATTATATTTTTTCAAGCATGTTCTTCATGCTAGAGTCAAAATAATTTATTTTTGAGTCAAAAGAAAAAGTATTTATGTCATGTCCCATTTGGACATTTAAAAGAAAGAGAGATTAAATTTTCATTATGAGTCGTAAGTCCACAAGATGACCAACTCGGCCAACCTTGGACAAGTCAGCCTAGCCCTCCAAGTGGCACCTATTTGACCCTCCTGGATAGCTATATATAAGAGACGAGTTCGACCTCTTTGGAGTTCATTCATTCATCATCACAAGAAGTATTTTATGAACTAAGCAAAGAAGAGAAGAGGCAACGTCAAATGAGAGAGTAGGTAAGTCAAAAACAAGAAGAATATTCCCCACATTGACCGAATATTTAACTATTACAGGTCGCACGTTGTTGAAATTCTAATGTTATATGTTGTAACAATCACTTATTACAACACTTCTTTATGCTGCAATATTAGATAAGCAATTGTAGATTGAACATAAATCAAATGCACAATAGAAGACAGCCAAGAATACAATGAGACACAAAGAATTAGCGTCCAATGACCAGGGAAAAACCCACAAGGGGAAAACCCAACCAGATTCTTCTTCTATTAGAAATCAATTGTTTAGCAGAGATATAGAGTACAATGAGAGATCAAGAGAATGACTAAGTTCACCCAAATCTCAACAAGTTGTAGCATGAAGATCAATGGTAGCAGCGACAGATGCACACACTGAATCAACCTTCCCTTCAACTGAATCAACACTGAAGCACTAAATTAACCTTGCCTCACCAAGTTCTGCTCTTACTCTCCAAGTCCCTCTCTCACAATCTTCTTCAACTCTCTCCAACTCTTTCTCAAGTTCAAATTCTTATTTCACAATGCACAAGTAGTGAGGGGAGAAAGAATGAGGCACCTATATATAGGAGGAGCAACGAATCCATGCCATAAAGGAGGAGTAATTCGCATGCCAAGAGAGAGAATAACATACGCCAATTTTGGAAGAGTAACTTTAGCCATTATGGAGAGAGGCAATGCATGCCTTTGTAGCTTATGTCTTTAAGAGAGAGTGTAACATATAAATTAAAGAGTACATAAGATGAATCTTTTATGACATGCTTTTATTGTGTAAGAGATTGAAAGAGAATCTTTTATGACATGTTTTAATGAAAAAAAGAGTATAAGAGCATTAATGAGAGTGTAAGAGGAATATGCCATGCCAATAATGAGAGTGTAAGAGGACAATATTGAGATCCATGATTAAGTGACTTGAATTTATTTTTAATAATAATATAATAGTATCATAAGAATAATAATAATAATAATATTAATGATAATATTGATGATTAAGTTACTATACTCCGTTCCCTCTGGCCTCTCTGATTGTTACCCAACCCATTATTGTTTGGTCCCACCCCAACACACAGCAGACCCTCTCTCCAACATGGTAGACCTCTTGAGAAATTAATATATTTGTATTGAGGCTGGCTAATGTCTCATATGAAAATTGGTTGTGTTTGTCAGAACCTGCCCTTAAGAAAGAAAGGACCTTTAATATTAATGATAATATTGATGATTAAGTTGAAATTGAATTATTAGGATTGATTGATGATCATAAGGGATATTTCGTCACCAATACTTGATTACCAATTAATGCAAGGTGATCTATCTTGAGACTTTCTAATTGTAAATGTTCTATTTTTAAACTTTTTATTTTTAGAAATTCTATTTTTTCACTTTCTATTTTTAGAAATTCATCCCTGAGCTGCCAATTTTCAACACCTGTGGAGGATTGATTTTTCAATGGAAGAGGTCGAAATTTTCTGAGGTAGTTGCAGGCCAAAATTCAGCCCTAATTGCAGGTCTGAAATTCTGAAGTTTGACCGGATTTGAAGCAATTTGACTAGCATTTGCTTTGACTTTTGGAGGTGATTTGGAGGGGGGTTTGACTTGGTATCTTGGCGGCAGTTTGGTATTGGTTCTTCACTTGGATATATTTCATTTTGATCTAACTTTATAAGAAAATAATTGTTGGGTTTCCCCCTCGTGGGTTTTGCCCTGGCCACTGGCCTAATTTCTCGCGTCTCTTGTCCCATTGTGATTTCTATTTCCTTGAATGATTGAACAAATGCATAATTTCTTGATGAAGAAGACATAAGCAGTAATAAGAAGACATCTAATTTTCACTAGTAATTATAAAGAAAAGGAATTAAGTGTTAGATTACATTGCACTTGGTTTCTCAACATGGTATCAGAGCTAAGGTGAAGGAAGAAAGCTTGAAGATCACAATTTATTGGCACTCCTGATTGAAGACATCCTTGTAGCAACTCTCTCTCACTTTCAAGTTAGTACTCTTCTATTCTCTGTGTCTAATACTTCTGATCAAATGGCATCTATCTGCAAAGAAGGAAACCAGCTTGAAGGTTCATCTAATTTCAAAGCTTGGAAGAAAAAGATTTATCTAGTCGTTATCGAAAATGAAGTCGTGCAATATTGTTAATTTTAGATAGCAATGGTATGTTCTATGCTTCCAACAATTACTTCAATGTCCTTTTATTAGCCCAATGATAATTTCCACTTATTTTTCGATAGCAATCACATAAATCATTAATCACATTGACAATAACTGTAGATAGAACATAAACATTAAAATGCAGAAGACAAGCCAAGACAAGAGAACACGAGAATTTGGCTCAAGCCAGGGAAAGACCCCAAGATGGGGTAAACCCTTGATCAATTCTTCTCATTATAAATATCAAATGTTCAACAGAGAGAGAGAGAGAGAGAGAGTACAATAATACAAAGTCAAAGTCAAAACTGACTTGCCTAATCATTGTCCAAAACAACCTTGTCAAATCTACAATACAGCGCTCGGTCAACAACAGTGAAATCAGTGCTAACTATTCAACAATCAACAATGAAGCTTCCCCTTTTGAGCTCGATCAAAGGAGAGAGGAACTCAACCTCTCTTGTTGGTCAAAGTCAGCGCAAAAGAGTCAACAAATCAGTAGTCAAACTTAGTCAACCTGAAGTCAATCCTGCGGTCAACACAAGCCAAAGTGCCTATAAATTCTCAGCTTCTGTGCCAATCAATGCGTCCTGCCCAAACAGAAACATTCCTCCAATAATCGTAGTCAAATCTGGTCAAAAGAGCCTCGGTCAACATTGGTCAAACTTCAACTGAAACAGAAAATTCAACGCAATCAAAAGAGGTAAAATACACATAAGTCAATGTTGGCCAACGCTTTGCAAAAAAACTGAAATTCGGTCAATCTGAAACAGCGACCCACCCCTTCGAACGTGTGAGAGATTCCTTCTATTTATAAGTTATACAAACCAATAGAATGAGAAGAGAGAAGATCGTGTTGAGTGAGTGAGGTGCCAAATGAGGTTGGAGGACACTCTTATTTATATGAGTCAATGAAGGTCAAAAGATGTGTCTCTTGGGCTTCATGAGCCCACATGATGATGTGGCCAACCTTGACAATTTGCACATGTGTGGGCTTTACTTCAAAAACATATTTCTTGTCTAAATGCGCTGATCTTTAGGTTGATTTTGGTCCTCTCGAAAAGAGGAATTCAATGCAATAATTATCTCCATCAAATGAGTTGTCCAAAGTGGAATTTGGCCCTAGTTGCTAACTTTAACAGTTGAAGGAAAAGTTCCACCACCAAATAAAAACAATGCTCAAGAAGTGGCCAAGTATAATAAAGGAGAAATCAAAGCTCAAAGGATTGTCTTTGAATCCATCAGAGACCACCTCATTACTTTTGTTTCAGAATTGTCTACATCCAAGGAAGTTTATGATACTTTGGTAAGTGTGTACTCCATCAACACAACAGGTCATGAGATATCTTTGAGTAATCAATGCTATGGAACAAGGATGACAAAGGAGGTCACCGTGTCTTCATATTTTATGAAGATATCAAGGATTAAAGATCAACTTCAAGGGGTTGGTGAAACTATATCTGATTATAAATTAATTACCACTATAATCAATGCTTTACCTAAAACTTGCGATGGTTTTGCTAGAGGCATTTATGCTAGAAAATAAACTCCTACTTTTGAAGAGTTACGAGTTCTTTCACTTTAGAGGAATCAAGACTGAAGGCTAAAAGCAATACTCAACCTCATGATGAAGATTCTCAAGCTTTTGCAGCTAGATCAAGGAGGAAGTTTAGAAAGAAAAAATTTGGATATCAAAACAAAATTACAAATATGTTGGTAACAAATCTCAAGGAAATAAAGATATGTCCAAAGTCCAATGCTATGGTTGTCATGAATATGGGAATTACAAGAGAGGTTGTACTAAGAACCCTAAGAACAATAAGAGGAAAGAAATACATGAAGCATCAACATCTGAAGATGAAGAAGCTTTGAAGAAACCCAAGGATGAAAATCACAAGAATCTCTACTATTAAAGTTAATGAAGAACATGGCAGGTGTACATAGTAATAATCCTACATCCACTCTTACACCGGGTTTGAAGTAAAAGCTTACTTTTCATTTCGTGTTTAGAAGATGATAGTCATAATAGAACTTATTAATGGCAAGATAGTTACATGACCTAGGCTACTATATTTGGAATTTCAAAAATAAAGTTGTCTAGACTAGTTCAAGGAATTGAAACTAAGAGGGAGCTCTTGGTCATCTATAGAAAGAATCGATCCTTTAAAGTATATATTCTTATAAGAAGAAGCCTCATTGACTGTTGTCTACATAACAAGCCTTAGTAGAATATCTATTGATTGAAGTAAGCAATTGCATGGTAGAAACTCTTAGAAAAGTAGACAATATGTTCATGAAGATCCAGAGAAAGCTAATATATCTTGCAAAGAAGTAAGGATTGCAGGTATATAATGAAGGCAGTCAAAACTTTGGTAAATAGAAGAAGAGAAAAGCAAAGAACTTCTAGTCTGTTCGTTTTGAATTATGTCTAAGAAAACTTAAAAGTCAAGATCTCGCTTGCAGCAATATAGAAATTCAAAGCAGATTCTTCCAGAGAAAAGGAGTTGATTTTTTATGAAGACACTCGCTCCAAATTCCAGTGAATTTGATTCAAACTTATATCCTACTATAATATATAGACAATGACTAGTGCAGAGCATTTCAAATTAAAAGGAAGCAGATTTTTCCCAAAAGATAATAAGGATTGCAGGTCAATGGCAATGGTTGCCTAGACTTTGACAACAGATGGAAAATTGGAACGACATAGCAGAGCAAAATTTGAGAGAGTTCTCATAGTAAAGGGAAGAAGTTCATAATAAGATATTTGCCTCATATTTTTGAAGGACATGAAAAGGGAGTCTCATGATTAAAGAAGACCTCAAACTTTGGAATTCATTGAATGATTTGTTTCTAATGAAAGGAGGACTCATAAGTTAGAGGAGAAGGTATTGCCTTCAGAGGCGGCTGAAAGCAGAATATGATATGAAGGATCTTGGATTGATACACTACTACTTGGGACCTGAGGTTTGGCAGAAAACTGATGAAATCTTCCTTTACCAAAGAAAGCATGTAATCAATATTCTCCAGAAGTTTGGAATGATAACAAATCAATTTGAAGAGGTTGAGAAGTTTTGATCTATCATTGTACCAGTTGTTAATTGATTCAAGGCTACATTTATTGGGCTAGTAGTGTTGATGATAAGAAAAAGGTATTATAGGTGGTGTTTCTACTTGGGATCTGGTATGGCTTCTTGGAATAGCATGAAGCAAGATTCTATTGTCTTGAGAAATTAATATGCTAGTAGATAAGGGTTGATTCCTCTTACTTGATAATTACTTGTGAATGTTTGTTGGTTTTTATTACTTTTATTATGTCTTCTTCATCAAGTAATTACCAAAATATAAAGTGCATGAAGATCACAAAAGACAAAGAACACAAGATGTAGGCTCCAAGCCAGGGCAAAACCCCAACAACTTCTTTTCTTATAGAATCAGATCAAAGTGAGATATCCAAGACCCAAGACCAAGACCTCCACAAAGGACCAAGTTAGCACTCCTTCAAATCTCCTCCAACCAAATCAAAGTCAACAAAAGTCAATGTTGGTCAAACCTCATCAAATCTGATCAAGCACAAAAATTTAGACCTGCAACTTCACAAAATTGCACCAGCACCTTCGCACGTATGAACATAAAGAAGCAAAAGTTCAATTTTTCTTTCTCCTTTTATTCTTCTTCTCTTTCCTTGGCCTTCGCTCTCTTTCTTCTTCTTTCTTGCACAAAATCAATGAGTGAGTGAGTGATCAAATGAGGTTGAAGTCTCTTCTATTTATAGTTGTCCAGGAGGTCGAATAGGTGCCTTTTCTAGGCCGACTTGGTCTTGTGGTGACAAAATGACTCTTTTTAACTAAAAATGTTTTTTCCCTTTTTCTTACAAATAGTCCAAATAGGACTTCAACACGTGACAACTTTTCTTTTTTACTCAATAAACCCTAGAAGCATGAAGAACATGCCTTCACTAGAAAATAATAATAAAATTTATTTTTCTCCTTTTTGTTTTTACATGAAATACATATTGATACAAGTACAATGATAATTATGAAGACTGAACCTAGTTACATTTTTCAACACTCCCTCTTAACTAGGGAGGTATTCATAATTACATAACAGGATACAAGGATACTCTCAAATTGATATATTCTCATAAGATGAGTTCCGATTGATAAGCATCATCATAACCAACATTATCAATTATAAAATAGCAAGGCCTTGACTGAAAAGCTCTAATTGTCCACTAGATTAGAGCACAATGCTAGGAGGCAAAAATTTGGACACCACCGCATCTCAAGGCACATACCCCATCTGGAAGTTCACCAAGTATGTCCTTACAGGACTATTCTTATCTTGGATATCACCTCATCCTCAAAGAATATCGGTCCTCAGGACTACTCTTATCTTGGATTCCCAATCCTCAAAGAGTATCACTCCTCGGGACTACTCCTATCTTGGATACCATTCGTCAAGGAGTATCGGTCCCAAATGCTTATCCAATCCTCCATTCTCCCTACCAGTGCCTTCACTAGGCTTACGGTTGTTAGTCTTGGCCATTGTGCATGACACATGAAGAATACAATGTCCCTCCTCACTCCCTCTCAACAAGGGAGGAAATATCCACAAGCCCAAGCTTGTCTCTCAAATACTCAAGCTTCATGTTCGGAAGAGACTTTGTCAATATGTCAGCTACATGTTTGTCTATGTAGAGATGTATTGTAGCTTCACAACCCCATCCTATACCAAGCTTCGAATATAGTGGTACTTATTATTGATATGCTTTGTCCTAGAATGAAAAATTGGGTCCTCTGTCAACTTTATACAACTCTGGTTGTACAACATATGATAGTAGGATCCAAACGTCCTTCAAACAAATATGCAAGTAACTTTCGAAGCCAAATAGCTTCTCTAACAACTTCACTGGCTACTATATAGTCGGCTTCAACACTACTCAATGCAATTGAATCCTGGTTCCCGCTCATCCATGAAATCATAGAGGGTGCCAAACTAAAACATCCACCAGTAGTGCTCTTTCCATCTGCATCACTGCCTGTCCAATCTAAATCTATGTAGCCCAATAATTGTATCTCATTACCAACATATCTCAGACTGATGTATAGTCCCACGATGATATCTCAAAATATGTTTAGTTGTTATCCAATGATCATGCCTTGGCTCCATTTGAAATTGACTAAGAATGTTTACTACGAAACATATGTCAGATCGAGTGTTCACAAGGTACATCAAGGAGCCAATTAACTGTCGGTAGGATGTAGGATCAACAAGGCTTGAATATGAATTTCTTAACTTCTTCAAATTAGTGATCATCAAAGTTGTCATAGGTTTACTATCCATCATACCAAACTTCTACAAGATCTTTGATCACATATTTCCCTTGACCAAGATAGATCTCACCAGGTTTCTACCATACTTCTTGTCCCAAGTAATGCATTATTCCAAGGTCCTTCATATCAAATTCAATTGGAAGTTGCTTCTTGCATTCTTGAATATGGCACTCCACACTTGTTATTAGTAGGTCATCCACATAGAGTAGTATGGTAACGAGTTCATTCTTTACCATGTTGATGTAGAGATCAGGATCTGCAGAATTTTTGACGAAACCAAGTCTTAGCAGATATGCATCCATCCTGGCATACCATGCTCTAGGGGCTTGCTTCAAGCCATATAGAGCCTTCTTCAATCTGCAAACATGTGTTTCCTTACCATGAACTTGGAATCCCTAGGGTTGCTCAATGTAGACTTCTTCATCAATCATTCCATTCATAAAGGTTGTTTTTACATCCATTTGATGAATGTTCCATCCCATAGTAACTACAATAGAAATGAGTGATCTAATGGTTGTATATCTGATTGTTGGAGAAAAAGTTTCTTCATAATCAATTCCTTTTTTTTGAGAGAATCCTCTTGCCACAAACCTTGCCTTATACTTGTCAATACTTCCATCAACTGCATGCTTGATTTTGTACGCCCATTTGGGAGTTACAATTGATTTGTCTTTACGTCTAGGAACAATAAACATAATTCTTCATTATAGACATGTATTCTTCTTGCATTGCATTTTTCGATTGTTGATGTTTGGCAGCCTTTTCAGAAGTGGTAGGTTATGCTTCAATAAGTTTAGTCATGTAAGTTGCATAACCTGAATATCTCTTAGGCTTCTTGCTTTCTATGAATGTCCCTTTTGTTGTTGCATGTCCTTCAGCTTCTTGTAGAGTTGAACTTAACCTAGTTGGCCTTTTTCGAGTTTCCGGAATGATGAATGGTTGCACAGGTTCACTTGGTCCTTCAATTTCTTCATGATTAGTTGTAGGTTTTGGAGTATTATCTTGCCTTGAAACCTCTTCATTTGTAAAGATAGGTTCTTCTTCTTCATCGAAATCAATGGGAATATCCTTGGATTTCTTGCATGCAATGCTTTCATCAAAAATGACATCACTGGTTACTTCAATACAACGTTCTTCCTTGATGTAGACTTTGTATTCTTTTGATGAGGTGTTATATCCAACAAAGATGCCTTTTATACCAGTCGAGTCCAACTTCTTCCTTTTGTCCTTGGGAATGTGAATGTATATGAGACATCCAAAAATTCGGAGATGATCAACATTTGGCTTTTTTCCTGTGAATGCTTCTTTTGGGGTCATATCATCAAGAATTTTGTGAGGACTTTGATTTTATATATACACTATTGTTACAGAAGCTCCTACCCATAAGAACTTGTCAAGGTCTTAGTCATGTAGCATGGCTCTAACACATTCTTCAATGAATCGGTTCTTCCTTTCAGCCACACCATTCTGTTGAGGATTGTAGGGAGCTATCAACTACCTCTTAATTCCTACTTCTTTGCAAAAAGCCACAAGTTCTCCAGAAGTATATTCTCTGCCATTATCTGATCTTAGGGTTTTGATATTCTTTTTTGTCAAATTGTCTACTTCTGCCTTGAACTCTTGGAATTTCTCAAATACTTCATTCTTAGACTTTAGGAGGTATATCCAAGTTTTTTCTAGAGTAATCATCAATAAAGGTTACGTAGTATTGATGACCACCAAGTGACTTCTTTGCCATAGGTCCACAAACATCGGAGTGTATGAGATCCAAAATTTCCTTGGATCTTGTGTCACTGCTAGTAAAAGGTTTCTTCACATTCTTGCCAAGGGCACATCCCTTACAGACTCCTTCATGCTCTTCTTTCAATTGAGGTATACCAGTAACCATTTGATTCAATGATGGCAATATCATGTAATGGAGGTGACCATACCTTCTATGCCATAATTCTCAAGGGTTGATGTCTAAATGTATTAGAGCTTGAGGAGGAGGAGAAGTTAGAAGTCTATACAACCTCCCCTCGCGAATCCCAATAGTCCTTGCAATTTTAATACTAGATCCCTTAGCCCAAACAATAATTTTTCCATCAACAAATGCCACCCTACCAACTTTATCTTCTACGCAAAAGATAGAAAGCAAGTTCTTTTTCAAACCTGGAACATAGAGCATATTGTTGAGATAAATATTTCCACTAAATTCTAGCTCCAAGGAGGTAGATCCAATCCCTTTGACCAAGTAGCTATTCTTGTCTCCAAGTTCCACTGAGTCAAAAGAGTTTCCTTCTGATAGAGTTTTGAGCTGACCACGTTCCCCTATCATGTGCCTTGAAGTTCCATTGTCGATTACCCATGTATTATCATCTTCAAATGAATCTATAAGAGGAGAATAAAAACTTGCATCCATGACTTCTTTAGATAGCTTGGAGATGAACTTGATGATGCAACCTTTGATAGATTCAAGGAGACTCCTAAAAGTCTTAAGACATTACTTCATGTATCTTGCAATTGGAGAGGGAGAGAGAAGATAATTGCTTCAAGAATGTCTTCAAACAAGAATGCCAACAAAATGTTATCCTCAAATCGTCCTTCCTTCACCTTAGCTTTGATACCATGTTGAGAAATCAATATGCTAGTAGATTAGGGTTGATTCCTCTTACTTGATAATTACTTGTGAATGTTTGTTGGCTTTTATTACTTTTATTATGTCTTCTTCATCAAGCAATTACCCAAATATAAATTGTGAATGTTTGTTGGCTTTTATTATTTTTATTATGTCTTCTTCATCAAGCAATTACCCAAATATAAAATGCATAAAGATCACAAAAGACAAAGAACACAAGATGTAGGCTCCAAGCAAAGGCAAAACCCCACAAGGGGGAAAACCCAAAAACTTCTCTTCTTATAGAATCAGATCAAAGTGAGATATTCGAGACCCAAGACCAAGACCTTCACAAAGAACCCAGTGAACCCTCCAAATCTCCTGCAGCCAAATCAAAGTCAACAAAAGTCAAAGTTGGTTAAACCTCGTCAAATCTGATCAAGCACAAAATTTCAGATCTGCAACTTTGCAGATTTTCCCCAACACCTTTGCATGTGTGAAGAGAAACAAGCAGGAGTTTGATTTTTCTCTCTCCTTTTATTCTTCTTCTCTTTCCTTGGCCTTTGCTCTCTTTCTTCTTCTTTATTGCATAGAAATTGATGAGTGAGTTAGTGATCAAATGAGGTTGAGGTCTCTTCTATTTATAGTTGTCCAGGAGGTCAAGTGCCCCACTTCTAGGTCGACTTGTCCAGGCATGACCGACTTGGTCTTGTGGTGTCAAGACTCAAAATGACTCTTTTTGACTCAAAATAAAAAATATATATATATATATATATATATATTTCTTATAAATAGTCCAAACAGGACTTTGACACATGACAACTTTTATTTTTGACTCAATAAAACCTAGAAGCATGAAGAACATGCTTTGACTAGAAAATAATAATAATATTTTTTTCTTCTTTTTGTTTTTACATGAAACATATATTGATACAAGTGCAATGATAATTATGAAGACCGAACCTAATTACATTTTTCAACATGTTGCACTAAGCACTGCAGAGGCAGAAGATATGGCAATTTATGCAGTTAGCTTTGAAGAAGTTTGGCTTCGTAAAATATTTGATGTAATGTGTCTGATGGCATGCTAGATTTGAATGTGATACTTTGTAATGATCAAAGTTGTATGAAGATTGTCAGAGAACCTAGTTTTTCATAGAAGGTCAGAGCACATTATGATTCGAGATATGGTACAGATGGGAGCCGAGAGCTACAACATATCTCCACAGATGAGCAGAAAGTTGATGTAAGGGAAGCATGAGTACTTCTAAAACAAGCTTAGACTTGTAAAAAAAACCCTCCCAAATTAAGAGGGAGTGAGGATGAACACCTATTTTCTCCTTGTGTCATGTACAGTGACCGATTAGGATTAACACCCTAAGTCAAGTACATGGACCGGGATAGAGAGAATGGTAAATTGGATAAGCGACATGGACTAACATTCTTGTGTCATGTACTGTGATCGATTAGGATTAACACCCTAAGTCAAGTACATTGACCCGATTTAAGAACGGTCAGGTGGACCGACATTTCCTTGTGTCAAGTAATATGACATTGAATTAGGAAATGGTCATGTGGAGGGAATACTCTAAGGAACCTAGGTTGAGTATGTGCCTTAGAGAGGCAGTGGTGTGGTGTCCAGTTGAATGCCTCCCAGCATTGTGCTTTGATCTAGTGGAGAAATAGAGCTTACATGTCAAAGCCTTGGTAATTTGACAATGTTGGCCATGATGATGTTTATAATGATGCTTATCAATCTGGATCCTTTCTTATAGAAGTCTTCAACTTGAGAATCTGGTTTGTCCTGATATTACCTGAGTTCTACGTAAGTAAGTTAAATATATTTATCATTGATGTATTTATTATATTTTGTCAAGCATGTTCTTCATGCTAGAGTCAAAAGAATTTATTTTTGAGTCAAAAGAAAAATTACGACATGTCCCATTTGGACATTCAAAAGAAAGAGAATTTGAATTTTTATTACAAGTCATAAGTCCACAAGATGACCAAGTCGGGCCTCCTTTCACAGGTCAACCTAGCCCTCCAAGTGGCACCTAATCGACCCTCTTGGACAACTATATATAAGAGACAAGTTTGACCTCTTTGGAGCTCATTCATTCATCATCACAAGAAGTATTTTCTTAACCAAGCAAAGAAGAGAAGAGGTTGTTGGAAAGCATAACTAGGATCGGTCTTCATATTGACTATGTAATTATGTATTTATGTAATGAAGACGACAAAGATAATAATATATATTTTTGGTATGCTTCCTTCATGGGTTTCATGAGCAAGGCTTTATTATATGTCAAAGGACTTCTTCTTGATGTCCATTAGGGATTTGTCTTCTAGTCATAAATGTACTATTTAAAGAGTAATGTATATGAAGAGTCAAGTCAATCTAATATGCCTCAAGACCTTGTGACATAAGCTCATAATGATGCCTCATATCAGCGTTGAAATTCTCCTCTAGACAGACTTCATGTCGACCTATAAAATAGCGATCAAGTCAGCCCTATATCAATATGACAGGTCAGCTTATTAATATACAGGGGCAACTATATATATCCCTATATATATTGCGCAGAAAGGACAGAAGTTAGCAATGGTTGAGTCTGAAATTTGCAGACAAGGTACAGGAAGGTATTCGGTTATATCAATATGTGACTGTGTGAAGAATGAATTAAGGTTGTGTCAAAGAAGATATAAAAGCGAATAAGCGATTATGTTTGATAAGGAGAACAGGTCTGTAATTACGAATTATAGTGCGGATCACAAATATGAGTACAGGGAATAAAGCGAAGTCACTTACTGGAGTAAATGCGAGATAGGTCACTGTAATTCTGAAGTAAAATTCTGTGATACATTACCTGAGAATACAGAGGAATCTGAGAACTGTTCTCTGGTCTGGTGCTGCTCAGTGCAAGTGCAAAATAGAAGCTGTAACAGGAGACTACAGAATGCATAAATAACTGAGTTATGGATTGTTGTATAGAGACCGGGTTTCTCTCAATAGGCAAGTGTTGATCAGTGCATAAAGGAAGATAAGACAATGTGCTGAAGTATATCCAGAAGATTGAGACTAGAAGAAGACACTACAAGGTGTTGAAGAATTTCTAGGAGGACTAAAGGAATTCACTAAGAACCGAGTTTCTTAGTATTGGTGCAGAGCAGTGATGAAGAGAGGATCAATCAAAAGGAAGTCAAGAAGAAAGCAGTGACAAGGTCTTGGAGGCATATAGAGGTCAAGGGTCTGAGTCATGGTCATGGTACTTGTCAATTGAAAGTCTATAAGAAGAATTCCTTGCGGGTTTTCCTCTCCAAGAGGGAGAGGTTTTGGCCCTGTCTTGAAAATCCTAAATCTGTGTCTCTTGTGTTTTTGGTAATTGACTTGATGAAAGATATAATAAGCTAAGAAGAGAAGACATAAGTAAAAGAAGTAAGCTCACAAGTAATTATCAAGAAGAGAATTTGTATTAATCACCAGCCCTCCAAATTCTCTACAAAGGTCGAGTCAAAGGAGAGAGAAGGCAAGTCAAAAAAAGAAGAATATTCCCCTCGTTGACTGAACCATTGACTATAATAGCTCGCATGTGTTGAGAATTGATTTTTCTATGAAAGAGGTCGAAATTTTATGAGGTATTTGCAGGTTGAAATTCAGCCCTAGCTACAGGTCTGAAATTTTGAAGTTTAACGAGATTTGAAGCAGTTTGACCAATGTTGGCTTTGACTTTTGGAGGTGACTTGGAGGGCTTGACTTGGTATCTTGGTGGCAGTTTGGTATTGGTTCTTTACTTGGATATCTCTCATTTTGATCAAACTTTACAAGGCAAGGATTGTTGGGTTTTGACCTGGTGGGTTTTTCCCTGGCCACTAGCCTAATTTATGGTGTCTCTTGTCTCATTGTGATCTCTATTTCCTTGAATGATTGAACAAATGCATAATTGCTTGATGAAGAAGATATAAGAAGTAATAAGAAGACATCTAATTTTCACAAGTAATTATCAAGAAGAGGAATCAAGTGTTAGACTACATTGCACTTGGTTTCTCAACACAAGCCATGATTCCCAACCATTGGATATGAGATATGCAAAGTTCGCTCATATATATAGCATGTAAGGGTGCATATATCAAAATGGCACCAAGTGCAAGACATATCATCAAGAAAATACATAATCAATGAGGCTCTAATTGGCCTCTAGAGACCAAAAACAATGGTACAAGCTACTAGGCCACTGACCTAATATAAATCACTGAACAATATGATCACTCATCAAAATCATCACCACTACTAGACATGGGATCATCACCAAGAGTTACATAAACATTATCTGGCTCAGAGTCTAAGGACTCCTCAAACTACTCTGCAACCTCAGTAGTTGCAGCAAAACTAGAAAAATGAGTTGGCCAAGCTACACACCAATGCTTCCATCACCACGTGCCATACTTGGTGGTTCACTTCGTTCAGCTCCTACTTTGACTACTAGATCTACATTGGGATTAACACCCCCCCTTTCCCACACCAACTCCAGAGCATCAATATCAAAATCAAGATCAAACTCAGTTGGTTGAACCTCCTCCACCCATTCTACGTTGGATCAATATCATCCAACACAATGGGATTTCTATAAAGTCTTTTGTTCAACAACTAGTTGTGCCTTAGTCGAAGGTTGTACAACATAAAGACAAAAGCATTTAACCATTTTTTATCCAAATGTTTTCACTTCTCAATGAATCTGCTCAAAAACGAACCAATTACGCTCACACCCAGAAGCACTAGAAGTTTGGTTGAAGAATCTAAATGCAAATTTTTTTCAATTGAGGACATTTGTTTCCAAATGACTCCTGCCAATGTGTTGCAAAGACAAAGTAAATGTAGTTCAATATTCAACAATTTAGATTGTATGTTTCGCTAAAAATGCAACTATTTACAATTTGAATTTTAAACAATCGAACTTAAACCAAAAAAAAATTGGAATTGCTTGCCTGGTGATCCACATCTCTTGCAATCTTTGCCATGTTTTTGCCAAAGGTACCTACAACCCTAGTGAAAGCATTGATCTATGATGTGTTTCCAATTGCACGGACTCACCAAGGACCATGCACTCCAAGCACTCGTACAACCCATATTTGACCTCCCCATTCTGATCTTCTCTTAATCGAGCTCTATAGTGATACCTTATGTTTAGGAAATACCCGATTGCATGTATAGGACAATGGATTTGATCCTTCCATATATTATCAATGAAACCCCAAATAGGCCCATATTTACCTAGTCTATACTTGTGTTGATGTTTGTAGCAACGGACAAGTCTTTCTGCATTAGCTAGACATCAAGCATGTAGGAATCATCCAAAGCCTCATTAGGAAACTTGCTCAATTTATTGAGTAAGTTGCCTTAAAGATTTAGCCTAAGTCTAACTTAGGAAAAGCACATTGATTAAATTAGTTAATCAACATTGGTTATTGAGCTAGGAAAGTCTAAGAAAAAGTAAATTATTTATTTAAGTGACTCATACTTAATCTTGACCATTGATCTCAAGTGGGTTAATATTTAATCTTAGCCATCCATAACTTTGGAGATTAAGGTTAGGGATTTAGCTCAATAAATAATTATAAAAAATAGCCTAAGGAATGGAGAAAGACACAAATTTGAGAACAGCATTTTTCTCAGAGAGAGATCTTAGAAAAAGTTGCATAAGGGCATTCATTTAAAAGTCAAGTGTCGAAGGAAAAAGCAAGAGAAATTCTGCAAAAAGGAAAACACCCCAGCACAAGTCGTATAGCAAGTTTTGAAGGGTCGCGGCCTCACACATGGCAGCACAGTCATATAGTCTGTGTAGATCGTTCACATGTGTGCATGAGTTAAGCTTATTAAGCCCACACATGTGAGTTGTACAGGTTCGAGGAGCACGGTTTGCTACTTGGGGGTTCATTCTAGGATTTTTCCAAGGGTCATATAGGCCATACAAGTGCCCAGTAATTTTCAAAAATTTGTTGCAACTTGTATTTTTTTCTCAGTAGGTTCATTTTCCCTGTAAGGAAGCCCTCACTATTTTGAGAATAAAAATAAAGATCAATTGGAGGATTATTTTTCTTTGTGATTCTCGAGTTTTGCTTCTGATGTCTAATTTTCTAAGTTAAGAATTCCAGTGTTTTTTATTTAGTAATTGCAGAAATAATTTTCCTGGGTTATAAAAATTACTAGGAATTAAAAATAGGACCTAGAATTAAAAAACTAGCATGTTTGGAGAGTTGCAACCAAGTTAAGGTTTGAGGACAAGTTGGAGCGTACATCAAATTTCATTTCCCGGAAGGTGAGGGTTACATTGATCCTAATGGATAATGGTTTTATGGAAGTTTGATAACACAAAACTCACCCTGCCTACAAATGTTGCAGAATTGGTCACCCACACCCAGAAGGATGTGAAATCCAAGAGGATAATCTTGGATGTGGTGAAGGATCATGTGATTTCTCACCTATCTTAAAAGAAGACAGCAAGGCAGATGTGGGAGGCTTTGACAAAGCCTTATCAAAGATAAAACAAACGGAAAGATGGTGTTGAGAGAGAAACTCAGGAACACCAAAATGACCAAATCAAATACCATACCAGTTATCTCACCAAGATCACTCAGGTACATAATGAGTTGGCAGCAGTTGGGGAGATCGTGACACATGAGGAGACGGTAAGGATAGCCCTAAACTACTTCATAGGCTGGAAAGAAGGATGTGAGCAAAGCAAAGTAAAATGCTTTGCATGCCATAACAGTGGGCAGTGTGCTTCACAATGTCCGAACAACAAGGGTGATGGAAAGTCGCAGCAAGTAGAATCTTGTAGATACTCAAGTCAGTGAATTTGTTGCGAAGTTCAAGGAGGAGTTCTCGATATCTTTTGAGCTTGAACCCATGCAACGCTTGAATTTCTTTCAAAGGCTTAGCTCTGATACCATGTTAAATTCTCTAAGCCCAACAATCAGATTAATGTGCCAGTAATTTTTTATAACCAGATTTTTATTTTGATTGAAAAGCCAGAAAATTTAAATCTGAAATATAAACACAATTAACACAACTAAGCTTCTAACAATTTATACACGCCAGAAACAGAAATTCAAACACTCAATTTTTACACAGTTATTTACCCTGGAAAACCCCAGTGTGGGGAAAAACTAGCAAAAAGGAAATTATTAGCTTTCAGGAAAATATTATAGCAGTAATATTAATTTTCCAGTGTTCTATACTTAACACAATTACTTATTCCAATTCTTCTTCAATTAGCAATTGTAGATAGAACAGTAAATCCAATGCACAATAGAAGGCAGCCAAGAGCAATAACAAAAGACACTAAGATTTCGTCAAAGACCAGGGAAAAACCCCGCAAGGGGAAAAACCCTTTCAAAATTCTTCTTCTATTAGATTGTCATCAAATGTTCAAGAGAGAGATACAATGTTCCAATTCATCAATAAAGAGTCAAAGACAAATCTTTGACTTATTCAACAATCAACTAACCAATATCCAAGAGATGAGCCCAAAAGACATATCTCATCCAAACTCAAAGTCTGTAATTTTTGGTCACAGTCAACAGCAATCAACAACAGTTAAAGATGCCCTAACCAGTCAACGTTCAACAATCAAACCACCTCCAAATCAGCGCACACAACAATCAAAGGACGCAGCCTTCTTTGCTAGTCAAAGTCCATTCAACACAGTCAACAAGAACTTAGTCAAGTGAGAGAGAAGATTTGTGGTCAAACTTCAGAATTTCTGCAGTCAAGGTCTGCGATCAACCTTGGTTAAACGGCCCAGAAAACTTTGGCCTTGAGACCAATCATTTGGCCTTCCAAAACAGAGAATTTCCCAAGTCAAATGAAGTCAAACCAAGCTCCAAGATCAAGAAGTCAACATCGGTCAAAGTCCAAAACAAAAGATGAATTCTACCCAATCAGAAAATCCTTCTCTCTCCTTCACACGTGTGAAGATAGACCTACAATTTCAGAAGTAGTCGTACCAATCCAAGAGAAGAAGTGATGTGTTGGTGATAGGAGCAAGAAGATCAACATCCAATGTAGAAGACAGTCATGCCCCTCCTGTATATGCTCATGAAGGACTCTAGCTCATCAATATAGATCCCAATGATGGTTGGTGAGAGGGGGCACCCTTGTTTTACCCAAATGGTACTTTGGATGAGGTCTGAGAGGCCACGTGTCGTCCTGAGACATCCCATAACTAACTCTTATAGTCTCATGATGGTTTCCAATAGGGTATCTGATATGATAATGTCGTGGAGTCCCTGGAATAATGCCTCTCTCGAGGTTGTGTCAAATGCTTTCCAGAAGTCTACAAAACAATTGTAAACTTTCAAAGAGCAATGACAAGCCTCCTCAATAAGGACACAAAATGTGAAGATGTGATAAATCCTCTAGTAGTTGGGGCAAAATCTTGCTTGTCCTCCAGCCCTGAGATGGCAACTCTCTATCTCCTCAGAAAACCACTGGTGTAATATTGCGGCATGTGAAAATTTTACCATTGAAATTCTATTGCAGCAACTGGAATAAATTCTTCTAATTGTTAATTAATCAAGCAGTTTATTGCTACGGCACACTGCAATCTTCACAAATAAAATATTGCGGAAGATAAACTGGAAACTAAGAAAATAATGGCACACACATAATTATGACAATTATTTTTGGACAAAAGTCCCCAGAAAAACCAAAATTGGGAAAATCGGAGCAACAGCTAAGGGTTTTATTATTAAGCAACAGCAAGAAATTCTGAATACAATAAATATCGCCAAACTGGAAAATCTATCCAAGAGAAATACTGGCAAAAATTCTCTGAGGGAAATTACCCTCTCTTCAAGCAATCCCAACACTTGACTGCCTCTGAAAAGCTAGTCATCCAACTAGTTTTTCCCAGGCCCTACGTCAACCTAGCGCAATCCCTCACACGCTCCGCATGAATCAGCTGCCAATCTAGTCGTCCTGCCTATCGCTAACTGGGAAAATGCTTCTCCAGCCCTCAGGAAAAATTTCCTGGCCTCTCGAACTGAAAATGTCTTCCTCTTCAGCTTGGATCGAATTGCCCTCTTGAGTCTCTGCGCAGCCTCCTAGAAACAATCTCGGCCTCCTCTTTCTGACACTCTGGAGCTGGAAAAATTCCTCCGGACTCATAATCTTTGACCCTCTATCTCTTCGCTTCCCTTCTCTAGCTCGAACACTTCCAACAACTGTTGTTGCTCTTTGGAAAAATCGAACAGCCAAAGGAAATCGATCTCAAGTGTCACAAGTGTGTTCCTCCATCTAACCATCGACTTCTTATAATCTCACTGTGGGATTCCAACAACCAAGATTAAACCTTAGTCAATGGCCGAGTTTATTTCCTAGTCGATTCGTGCGAGTTTCTAGATAATTCTCACCTTTCTCAATTAATATTGATTAATTATCCATTTTTCCTAAGTTTAGACTTAGGAAATATTTAAAAATTGTTTAATAATCTAATTGAGAGACTTCTAGGTGGAATTTCCAAAAACGATTTATAGGTTATGGAGAATTCTTGTGTTTTAGCCTCTCCACAAAGTCTCGAGACTAGAACGCCTCCGATGCTACAAAAACTAACACTCTTAGCGAGGAAGGTGTTCTAGTGTTGAACTGCTCCAACACCCTGTCTTTGCATCACCCTTTGTACGTTGTTGATGTGTGGCAACTATGATTGCCTGCCACTGCCCACCAACTACTGCACAACTTTGATGTTGCATTTGTGTTGTTGTTGACACTACTATATTGTTGCCAACTTTGCACCTGCACTGCAACTCCCTCTCAATTGTTGTGGTTGCCATTGCAACTAATGCAACTGAGAAGCATCTAAAATACTGAATCAAGTGGGTCTATATGTTGCCTCTGACTGCTACTAGCCTCGGCAATGTCCACTGGGGAATCTGTGTTGCTGCTTGCTCTGCCACTAAGCCTCCTGCTCTGTTGTCAACACTGCCCTGCGCTCCTCAACACTTGACTACAATTGTCACTCTGGAATATGACTACATCAATTGACACCGATCCATCCTACTACTGAATATTGTGGGCCCTCATAGCAAGGTAATGATCCATGAGGAGGACACCTCCGTGGACCCTACCCAAATCTGCGCAACTCTGGGACTATAGCTCCATATCACCCCACCTTACTCCTGGAGGTATAGCTGCAAACATAGCAAAATCGTTCTCCAACCTAGAGGATAATTTTTCTATCTATGCGGACGTTGTCGCCTAGTCCTGCATCGCCTACTTGTCCTTCTTCCTGAGAGGACACTGAGTATTGTAGTGGCCAAACTCGCCATACCTGAAGCACATGACCTTAGATAGGTCCTTCTTCTTCTCCCCTCGTCCCTAACCGGGACCCTTTGATGCAAGGGCCACATTCTCCTCTTCCTTCTCACCCTTTGAACCCTTACTGTTGCTTCCGTTGATGGAGCTCTTTACTAGAGCTCGCCTCATCTCCTACTACAGCAAGTCTGACCAAATCCTGTCCCACCTTGGTAATGTGTCTTGTCCGAAGATGCTTTGCACAAAGACTTGCCATTCCTCTGAGACACTATTTAGGGCCAAACGTAAAAGCTCTGAAGGTTGAGGTGCCTCCCCAACGGCTACAAGTTGATCTTGGATTGCCTGAATTTTGGTGAGGAAGGAATCTATGCCTTCACCCTTTTGCATCCAGATGTTTCTCAACTTCTCCTGCAGGAACATCTTCTGTTGCTCGAAAGGATTCTAATATAGTTGAGCAAGAGCATCCCACATCTCCTTAGCAATGTTCTTGTCAGATATATGCGAGACTATATGGTCTCGGACTCCATCCAGGATCATTCGGTTCACCTTTGCCATCTCTTTCCTATACACTAGGAGTTGATCTGCATTGGTCGACTGCCACAACGTTCTCTGCATAGGTCTTCAAGCCAAATTCATCTAGTAGGAAGGACATCCTAGCCTTCCATATGACATATTTGGAGAATCCCTCTAAACTATCCTGATATTTAAGCCCAATTGTGGCCATCTTTGAATCTGGTATGAAAACCTCCCTCTTCCCCCGACTCGGTTGTTGAATTTGTTATTTGTACTCCCTTCTGGACTGAGAAAATATATTTGCAGCTACTACCGACGGTAAATGGAAATTTAGATTTCTATCCTAGAAACTCTAAGAGAAATTCTCTTTGTGTGTGCACTTTCTCTTCCACCCAGTGTTGATTCTGATGCTACAAAATCCTTTTGTGCCCAAACAAGGAATCTGCGCAGCGAAAATCTGAGCTACAGTTGCCCCTCTACTTGTTGGACTCACTCAAATTGGCAAGCCGAATTTTTCCGCCAACTTGCACTGAAAAATCGAACTGCCCAACAATTCATACTCCCTAGCTTAGGCATTAAGCAGCCCCCAGAAAATTTGTCCTGTTGCTCCCTCTAAACAGCAAATTTTCTTCTTCAACTTTTGAGCTTCCCTATCTGATCAAAATCGCTCTGATGCCATGTGAAAATTTCACCACTGAAATTCTATTGCAGCAACAAGAATTATTTCTTCTAATTGTTAATTAATTAAGCAGTTTATTGCTACGGAAACAACGTATTAATCACTGCAATCTTCACAAAAAAAATATTGTGGAAGATAAACTGGAAACTGAGAAAATACTGGCACACACACAATTGTGACAGTTATTTTTGGACAAAAGTCCCAGGAAAAACCCAACTTGGGAAAATCGGTGCAACAGCTGGAGGTTTTTATTAATAAGCAACAATAAGAAACTCTGAGTACAATAAATATCGCTAAACTAGTGAATCTATCCAAGAGAAATGCTAGTAAAAATTCTCTGAGAGAAATTACCCTCTCTCTGAGTAATCCCGGCACTTGACTGCCTCTGAAAAGCTAGTCCTCCAACCAGCTCTGCACAGGCCATGCGTCACCCTAGCGCAGTCCCTCACACGCTCTACCTGAATCAGCGGCCAATCTAGCCGTCTTGCCTGCTGTTGACTAGGAAAATGCTTCTTCGGCCCTTTGAAACTGAAAACATCTTCCTCTTCAGCTGGATCAAATTGCCCTCGTAAGGCTTTGCGCTGCCTCCTGGAGAAAATCTCGGCCTCCTCTTTTTGACTCTTTGGAACTGGAAAAATTCCTCTTGACTCACTGTCTCTGCCCCTCTCTATCTTTGCTTCCCTTCTCTGGCTTGAACTCTTCTGAGAATTGTTGCTGCTCTCTGGAGAAATCAAACTGCCCAAGGAAATCAACCTCAAATGTCACAAGTGTATTCCTCCATCTACCCAAGAAACTTCTTCTTATAATCTCACTGTGAGACTCCAATGGCCAAGATTAAACCTTAATCAATAGCTGAGATTATTTCCTAGTCGATCTATGTGAGTTTCTAGATAATTCTCACCTTTCTCAATTAATATGATTAATTAACTAGTTTTCCTAGGTTTAAACTTAGTAAATATTTAAAAATCGATTAATAATCTAATTGAGACACTTCTAAGTGAAATTTCTAGAAACGATTTTTGGGTTATGGAGAACTCCTGTGTTTTAGCTTCTCCACAAAGTCTCGAGACTAGAACACCTCTGATGCTACAAAAACTAACATGGCATAGAGTTTGGAGAATGTATGGCCCACCATGATAATCTAGTAGTTGTTTGGATCAATGTTGCTCCCTAATATGTGGATCGCAAAAATATTATGTCTGGTCCAAGAGAGGCGAAAGCCTAACCATACCACTTGATTTAAAAAATTTGCGATATGGGAATCAAGGGACTAGATGCCCTGCTTGAGGAATTCAGCCTAAAGCCCTTCCTCATTAGTTTCTTTGTTGGTACACATAGCTCTAAGTGCTCTCCTAATGTCCCACTCGAAGAAAACGTAGAAAGTGAAGAGAGGAAGGAGACATGACTGGGAGGTTGTCAAGGAATATCATACATAAAGGTGGTGTGGGAGAACATGATCTGGGGTCAAGGTCAGGTGAAATGGTATGTGATCGAGAGAAAAGGGCACGCCAAATATCTTTTAGGGAGTGGTGAAGGTTGTTGAGAAACAATGTTATCAGAACCAAATCGGTCATTGAACCGGAAAACCTTGTGGACCGAGAACCGTCGAAACCGGACCGGAACCGGAAAAAAACAGGAAAAAAAACCGGTTTACCAAAAACACATAAAATATTCATATTTTAAAGAAAAAACAAATATATTCATGTGCATCCATATGAATCCAAACCATTTATACACAAATATGCAAAAGTTCTCATTTATATATCAAGTGATAGTGCATACAACCAAAATAGCACTTAGTGCAAAATACCGTCGAACAAAAAATGTTACAAACATCAAGAAGTAGGCTCTAAAAGGCCTTTATAGTCCAAAATAACATCACAGATCATAGTATTATACTACAACCTACAATACTACAACCTACAACTACAACAAATTAATGATCAAATCATCAATCATCAATCATCATCAGAATCACCATCCTGATCATCCTCCTTATCCTCATCTAAAGAATGAGTAGCATCCAAATCTGCAATGGGATTATGGCTTGATTCCCATGGCCCTTGATTTACCCTCTAAAATTTTGGAGAAAATCAACTCCAAAATCCTTTGAAATCAACTATGTAGCAACCCCATTAAAAAATTTTAAAAAAATCTTCCACTAGTTGCAAAAACCACTATAGAAAAACCAAAGATCTTGTCTTCATTAGATTATTATGTTCTTCATCAAGTCAATTATCAAATACACAAGAGACACAATATTTAGGCTTGCAAGCGAGGACCAAAACCTCTCACTTTTTGAGAGGAAAACCCGATCAAAATTCTTCTTATAGATCTTCAATTGATGAGTACCAAGACCATGACAAAGACCCTTGACACAAGTCTTCCTCCAAGACCCTTGTCACTATCCTTTTTTGCTCTTCTTCGACTCCTTATGATGATCCTCTTTTCTGCACTATATTGCACCAATACTAGAGAAGCTCGGTCTCTACCTCAGACTGTATACTTCTTCTTGGTTACCTCTAATCTCTAATTCGGCTTCCTTAGGTTCCCTTCTTAGTCTCTTTTCTACACCTTTCTTGTGTCACCATTCAAGAACGAAGTCCTTGAATACCACAACAGTCCTCGGCCTATTTTAATATATATGAGGTATGAGTGCAGACCCAAAACCGAAACAAGAAGGCCCTAATACTTCGCAGAGTTGTCCTCTTCCTTGTAGCCTCTTCTCTTCGTTGATGTATCCTTTCTTTACATTGTAGTTACTCTCGGCACTTCTGAGTTATGCGAGAAAGGAATAGACCCAAAACAAAGACGAGTGTATATACTCTTCCTACACTGAAATGTCTCCCTCTTCGCTCCTATTACAATCCTTCTATTCGCACTTATGGATTGCAGACTTGATTGAGAATCATGCTTTACAATGAGGTCGTGTCATTCTATATATAGTGACTATCCTTCTGTCTCTAGGCCGACATGATCATAGGAAGGTAGGCCGACTTCATCAATGAGGATTTCCATCACATTTAAGCCGACTTTGGAGAGGCCTAGTGACAAGGTCTTGGAGTATACTTTTACATAAACAATGTGTCCTTTTACAAGGGTAACATGACTTCATTTACATGACTCTAATTATCTTTATGACAAGATGACAAAATCCTAAAGACATCAAGAAGAAGTATTTGACATATAATAAAATCTTCTTGTTCAGGAAGCCCATGATGCAAGCAACATAATAAATACATTTTATTTTCTTTGTCTCTTCATTGCATAAAATCATAATTACATGTCATTATGAAGACCGAACCTAGTTACACTTTTCAACGCTCCCTCTTAACTAGGGAGGTATTCATAATGGTACTTGGTCATTCTCATTCTGAAGAATCTCATAAGAAGAATCGGATTGGTAATCCCATCTGTATAACATCATATCAACCAGCATTGTCACATAGCAAGGCCTTGACTAACAACTCCATCTCTCCACGAGATCTTGAGCCCTAATGCTGGCGAGACCAATGATTAATAGACACCATCATTGTCTCTCTTGGAACATACCCCACCTGAGTTCACTCAGAATATGTCCATGACTATTCTTATCTTGGATTCTCAGTCCTCAAAGAATATCGGTCCTTCCACGACTACCCTTATCTTGGATCCCCTAATACATCCTCAAAGAGTATCGGATGCCAGATGATTACCCAATCCTTCATTTTGTCTTCCTAGGAGAAGACCAAAATGATGTGTCTATCTCTCCCTCTCAATTAGGGAGGACATATTCCACCAAGGAATGTACCTAAGCTCCCTCTCAACTTAGGAATCTCCAAGTTTCTTCCAAGTAAGAAACTAGTTTCCAGGCTCCTTCTTAATCAGGGATTTCCAGTAGCTCTTCAGGAAATAATGGGACATACAACTGCTCTGAAAAACTCCTTTCTTCAATGTCATGCATTTCTTCTTTGCTTATGGATTCTTCATCTTTTGGGATCTCTTCATAGGGCACAGACTATCCATCACTATCATTCACGAGTCATGTCATCGTTTCATCGAAGAGTGATTCATCAGTCTTCTCATCTGGTCTAGCTTCATGTCATGTTGTTATCTCCATACCATATTTCTTTCAAGGATAATAAATCATACCATATGGTTGTCAACAGTGGAAGACATATACTTTTGGCAGCCCTGCATAAGCTCATCCACATATTATTCAATTATAAATATGAACACTTAAATCAAAATTACCTTAGTGATGGTCTTTTATCATGACATCTTCCTGTAGGTATCAACATCCTTCATACATGTTGACACATTTCCCAAAGATATGCATTGTCAAGGATCTTCATCTTTTTCTATCAGAGTCTCCATATCTTTCCGAGAGATTTTCCAGTCAAGTCTTCTTGGTCTTCAAGGATGTTGATTTCCTTTACCATGGTTGTACTTCTTACGATCTCTTCCTTTCTTTCTTTACACACATTTTATTTTATTCCCAGGAGCTTCCGATCAGAGTTCCTTAGTTGTATCCAACCACCTCATATTTCATATGAGGATATATTATGTTGATTTCATCTAGTGTGGATCATGCATTTTGGAAACCTTTGCATCAGAGGAGATTTCTTCTTCCTTGATCATACTTATAAGGATAGAAGTATACTTATCTACAACCATATGACATGACTTCATAATATCCAGTGTAAGCATACATATATATACATACCTCATATTTTTCCCTCGAGTCATCTTTCTACAGTAGTTTTCCTTAGAATGAAAGAGCTCCATTCTCTTGACCTGCTTTATCAATATGTCATCATGTCCTAATCCCTTGAATTCTACAAGTTAGAATTCTAGATGAAACATTTTGCTTCCTTTCTAAAACAGTGAATCCAAAGAGGATTCCATTAGAAAATATTCTTATCAGCGCATGTTTCCAAAATGATTAATGAATGATGACCCTTAACCTAGATGACTGCCTTTCCTTTTATGAATTTCAAGTGAGGTTCCAAGAGCCACTTATCTCATGGCTTGAATGTCACATATTTTGTTACAGACATCTTCCTATGACCAGTGCTCTTATTTCAATGCATCTATCATGATGCCAATTCTAATATGATGCATCTATCTAATGTATAATGCTTCCTAGCTTACTATTTTATAACCGACAAATACTTTACAGTGAAGAAGATGATCTCAATCATAGTAGAGATCTCTCACTTCTTCTTTCTTAGGCTTCTTTGTCTCTGGTTCTTCCATTTCTCCAACGATATGGGCTTCTTCCTTTTTCCTCTTGTCCTTATTCGGTTTGGGACAATCTCTTTTATAATACCCAAGTTCATTACATCCATAGCATCTTATCTTATTCATGTTTCTCCTCTTCTTTTGAGGACCAAATTTACCAAATCTTCCCTTTCTTCTTGACATAACAGCATAGGCTTGATTTTCTTCATTTGATCCCATATCAACTTTTGCTTTCAACCTAGTTTCCTCTATCTTACATAGAGACCATAGATCTTGGAATGGTGTGGCTTCTTTCTTCCCATATATATTTGAACTGAAGTTTCCCCATCCCTCCAGTGGAGGATTTAGTACCACTGTGGTCATTTCTTTATCGGACATTATTTCTCCCAATTCCTACAGTTGATCTCTTATTTCAGAGATCTTCATAAAATATGAAGTTATTCCTTCCTCTCTTGACAACTTTAACTTGTATATTTCTTGCCTTAGAGAGATTACTTCTCCTGTAGTGCTCACAGAGAACAACTCCACCAATTTATCATATATTTCTTTTGATGTTTCTAGTTTTGATACATATGGGATGAGAGAGTCCTTTATGGATTCTATAAAAATCCTCTGGGCTCTTATTTTTCCCTTCATGTATTTGGCATGTGCTTGAGTATCTTCTTTTGAAGGCAAGGTTACAGACCCCTTGATATGATCCATGACTTCATTTTCAATAAGATTAAGATCTGTCCTTTTCTTCCATGCAAGAAAGTTTGAAGAATCGGCCAACTTGTTGCTTTCCTTGCAAAAAGATATTTTGACAGATTCAAATGAAGTCATAAAGATACTTACTTGTGTAGATGCTTTCTTCTCTGCTTGCTTTCTTCTTGAATTTTGATGATTATGTAGATAGTAGCAGAAACTTCTTCTTAGAAAGACTCCTTCAAGAGAGCTATATGGAGATAGATCTTTTTACGTCTTTGACGATAAATGTCCTTGATGATGTCTTCAATGATTATGATCTTGCTTCAATAGGAGGGAGATAGCTTTAGAATCTTTGAATATGAATATCTCCTTCTTGATCTTGCTTTTTCCTAGGAAGGACCTTGATGTATAAGTCCTTCAATTTGAGTAAAGGCTTTGAGGTCTCTTAAGATGGCTTGAGGGTTTCACCAACTCCTTTGAAGACTTTTCCCTTAAGCGTTGATTAGATCTAGGGTTTCGACTCTTCAATGTAGATCCTTCTCTTGATGCCTTCTTGAAAAATGATTCTTAATGTCTTCTTCAAAGCTTGATCCTTATATGTCTTATTGCTAGACTACCCTTTCTTGTCTTCAGCACCTTAGCTCTAAAACCATGTTGAAAAATTAGGGCATTTATTACAATTTCTCTTCTTGATAATTACTAGTGATTTACTTTATGTTTCTTTCTCTCAGTTCTTGTCTTTGTTAGATTATTATGTTCTTCATCAAATCAATTATCAAATACACAAGAGACACAATATTTAGGCTTGCAAGTCAGGGCCAAAACCTCTCACTCTTTGAGAGGAAATCCCAATCAAAATTCTTCTTATAGACCTTCAGTTGACGAGTACCAAGACCATGACAAAGACCCTTGACACAAGTGTTCCTCCAAGACCCTTGTCACTATCATTTTCTGCTCTTCTTCGGCTCCTTATGATGATCCTCTTTTCTACACTATATTGCACCAATACTAGAGAAGCTCGGTCTCTACCCCAGACAGTATACTTCTCGGTTACCTCTGATCTCTAATTCGGCTTCCTTAGGTTCCCTTCTTAGTCTCTTTTTTGCACCTTTCTTGTGTCACCATTCAAGAACGAAGTCCTTGAATACCACAACAGTCCTCAGCCTATTCTGAGATATATGAGGTATGAGTACAGACCCAAGACCGAAACAAGAAAGCTCGAATACTTCACAGACTTCTCATCTTCCTTGTAGCCTCTTCTCTTCGCTGATGTATCCTTTCTTTATGCTATAGTTACTCTCGGCACTTATGAGTTAGAGGAATAAACCAAAAACAAAGATGAGTATATATACTCTTCCTACGCTGAAATGTCTCCCTCTTCGCTCCTATTACATTCATTCTCTTCGCACTTATGGATTTCAAACTTGACCAAGAATCATGCTTTACAATGAGGCCGTGTCACTCTATATATAGTGATTGTCCTTCTGTCTCTAGGCCAACATGATCTTAGGAAGGTAGGTCGACTTCATCAATGAGGATTTCCATCACATTTAAGCTGACTTTGGAGAGGCCTAGTGACAAGGTCTTGGAGTATACTTCTACATAAACAATGTGTCCTTTTATAAGTGTAACATGACTTCATTTACATGACTCTAAATATCTTTATGACAAGATGACAAAATCCTAAGGAGATCAAGAAGTCTTTGACCTATAATAAAATATTTTTGCTCATGAAACCCATGATGCAAGAAACATAATAAATACATTTTATTTTCTGTCTCTTCATTACATAAATCATAATTACATGTCATTATGAAGACCGAACCTAGTTACAATTTTCAACAAAGGGCATCACAAATATCTATCGTCTCTGAAGAGATATTTGTTTTTTTATGGTAAATAAAATTCTTATATGCTTTGCGGAGTGTTGTCGCCTGAAGTGTATAGCAAAAGCACAACGCTTGAATAGGGGTTGTCACTCTGAATCCCTAATCCCTAAGTTTAGACTCTCTCCTAGCTAAGTCAAGGGGGGTAGTCCTTAAGGATGATAATGAAGGAAAACTTGTTGGAACAACAAGTCTAGGAGATTAAGGGCAAGGCAATTATTATTAGTGTAACTTGATTATTAATTAAAGCGAGTGTGAGAGTTTATGAGCAATGTATATTAAGATAAATGCAATTGGGATCAATAAGGCAGACACAAGATATAAATATAATAGACCAGTGCCTTTACAATGCTCAATGGGAATTTAGAAACTTGCAAGAAAAAGACACTCAAAGTTACAATAACAACAATGTTGCAAGAAGAGCTAGCACAAAAATTTAAAGACCAAGATAACCAGATATATGAGCAATGAACCTTAAAGAAAGGCAATTGCAAGAAAAGATGATATTTCCAAATAAAATAAACTTGGAAATTATAAATTTAGCCCACAATTCCTATCACCAATGATCAACAAGGAATGAATGCAAGATCTAAGCTATTGTGAAATGCAAAATCTTGGTTGATATTAATTAAGATGCCTAATCTAGATGAATCCTTCCTCCTAGTTGTTTTGAGGCTAGTCTCTAGAGTAAGTTGTGGACAGAAAGCCAAGGGAAGCAAGCTATGGCTTGATTAACGATCCCTACCCTTGAGATCTAAACACCCAATGCCTTTGGCACTGCAAAGATTGTGGCTCTGACGACTGCAAGGCCACCGTGTTAACTACTAAAGAGGGTCTATCCTTTGCAAGATAGAAAAGAAAGGTGGTCCTAAATTTCTTTCAACCAAGCTTAGGCTTGGAGGTGAATTTTAAGGATGCAATTCTAATCCTAAAATGAGATGCAAGATATGAGTGAATGCCCCAATGAGGCTATTAAGATGCGACAAGTGCTTTAATTGAATTATATCTCTTGAAATCAAAAATTCTCTCAATGATACAATGTTTAACCACTTGTGACTAGCGTGGAAAAAGTCGGCAAAAAATCAGGATTAAATCACCAAAATCCATTTTTTTGGGTTGGCCGATTAAATTGGCCGATTTTTTGCCAACTTTTTCACTGCGAAAAAAATTGGGATTAAATCAACAAAGTCCCAATTTAATCAGGAGTCGACCCAAAAAGTTTTCGAGTCTTCCCAGGTCGCGTATAGAAGGCAGAAAAGGCAAAAAAAAAACCCTCATTTTTTGTTGGAAAGCGTAACTAGGAACGGTCTTCATAATGACTATGTAATTATGAATTTATGTAATAAAGAAGACAAGATAATAAAATGTATTTTGTATATACTTGCTTCATGGGTTTCATGAGCAAGAAGTTTTATTATAGGTCAAAGACTTCTTATCAATGTTTTTAGGGATTTGTCTAGTCATAAATATAATTAGAGTCATGGAGTCATGTTACACTTGTGATAGAACAAATTGATGATACATATAAATGCTCCAAGACCTTGTCACTTGGCTCCTTGAAGGCAACTCGAAGATAATGGAAATACTCCTTGAAAAGTCGGCTTGAAGATGCTGGTAAATAACACTTGAAAGGTCGGCTCAAATAGACACAATTGTTCACTGACAGGTCGACTAATTATAGGGGCTGACAACTATATATACCCTAGTAAACTTTGCAGAAAAGAGACAGAACAATTCGTGTCCACCTCTGTGATTTTCGGATGGATAACAATTCTGAGATTTTCGAATGGGATAACAGTTCTGTGATTTTCGAATGGATAGCAGTTCTGTGATTTTCGGATGGATAGCAGTTCTATGATTTTCGGATGGGATAACAGTCCTGTGATTTTTGGATGGATAACAGTTCTGTGAATTTCGGATAGGATAACAGTTTCGGATGGGATAACAGTTTTGAGATTTCAGATAGGTAATTACAATGAAGTTTGGATCATTCTCTAAGGTTTTCGAATGACTATAATAGGAACGGAAGTGCAGATTCCCTACAGTTTTGGTGATAGATTACAGTAAGAACTTCGCAGATCTCTCTGTGATTTTTGTTGGGTAGAAGAAGAATGATTACAGTCTCAGTAATGTTCAGAGTCTTGGTGTTGATCACAATTCGGAAGGATTACAAGAGAGTTATACTTACAGCATAAAGGAGGCAGCAAGTAAGACAGTCATCATAAAAGGAGATCCATTCATGGAGGACAAAGCTTATCTCAACTAGAATATCACAGCAAGAGGTCGAGGTCAAATCAAGGAAAGAAGATTTCAGTTTAAGGCTAGGAACCGAGCTTTCCTAGTGTTGGTGCAGAATGGTGCAGAAAGGGAGATCAACATAAGGAGCCAAGAAAAAGCAATGACAAGGTCTTAGAGGCATACTATTGTCAAGGGCTTGAGTCATGGTCATGGTACTTGTCAACTGAAAGTCTATAAAAATAATTACTTGTGGGTTTTCCTCTCCAAGAGGGAGAGGTTTTGGCCCTGGCTTGAATAGCCTAAAATGTGTCTCTTGTGTTTTAGTAATTGACTTGATGAAAGATGTAATAAGCTAATAAAGAGAACATCTAAGTAACAGAAATAAGTTCACAAGTGATTATCAAGAAGAGAATTGAATTAAACTATGCCCTACCAAATTCTCAACATTTTTCACTCTTTTTGCTGCCATTCGTCCCTGTGGAGAGAGGAGGTGTTTGCCATTGCCCAAGAGGAGGATATTTGCTAGTTTGTGGTGGAGATTTGGAGATTTGTCCACTGCTCAACGTGAGAGATTCAAGGTGTCAATTTGTTGCTGCCAGGTATGTATTTTAATTTCCCTCTTAGTCTTTGTTACACAAATGGCTTCTTAAATCTTTCTATAACTCTATTAGTTTGTTTTTATCTTATTTTTGCTTAGAATTTTGAATCAAAACATTGTTTAGAATTTAGATTGAATCAAAACTTCAACTTTCAAGAATCAAATTCAAACCCTTGTTTAGTGAATCTAAGTATGTTCAAGTGAGTGACAAGAGCCATTTAAAATTTAAAATCAACAATTACATTTGTGTTTGCTTCTTATATGATGGGCAATTTTTAATTTTTTTCAAATTTTTTTGTGCCCAGGTTCAAATTCAAGTTCAAAGTTTCAAACAAAATGCCAAGGCTTTTGGACCCTACATGAGAATATGGGGAACCTGATAATATAACCAAATTTGGGGGGGTCAATAGAATGTATTTGACTTGCAAGTTGTGTGGCAAGCATAGGCCAGGTGGTGTCAATAGATTAAAATTTCATTTGGGGCAAATTCCAGGGCAAAATGTAGACCTTTGCCCAAATCCATCTCCAGAAATCATTAGGCAGGCCACTAAATCGTTGATGGATAAAGACGAGGGCAGAGGCACCAAGGCAGCACTAAAAATCCAACTTGTAGGGGCCTCAAGAGTGGGGGGAAGTGAGAGTGGTTCTTCAGCATCACCTTCCACACCCACATGTCCCAACCCCTCAGCTTTCTCATCTTTTTTTGTTCCTAGAACCACACCTCGTGCACAACCTAGCATCAAAACAACACTTAATAAAAAGGAAAAGGCAAAAGTTGACAGGTTGGTCAGTGAGTGTCTTCTATGGAGTGATGTTCCTTTCAACATTGCCAAGACAAACCCATTCTACCAACCTATGTTTAATGTTGTTGTTGTCGTTGTCCTGGGGTACAAAGCCCTTACCTTTGCAGAGTTGAGAGGGCCTCTTCTTCAAGATGAAAAGACTGATTGCACTGCTAGATTGGAGGAGTTTAGGGCATCATGGGAACACGCTAGATGCACAGTCATGTCAGCTGGTAGGACCCTTCTTAACTTCTTCGTTAGTGTTCCCAAGGGGACAATGTTTATGAAATTTGTTGATGCATCTTCACACATTAAAGATGTGCATTTATTATGTGAGTTGTTGGACATCTTCATTCGGGAAGTAGGCCCACAAAATGTTGTCCAAGTCATAATGGACAACACTGCAAATTATGTTGCAGCTGGAAAGTTGTTTATGGAGAGGTATCCTAACTTGTTTTGGACACCTTGTGATGTCTCGTTGTATTGACTTGATGTTGGAGGATATAGGTAAGATTCCTCTTGTGAAGGATATTGTTGAATCATCCAAGAGCATAACAAAATTTATATATAATCATGCATTTGTGCTTACCTTAATGAAAAGATTCACCAACAACAAAGAGTCGGTGTGCCCTGCCACTACACAATTTACCACTACTTTCATATCTCTTCAATCTCTGTTGAATTCTATGTGGGATATGAAGAGCATGTTTCTTTCACAGGATTGGCATGCTTTATCTATTAGTCGCAAACCAGAGGGAGAGAGCATATGCAGACTAGTTTCATATGATCAAAGCTTTTGGGCAAGAGTAGAGGAGGTGTGTGCCATTTCAGAACCTTTAGTAAGGGTTCTTTGGTTGGTTGATGGAGAGAAGCCCGCAATGGGCTACTTTTATGAGGCCATGGATAGGGCCAAAGAAGTCATTCGTGCTTATTGTGAAGATCAGGGAGACGAGGGGTTAGAGAAACAACAAGTCATATGGAGAGTGATTGATGAGCGATGGAATAATACCCTCCATCACCCCATTCATGTTGCAGGTATCTACCTCAACCCCACATTTTCTTACTCCTGTGGTTTCAGATTTGATGTCGAGGTGATGGATGGATTACTCACTTGTGTTTAGAGGATGGTGGCATCTGGGCAAGAACATGAAGAAATTTCTAAAGAAATGAAGATTTATAGGATGCCAAGTGGCACATTTGGTTTTACCATGGCTATTAAGAATAGGACGACCAAAATGCCAGATAAGATTCAATTTGTTTCAATTTTAGAATTTCAATGTTTTAACCTTTTTTTTTATGTTTCTCATTTTTCTTTTAACTTGTAGATGCTTGGTGGACAAGCTATGGTGGCAAAGTACCCCATCTCCAAAAGCTCGCCATTCGAGTGCTCAGCCAAACATGCACTTCCTCTGGGCGTGAGCATAACTGGAGTGTATTTGACAAAATACACAGCAAAAAGCGCAACAGGTAAAAAAATTTCAAATTAAATTTGCAACAGGTAAAAAATTTTCAAATTAAATTTTTGAATTCATTTGATTATTTTTAATATTTAAATTTTTTAAGTATTAATTTACAATCTATGACCCTAATACGGATTGGAGTCTCAATGCCTCAATGACATGGTCTACGTCTACTACAATCTTCGATTGTGGGTGAGACAACTTCAAAAATCTCTTGATGCGGAAGCCATCTCATTGGACAATATTGATACCACTATTGCATGGAGGGTCGAGACTGAGAGGTCGACAATGGACTCAAACCCTGATTGGTTAGGTGTGGATCCAGAGGCATTAGCGGCAGAGGAGGTTGCAGTTGCAGGGGAGGGAGAGCCATAAGTAGAGGAGGAGGAGCAGAGTCAGGAGGCAGAGCAGGAGGAGGTGACACCATCTAGGATGGGCAGCAGCGGCGGAGGACATAGGCCACCTCTTTTATTGGCTTCTAGAGGATGACTGAGTCCATTTGTACCCCTAGGGGCAAGGCCTTCTTTCCCTAGAGGAAAAGGCAAATCCATTCCCTATTCCCGTAAAAGGGGCAGAGGATCTCAGTGACTGATTACTTTATGACATGTAGATGACTCATGATATATAAATTTATTATATTTTTTGTTGATAATTTGACTCTTGAGAGTTGAGACTAAAACAGGACTCAAGATTCAGGACTTGATTCACTATTTTGATATGTGATGTAGTACCAGACTTCATATACATATTATATATTAGCTTTCTTTACATGTTTATGTGGAAATGCATTTATTTGGTGTTGTGGATACTTTAATGCCAAAAAAATAAAATAAAAATATATATTTTTGTATTTTTTTAATTTTGCCGAATTTTTGCCGACTTTTTCGAAAAACTCCCGACTTTAACTTTTTCAATTTTTGGACCCTTGCCAATTTAATCCCGACTTCGACTTTTTCCACATTGCTTGTGACCAAGATGACAGGAGTAAGCCTTTAAGCACAAGATCACAAAAATACCAAGAGTAAACTGTAGAGCACTTAAGAATTATCTCAATAAAAAAGTCTTTAGCAATTTCAATATGCTTCAAAACACGCTGCCAAAGTGCTTATGAAATAAATGTGTGAGTGCAAGATTGATGAAGCAACAAGAGATACTTAAATGAAACTATTAAATGTTAGAGAAAAACACAATGCCCTCAGATATTAGCATGCTTATCAAATGCTTTTACTTATTTAGGCAGTTGAATAGGTAAAGACCTTTAAAAATATCACGCCTATAGAATGGCAAATGAGATGCTATCAAGAAAATCATTGCACTGATGAACCAATGTGCATTCAAATGAAACAAGACCAAGAGGGATTTAGGTCAGGGAATATGGTTAGGATGCTTCAATTTAGTGATTCAACATAAGCAATGTAACTGCCCTGCAACCAGATTCATTAAGTACACAAGATTAATCACTAGATTCTTTTCAAAGATAGATTAATGAAACAAAGTCATATCACAGACCTTTAGTTATGTTACTTCTTCTTAGGATGTTCTTTGCAAAGTAACAATTAGTAACCAAAGACAGAGAGATGCCACAGTTAGTTATGTGAACAGCAAATTAAATGAAATCTGAACCAATGAGAAAGGGAAAAACCACCAAGAACACTAGCATTCAACCATATCAGCTCACTGTTATAAGAAGGCAGGTCCTAAAAATCACTCGGAAGTATAGTGAAAACAATTGGTCAAGCCCTTAAAAATCAATAGATGATGCTCCTTTAGGCTTATTAGGCTTATTTTAGGATTAGATTCGATATGAGTATGCCACTGTAAGTGTCACTGCAATGCCATTGTCAAACTGCAAACTCAGATTTCAGACTTCTGATATCATTCATTCAACAATTCAAATCAGTCGCTAAATGCACGAGATAAGAACAAAGATACTTGCTTAATTATGTGGTTATTCTTTAGTGCTCTTGAGACCTTATTATTGTTAATGTTCTTATGATTTGGCACTGCAATGCAAAACTTCAGATTTGATGAAAAGGACAGTAGAAGAAGCAGCTTTTCAAATAATGGAATGATGTCCCTGCAGTCAAGAAGTGTGAGCCTGCAAAACAATCGTTAGCTAACAAAAACCTTGACTGTAATGACAATATGCACCACAAGGCAAACGATGGTCCAAAATGGATGCTTAAACATAGATCTAGCAATTGAAGGTCTTCCCAATGGAATGCTATGCTTCTGCAAGGTAAATGTTAGCAAGGCACCAATAATGTTTGCAAAGGATAACCAGAAATCCTAGTGAAAATGTCGCATGATAAGTATATTCTTTATGCTTTGAGAAGTGACTGAGATTTGTATGCTAAAGTATTAGATTCACAAGGATAGATGGCAAAAAGATGATTACCCTAATTTCAAACGATTTGCAAACCAAAATTACATGAAATCCTTACCAATAAGGTTATTCTAACCCTTTGAAGTATGTGTCTTCCCTTTCTAATGCTGAATTGGGGTTCCAAGAAACACTTAAGGCCTCCAACTGGGTCTTAACTGCCCTTTATGCCTGCGGCCTTTCTTAAGGAGCTTGATTAGGCCAACGACTAGTCAAATTTGCTTGGGAGCCCCAGTGGCTAGGCTTATTTAGCTTCTCTGAAAATGCGGCTCTCTTAATGATAAAAAAATGGCCCTAAAATCCTCACAGTCACCCCTAATATGGCAAAAGAGAGCCACAGCTAGGCCTCTAAGGCCTCTGAAACCCTTCTGAGATGAAATCAGGCCTGCAAAACAATAATTAATCCATAAAATAATGACTTTTCAAGCCCTAAATCAAATCAAAATTCTGAAATGCCAATCTAGAGACAGAAAACAAGATGAAACCCCTGACAAAAATTATTTTAAACCTGCAAAACAAGGTCAGAGGCAAAACAAATCAGATCCAACAGTTAAATTAGGCCTCCAACCCTAGTGGCCAAGCTTTCAGGCCTTGAAACCCCTGCAAATGATGACAAAAGACCTGCAGCTAGGGCTGTAGACCTCCTAGAGGCTGCATCCAGGTTCCAAACGACCCTAAAATGCTTCAGAATGCCTGTGGCCTTGTGGGGACAGCCTCCTAGGCTTGCAGCATCCCTGCAGATGGCTGGACAGTTGCCTCAAGCAGTGGAGGAACTATCAAAATCTAGCCACTGCAGTCTTCTTCTTCAGGTATATGGGTAAAAATGCCTGCAAAAATAATTATCAAACAAGTCCCTAACCTGTAATTTTCATATTTACAATACCTACGTTAGAAAATTAAACTGTAGACAAGGGTTAGTAATTAAAATGCAATCTATCTATAAATTATTATACACGAAGGATTCAAATGAAATTATTTACAAGAGCTAAATGAATAAAAATTTATTTACAAAATAAAAGGTACAAGGGTTAATTTAAATAAAATAAAATTACAAGGGTTAGTATGTAAAAATAAAAATAAAATACAAGGGGCCCAAAAATATTTACAAATTATTCACAATATCTACAAATAAAATTACAAGCTCTAATTCGCAGATAAATTCATTATAGCACAAATAAATTCAAATAGATAAGATAAATATTTTTTTATGGTGAGCAATAGCCAAAATCTCTGCAAATCAAATTGTTAGATAAGCCATGAAATTTAATCAGATGGGCTCTTGAGTTTTTCTTGACTTGAGAATGGGTTGGTCTAGCCGAAGATTTTCCATCACACCCAAGATCTAAATACCTGAAGTCTCTACACACTTAAAATCAAACTATTAGATCGATAGAGGCATAGATAACAAAACAACCTTCAAAATCTACAGATACCTGCTAGATAAACCAAATTAAAATGTTTCTCTAAAACCTATCAACTAATACAAGATACATGTGTAAATAGTTGATCCAACAAATGGCTAAAGAAATAACAATTTATAAAATTCTTTCAGTAGAGTATTAAGCACATGATCCAGAAAACACTACCACTAGAAAGTTGAAGAGCAACACCATCAAGAGTAAACCCCAAAAACTTTTTGTTTTATTGATCAAAAAATATATTACAACCAGTGGAGCTTGACCCAAAGCTTCTTTACAAAATTTCAGTGTCAAATGAGCAAATAGATTCCTTATATAGAAAATAGAAAGATCTAGATCCCCCTCCAAGTGGAAAATGGCTAGGTCCAAGAAGTTGCATATTTTTTACTTGGTCCTAGATAATAACAACTACTTGGTGTTTGATCCATGGAAAAAATAAATCTCGTCCATTGATATTGATGAAGAAATTCGAATTCCATAATAATTCCATTTTTTTCCTGGTCCAAAAAATATTATCTTGACCTTTTTTCCTCAAAAAATCATTTTTGACTTGATCACCTTGGGTCCATAAGCTCAATTTTTGTTAAAAATTTGGTTTTTTCCTTGATAAATGACCTTGAAAATTCGACTTCTTTTGGACCCACGAATTTTCTTCAACTAACTGGACCCAAAAAATTAATTTTCTTGAAAAAATAATTCTAATCTGACCCCAAAGAATTTCTTGTGTTTTTTCTGCCTTGGAATTGGGTTTGTCTATTTAGTTTTTCCTTGGGAATCACCACTTTCTCCAAAATTCGTTTTTCCACTTAGAGAGAATTTTATTTTCTCTATACTTGTTTTTTGACTCAAAATTAATTAATTTTTTGGCTTAAGATTTTAATTTAATTTAGCGACAAAAATTAATTAATTGACACTAGAGGGAATTAATAATTTTTTCCAACCTCAAATATTTTAGCCATAGTGTCTAAATATGAGGGACCATGCACCAAAATATTTTTACATCAAGATATTACAATTAATTCAACCCTTGAAAGGGGAAAACACTTTTAGATATTGACCCTTAATAATTTACCGAATTCTGCGACACAATATGATCTAGTATAGACCAAGTATGTTTGTAATAAAATAATTTAACCAAATGTGCTTAAATTATCCCCAAACACACTTTTACAAAAGACTTGATATAACACTAGGACTTGCCTAAGACCTTGTCAATGAATTCCACTCTAGCTTTGGGGTCTAAGCTGGAAGAAAAACTCTATCAATTATACATGTTTAGAAACACACATAATTCGGTGAGGTTAAAAAACTTACTGAGATGAAATCATTTGCTAAAATCAAAGGCTTACCTAGGTGTCGTTACATAATTAAACGGTCATACTAGCATCATTTACAATAAACTTGCAGAATTTGGGTTTACAATGACAAAATTGATGTTGAATGATGACACGGTTCTTCAAAAAAAATTGTCCACTGACTTGTACCCTGCTTCTTGGACTGTTGACAAAGTGTTGTCAACATGTAGGTCGGGGGAGGAAGATGTGTCATGAGCGAGAGTGAGTCGGAGTTGTTTGTGGAGGGATTTGCATTCATCATCAAACCAGCAGTTCATGGGGCAAGAGCCAAGGATAGGTTTATAGGTGTGGCAACGAGTAGAGTGAGGGTAGGAGTCAAGGGTTGCTTCCACAAGAATCGAGGAAAGTATTTGACATTTGGTTGTGGTGGTGTCTAATGACCAGAAGTGGGAAGTGGAAGGGAGCAACTCCTTAAGGCAGGTGGTATAAGATGCAGCATAATCTATGTTAAAGAGAAAGGTGGTGCAAGAGGGTGGCGAGAATCGAGATGGGCTGGGGGATGCGGGATGGGGGAGGGAAGTAGAGAGGGATGAAAGACTAGATGGGAAGATGAAGGCAACGTTGTAGAAGACCAAGGCTATAATAGATAACTCCAATCTAATGTGGCACTAAGAGACAGTCATTAAAATGGCAAAAGACGTCTTGACAACATCAATTGTGCTGTTAAGATGGTGAGGAAGGCATAAGGTCCAGTCTTTCGACATGTTTTCCAGTTTAACCATCTAGGACAGTTTGATTTAGTCGAAGTCAGTGTAATTAATAGTTATTTTAGACTTGGGATGTCAAATTATAAAGCTTTAGCCTGTTTCTCTGATATGCATCTGCCTGCCATCTAGAAATCTATCAGTCTATCATGTAATGATAAATCCACAGAGGAAAACTGGTTGTTCTGTGATGGTTGGCCTTATTAGCAACTTTGCATATTTTTTCAATTACAGAATGTTTTTGCTTGAAAAGAGACAATTGCAGTGATAAAATTAGAATTACAACAGATGATGAAGGCAAGATCCTCGGATCCCATAATCTTCTAACTGAACTATATACCTGGCATAAGCACAATAATGCTACCTGCCTATCAAATTCTCTTCCTGGTTACAAGAACATGCCTAGGCAAGGTTCAAATGAAATAACCTCAATATATGTTGCAATTGCAGATTTGTTTGATCCATTTGGCTCCTTCAAGGTGGAGACTGCATCCAAAATAAGCTTATCTAACCTGGACAAGCAAATAGGCATGATATTGCATAATCTGTATAATAAATAGATTGCCGCTCTTATATAAGAAAATTAACATTTTTCCCTTCACAAGGCGCATTACTATTATTTGCAAGGAGCAAAACAAAAAAGAGATTTAAGACTAAAATTAACAGAACATATTATAGAAAGATATGTGAAGGGATGAAAGAGCTGCTCATGTCTGTTAAAGTAGCTATTCTTTATCTTCTTTGAAGCAGATATTGTTTCCCCACTGCAGCCCTTAAATGCAATGCAGGGCACCTTTTTCATCCGGTATTTCCATTTAATTCTTTTCACACAATCTCACATCTGAAGCCTTTCTATTGAAGCAATGTTTTAATATCACCTGCTAGTATTTATAGCAGATTATCCTTACATCTAGTTAAAGTAGTTGCATTAATTGTTGCATTCTTAATAAACAGTGCACAAAATTTGCTGCATTCTTAATAAGCAGTGCACAATATTTGGTGCATTCTTAATAAATAACGCATCTGCAGAATTAGGTACATTCTTAATAAATTTATCTTTAAATATAATGAGATGAAACCCCTGGCCCTATAAGGATTATAATATAGCTCCCTTCTCTTTCAGGCTTTAAGTTATTTCTGACTGTTACACCAAGAGCAATGACAGCAATACCTAAACAGATATCCTATTTAATGGACTTGATTTCAAAACAATGATGTGCTGCAAATATGATTTGGACAAGACCACTAAATCTAACAGTGCAAAAATAGAACTCTACACACAAAAGGAAAGAACTTTTTCATGTGTTCAATGGTCTCTTTTAATCCAAAATATAACAGGAAGAGGAAAAGACCCGACCAGTCTAATCATAAATTTCTAACCTTGAAATAGATCTTTTGGTATTTGAGCTTGGCAAATATGGATTGACAGTTGACAAGGGCTTAGTAACCACAACATCCATATTTCCATTGCTCAATGCACTAAGTGCAAGTTGCCTGCCAGATTGCTTTGCAATGTATTTGCTTCTTTTGAGTGCCAGTCTTGCCTTTTCCCTTGAACCCCAACCATTTGCAGTAACACTCATATTCCGCCATTTATCCTGTGCAATGACAAAAGAAAACAAAAGATACAACCATTAGTGGAAAATGGGTATCAATTACTATCCAACAATGCATTGCCGGCACAAAGTAGAACAAAAGATAAAACCCTTTGAAGAGACAGCTTTAGATATGTCCCCAAACTAGAGTTGGATGTATACAACTGAATGAAAGCATACTAAAAAAACAAGTGAGAGGGATTTACTTCATGGTTCAATGTGGTTTCACAAAGGGCTCATTATTAATTCAATAGCATTTATCTAAACACTCGGATACAATACGAAATAACTGCACTGAGAGAAGGTGCATTCAACAATCCAGTATGAGGGAGATGTGTAATGTCCATGTTTAACGCTGACATGACACATATCATACGTCACCCGAATATAATATTTAACGAAGCCAAAAAAGAACAGCCAACAGTAGACAAGATGACAAATCAAAATATTATAATAATTCATAATGTTAAAGGAAATTTAAGAAAAGAATACCAAGCATCTTTATGTGTGTGTGTAGCCGAGAAGGTTAACTCAATCAGTTGGATGAAATGACAAACCAAAATAGTATATTAATAAAAAAAAAATCATATTGTTATTCAAGAAAATAATACAAAAGAATACCAAGCATGTGTGTGTAGCCCAGAGGGTTAGCTCAATCAATTCGAACAAACTGTTTCAAGGCAGAGGTCATCATCGGGTCTGTGGTTCTAGTGTAGCTAAGGTTCGCGTTTGGTCGATTCCAAATGGTTACCAAGTGCTATTGTGGTTGGTATTCGAATCACCTTCCATCTAGATATTCTACAAAAGAGGGAGGGGAAGGTGGTGGGATCCCATGAGGGTTTCCTTGGAGAAAAGAAAAGAAAATACACACACATAGCGCGAGGGGTTAGTCCAACTAGTTGTCACCAATGTCGCTAAGCATTTGGGCCTTGGCTAGTTCATGCCAGTAGAGTCTAGTGTGAATCGCCTTGGGTGAGGAGTAGTAGTCCATGCCGATTGGACAAAAGAAAAACACACGCCTGCGCGCACATGCACACACACATAGCTCAACTAGTTGTCACCAATGTTGCCAAAAATTTGGCTAGCTTATGCCAACGGAGTCCACTATGAATAACCTTGGGTGAGGAGCACTAGTCTAAGCCAATGGGTTTACTAGGGATTCCATCCACAAACATGGGGAATCATCCCTTGGGTTAAAATAATATATACAATAATAATAATAATCATCCAAAATTAATGTCACAGCCAAGCCAACCACCAAATTGATGTATTAGACCACCTTATTTATGGGACAAGGGACCCACCTCCATGTAGCAATTTGACTGCTAAAGTCTAAAAAGGTGTACATACTCTAACCCCCCACCAGATTTGAACCTATGACCTATGTGTGTGTGTGTGTGTGTGTGTGTAAATCGATAAATATATAGACAGAGAAATGCTAGCATAGATCCATCGAACTAAATATTTTTTAAGCACCAATAGATTTGCATCTCAATTTGTTTTTATTCCTCTTGTTTCTTAATAGATGGAGAGTTATGATGGACCTACACTAGTGGGATGTCAAAAATCCTAAGCCTCACAAGCAAGATAATATGGGTTGGCTCTAAGAGTTAGGGAATTTGATCAATTTTTGGAAAACATGAAAATGGATAATTATGGAGATTCCCCACATAATAACCATCGTTCTAGCTTCTAACCCTAAATGAGCTTAATTTTTAAGAGGATAGACAATTATAGGTAATTGTTTATGAGAGGTTGTGCTGAAATTTTGAAACTGGCATGATGCATCCAGCTTCGTGCTTGACTTGAACTATGTGCTTTTTTTGTTAGCCTATTTCATAAAGGGAATTATAAATCCAAAAGAACATAAATTGAATAATGTAAAGTTAGGATAAATATATTTATTAAATTAGAATATTTAATAAATATTAGAGATATTTAGAAATAGAAATTTGTTAATAAAAATTAGGACTCTAGAAAAGAGTCGTTTCCTAGGCTCTAAGTTAGGAGTGAAATTAGTAGAGTGGTTAGAAACTCATTTATTGTAAATGGACACTTGTTTATTTTCCAAGTGATCCATAACTAGATTAAGTTAGAACATAGAGCTTATAAATAGGATTGTTTCCTATTTCATTGTGTAATGTGAGTGTAGTGTGAGAATGAGAGTTTACGTCTGTAAACTCCTGCAATTTGTAATGTAATATTTTTCCATTATCAATAAAGTGTTGAAATTTGGTACCAGAGGACAGGTGGTTCCCTAAGGCTTTGATCTTTGGCCTAGGGAAAAGTGTCCAAAAGAATTTAATTTTTCTCCTGAAGTGACTTTATAATTTTTATAAAGTCAAATCTAATTTAAAAGTGACTTTAAGTGATAAAGTTGACAGTTCAATTTTAAAGCACTTTATTAAGTCAATGTAAATTAGAAAGGAAAGTGACTTTGAAATAAATGACTATTAAGTGGGTCTTACCAAAGTAAGTGAATTAAAAACAGAAAGCAGATTTTAAATGTATATTTAATCTCAAATTTAGATCTCAATCTATTCCACCATTAGATCTCATTTAGACTCTGTGTCACTTCATCAAGAAGAAGGATGAAAAGCTGTCATTCATTTCTTTCATGAGCATTTATATAATAGATAAGTTTAGAGACAAAAGTATGACTTAGCAAAGATAGAAGATAATAACACACACCTAAGGCAATGTTTTAAGAAGTCCGTATTGCTAGAGTTTAAGTACATTCCAAGGCAAGTTTTGGCACGATTTTCTAGAAGACCATACAGCAGTCTTTTGGCACGATTTCCAAGAGGTCGTACAGCAGTTTGGCTCAGTTTTCGAGGCAGCAGGGAGCTGTTCTATTTGGCACGAATTTCTAGGCAGTCCGTACAGCAAGTGGCTGTACTTTTGCATGGAAATCGAGGCAGAATCTGTACAGTAAGTTTCTACTGTCCTTTTGGCACAAAAATCGAAATCCGTACAGCAACATTTATTGTTGTTTTGCACAGAAATCGAGGTGGTCATACAGCTGCATTTTGCAGATTTCTGGGCACGAAAATCGAGGAAATCCGTACAGCATTTATTGATGTTCCTGTTTTGTTGTTTGCACATTTTCCGAGGCGGTGGTTAAGCACGGAAAACGAGATAAGTTGTAAAAGTTTGCTTGCTGATTTTGTAAGAACCTTCAACTTTCACTTTTAGAATTTAACCATAAAACTCAAAATCCATAAGTGTAAAGCTCTTAACTTTTCGCAATTAACAATCATTCACAGAATTCATACTACACAATTCAGAGTGGGATTTTTGAAGCAAAATATATACATCAATTGACAATTTAATACTTACCTGGAACCGTATTTGGAGATGTTTCTGATCTGCCATGGCTCCAGCTCCCGTTACCAAACCGCCGTTTTTCCTCCCAGCCTATCTGAGGTCAACCTCTCCGGTCCCCAAATCCAGAAGACAAGTCTTCTGGCCCCCGTGCCCAAAACTCCGAGAACAATCGAGAGCATTCCATAACTCAGTTAGAACTCTTCAACTCACTGCTCATGGATCATGCAGTTATAACTCTTCTGACAGCATCCGGGTCGGTGTTCCCACTCACTACCCCCTCCTCTTTCAAGTTTACCCCTCTTCCCTTTTTATACACAAACTCCATTCCTGATATTTATTAGAATATGATTTTTAATAAATATCTTTTGAAAAATATCTTAAAAATATTATATTTTAATAAATATCTCAGATTTATTAAAATATCTCAAAATATTATATTTTAATAAATATCTTAGATTTATTAAAATATTAGTCATTAATGTAGATATTATAGGCATTCATGGGGATATTGACTTATTGACCAAGTCATTTATGGAGATATCGATTTTACTTAATTATTTTAAGATTTATTTATTTATTTATTTATTTTGAATAATGCTCTACCACGCATACTCATATAAGAGTCGTACATGCGTTCAGTCTCTAGCTTGATGTTCCATCATATCTTAGTGAGATAAATGCATTGCGATATTCAGTTCGTTACTCTTAGTTAGTTTCCATACTAGCAGGTATGTATACTAGTGCAGTACACGTGATACATGCATATGTAGCTATCATATGCAGGTTTCATATGCATGCTAATATTTCTAAGTTCCATATAATTTGTCATTATTGCTGCATTTTTTGGTTGATTATTTCACCCAAGTATTTTTAAATAAGAGGAGTTTTTAACCGTTTTCCTTGTTGTAAGGTTTTTCTGTGGTCACTTTGACCAAAATATCTCAGGCTAAAATGAATGATCGTTTTTATGCTTAAGGATTTTTAATTCGTATTTTCCAGCATTCTTAAAAATTTCCATTCAGGTCTTAAAATTTATTTTCCGTTTCATAAATGTATGGATATGGGAAAGGGCATTTGGGTCTTATTTGGCACAGAAAACCGAAAACCGTGGTGGGAAACTATAATGCAGACATGGTATCGCAGCTGAGTGGCCGAAAGAGGGCTGACAGTAAGAGAAAAAATGAAGGCCTCCTCACACTTTTTCACTCATGTGCTCCAGCAAGCTGATTTTCTCACAAAATGCACTTTTGCACTTTATTACAGCAGTGTTATTTTTCAGTTTTTAGGACAGCAGGATGTCATTGGGATTGAGGGTGGAGGATAGCTTGGATGGGCATACCAATTACAGCGTTTGGAAGGAGAGAATGCAAAGTATCTTTGAGGAGGCAGAAGTCTGGGACATCATGGTGCATACCACACAGAACCTTATTGTTGTGCCTACTGATGTTGTTTAGTTGGCAGCATATAATAAAAGAACAACAAGGGTAAGAGATTGATTCTAGATGTTAGAATCCATGGTTGTTGCATCCCTGCGTGAGAGGGAGGAGAATGTCATGGAGGGACAACATTGCCCAATTCCCACAGAGTACTAAGGAGAACCGGAAAATAACCTTTAGGAGAAGTCAACACTCCTATTAAGATGGGTACGATAGTGTGTACTGATATTCCACAAAGATTAATAATGGGAGAGATGAGTTGCGGGCCGATTGGAGAGGCCATTCACCGAGTTGGTGCGGACAGTGTTGAATGGCCTCTGGTCAAAAGCACAGGGAACTTGAGGAAAGCCCAGGTCGTGAGACCCTTCCCACATGGGAGAGGTTTTGGGATGATTGCATTCAGACAGAGATCAGGAAAGGTCAGCTTGGGGCAGCCAAGCCAGTTGAGCAGGATGAGGATGTAGCGTTGTTGGCAGGACACAAGAAAGACAAAGGGAAGAAGCAGGCTTCCACAAGCAATGGTGGGGGCAAAGGCAAAGGTAAAGGTAAATGGGATAACACACAGAAGGACTATTCCAAGGTGAAGTGTTGGAATTGTCAGAAGATGGGACACTATGCAGTTGTGTGTCCGGAGAAGAAGAAGAAGAGGGGGAAGAACCAGAGCATAGCAGTTTCAGCAGAGGTTGAGGACTTTGCGGATCGTTTTGACCGGGAGTTTGGGTTCATTGCGTGTGAGTCCTCTAGTGCGGGATTATCTGCCATAGAGGTTCAGAGGGAGCATGCTTTTCCCTCGATTAGCGGAGCATCTTCGGGTATCTGGTATGTGGACAGTGGGTTTGCTCGTTGTTGTGAGTCCGTGAGGCTTCGTGAGTTTTCGTAGAGGCAACTTGAAGAGGAGGGTAGTACTGGCATAGCCATGTTGTTAGAGCAGTTGGTGGGGAACATTGACATTTCGTAGGGAGTTTAAACCCCCCCTTGAAATTTATTAGCGTATGTTCTTTATGTGCAGGGGGGGATGAGAAATAGTCCCTGCATTCGTCTCTGTACTTTTGGAGTGACCGGGAGGACAGAGGTACCGTTCGGTGGGAGGACAAAGGATGTAGCCCCGTGGGCACCCGAAATGCACTGCCCAGAGTGATAGGTGTACGCCATGCAAAGGTGTACAAGTTTGCATTTCAGTCCCTTTTGGCATTGAGCAGTAGTACCGACAGCAGAGCTAGCAGTTCTGAGCAGTGTGAGATTTGGCACCGCAAGATGGGGCACATGTATCATGGAGCCTTGAGGACTTTGCGGGAGATCACTACAGGTGTGCCAGATTTCAGTACTGATCACTTTGATACTTGCAGAGGATGTGCGATGGGCAAGTTTGCCAACTCCCCTTTTCCCAGCAGTGACAGCAGAGCGACTGGGATACTTGATTTGATTCATTCCGATGTGAGCGGTCGGATGTCTCATGTTTCCTTGAGTGGATATGAGCATGTTGTCGATGATGCTCACCTGCAGAGGACCTCGTATTTATTTCTGAAGACCAGAGGTGGCTTCCAAGTAAGTCAGAGTTCGCAGCCTTTGGTGGAAAGACAGCGTGGCAGCCGGAAGACTGTCCCCGAGGTCGGACAATGGAGGAGAGTACACCCTTGGAGAGTTTGTTGACTATTGTGCGGAGGCGGGCATTAGGAGGGAGCTCACTGTTCCTTACAACCCCCAGCAGAACGGGGTTGCGGAGAGGAAGAACAGATCCATCGGAGGGGCTGCCAAAGCCATGTTACATGATCAGGGGTTGCCATTGTTTTTGTGGGCAGAGGCCTGCAACACAGCTGTTTATTTGCAGAACAGGAGTCCGCATCGTGCCTTGGGGCACATGACTCCAGAGGAGGCTTTTTCTGGGAAGAAGCCTGATATTGGTCATCTTCGTATCTTTGGGCGCATTACATACTCCTACATACCCAAGGAGAAGAGGACCAAACTAGAGCCCACCGCAAGTAGCGGCCTCGGAGTGCAAGAGACCAGGCCTTTCTGATTTTTATCTTCGCTGCAGAAAGTTGTTGTCGTGCGGATGTAAGTCGGGAGAGGACAGTGGCCTTTGTAGTCACGGAGTTAAGGGTCTGACACCGCGACCTCACAGCATGAGCCACGAAGGTGGATCCGGCAAGGTGGATCAAGAGGATCCGAAGGTACATCTATGACGATGTCAGGTCCGTCAGTGGGGAGTGGCTCACCGAGTCAGAGAGGTGGTGCTACGGGCAGCATGTAGAGCAGTCCACAGAGCAGTTCACTGGGGAGTCCACTGATGGACAGTTCACACGGTACCTCAGCATCTACAGGTTCAGGTGCAGGCAGGAGGACAACAGACAGACAGTCAGGAGTTCAGGCTCCTGATGTTGAGGAGGAGGAGTTTTATTCTCCAGCAGGAGAAGTGTGCTCAGCGAAGAGGAAGCCCAAGTGGCTTCGGGACACCTTGAGAGATGCCACATCTGTTGCTGAGCCTAAGAGGCCGGTCAGAGAGAGCAGACCACCTGAGAGGTTTTGTAGCTATATGGCAATGGCTACCAGCATCCTTGACTCTGAGCCTTCTAGCTATGAGGAGGCAGCTAGCCAGCAGGTCTGGAGAGAGGCCATGCGGGAGGAGTATTCTTCTATCATGAAGAATGATGTTTGGGAGGTGGTGCCGAGGCCTGAGGGCAAATCCGTGGTTACTTCCAGATGGCTTTACAAAGTAAAGCATGCTGCAGATGGCAGCATTGAGAAATTCAAAGCGAGGTTTGTGGCTAGAGGGTTCTCCCAGGTAGAGGGAGTTGATTATGAGGAGACCTTCGCTCCCGTGGCTCGATATACTTCGATTCGCTCCATTATATCGATAACAGCAGAGATGGGTTGGAAGATCCACCAGATGGATGTGAAGACCGCATTTCTCAATGGCTTCATACAGGAGGAGGTGTACATTGAGCAGCCACAGGGCTTTGAGGTGCATAGGAAGGAGTCCCATGTGTGCAGACTGAAGAAGGCCCTTTATGGCCTGAAGCAAGCTCCCAGAGCTTGGTACTCCAGGATAGATACATACTTGCAGGGGATGGGTTTCACAAAGAGTGAGGCAGATCCGAACCTTTACTATATTATGATAGGTGAGGAGCCTCTCATTCTGGTGCTGTATGTGGATGACTTAGTCATTACAGGTGCAGAGAGACTCATAGAGCACTGCAAGAGAGATCTTGCGGCGGAGTTTGAGATGAAGGACATCGGCTTGATGCATTACTTTTTAGGTTTGGAGGTGTGGCAGGAGGAGGGGCATTTCTTCCTGGGGCAGGGGAAGTATATTGTGGACATCCTTGGCAGATTCCACATGGAGGATTGTAAACCCATGTCGACACCGATGATCACCAACTGGAAGAAGCTCCATGCTTCGGATTCCGAGTTGGTGGATCCCACATTGTACAGACAGCTGATTGGTTCCTTGATGTATTTGGTCAACACTAGGCCAAATATTTGTTTTGCAGTCAACACGATGAGTCAGTTTATGTGTGAGCCTAGGAAGGTTCACTGGGTGGTTGCAAAACACATTTTGCGGTACTTGCAGGGGATAGTGGATTATGGTCTGGACTACAGGCAGGGGGATGGAGTGAGATTGGCAGGTTACACTGATTCTGATTGGGCAGGTTATGCTTCTGATAGGAAGAGCACTTCAGGGTGCTGTTTTGGGTTGGGTTCGGCAGTGGTGTCATGGTTCAGCTGGAAGCAGCAGTCAGTAGCATTGAGTTCAGCGGAAGCAGAGTATATGGCAGCCAGTCTAGCTAGTTGTGAGGCCATCTGGCTTCGCAAGATTTTGTTTGGCTTATTTGGTCAGCCGTTGAGACCTTCAGTGATTTACTGTGATAATCAGAGTTGCATTAAACTCACGGAGAATCCAGTATTTCATGACAGGTCAAAGCATATCGGGATCAAATATCATTTCATCGGAGACTATGTTCAGAAAGGAGCTGTGAAGCTTGAGTATATTCCCACTGATGAGCAGGTTGCAGATATTCTTACCAAAGCCTTACCACGGGGCAAGCATGTCTGCTTCAGAGACAAGATGGGTGTGGTGAGGAACACCTTCCTTCGGTAGAGGATGGCGAAATTTGATGTGGGAGGACGAATGGTTCCCTAAGGCTTTGATCTTTGGCCTAGGGAAAAAGTGTCCAAAAATTTAATTTTTCTCCTAAAGTAACTTTTTATAATTTTTTATAAAGTTAAATCTAATTTAAAAGTGACTTAAGTGATAAAGTTACTAAAGTGACTTTATAAAGTTATAAAGTCAAATCTAATTTTAAAGTGACTTTAAGTGATAAAGTTACTAAAGTTAAGTGACTTTAAATAAGTCAATATAAAATTAGAAAGGAAAAAAGTGACTTTGGAAAATAAAAGACTAAGTGGGTCTTTATTAAAGTGGGGTGAATTAAAAAATGAAAAGTGAGATTTAAATGAGCATTTAATCTCGGCCCTAGATCTCAATCTATCTCGGCCATTGGATTTAGGGATTCCCAAAGAAGTCACTTAGGGTTAGGTTAAAGGAGAAAAGGAGAAAAAGGTCATTCATTCTTTCATGAGCGATTGGGAGAAGGAGAGAAAGAAAGCAAGGGAGATTACAGACGTGTGAGGAGAAGGAGACAACGGCTTGGCACATTCGAGCGGCGGTTCGACAAGTCGTACGGCGGTTGGCACACATTCCAAGGCGATTTTGGCACGATTTTCTAGAAGGCCGTACGCGTGCCCAGCACGATTTCCAGAGGCGGGTACATCGGTTTTCGGCCACAGTTTCGAGGGTATGTGAAATTTGTTTTTATTTAGCCTTGCAATTTGAAATGGTAGGTACAACAAGTGGTACATGCGGGTGCCAATCGAGGCGATTCCATCGACAAGTTCTATTTGTCTTTTGTATAATTCGAAATTAAATCTGTGTATTTATTGTTGTTTTTGTACAGAGATTTAGGAGTCATTTATGTATTTTGCATTTATTAGGGTTTGGGCACGAAAACGGGAAATCCGTACATATTTATTCTTGTTCTGTTTTCTTGTTTACTTTATTCAGGCGGTGGTTAAGCACGACGAGATAAGTTGTGGTTACTTCTGGCGATTTTTCGAATATTTCTCTCAGGTTGTAAAAAGCATTTTCCGGAAATAGAAGAACTCGAGAAGCTGGTTTTCCCCAGAGTTGTAGGGGTTTTCCGGTCACCTTGACCAAGAACACGAGTTATGATGTGTTGAAAGTATTTGTTTTATTCACTACTTTGTTATTTTATTGCATTCTGACATTACGAAAAATTTCCGAAATTTGTGTTTTCGATAAATTTATTTTCCGGTTGTTGAATGTATGGTTATGGAAAGGGCATTTAACTATTTTGGAGTAATAGTAGCGAAAATAGGGGTGGGAAACGAGAATTTTTTACATAGAATTGATCTTTGCCTTGAGTAAAGCACTAGTCACCAAGTTGAAAGAGGAGAAACCCCGTCCCTCCTCACTGCTTGTCTTCAATTCATCTAGAGCATCTGAAAGCTCCCTACGTAAAAGGATTTGGGACTCAAAAACATTGAGGCCTTAGCACCCTTGGGCTCAAAATGTCGGCACTCTTTATTTGTTGATTTATTAGCATCGGAAAGTGTTGTAAGTCTCATTTTTGGTGGAGGCGTGGACATCGATTATCAGGGAGAACCCATAAATCGTTTGTGGGAATTCCACTCGGATATGACTTTATTAAAATAATTAATTATTTTTAATGTAGACCCTAAGTTCAAACTTAGAGAAATTAAATATTTAAAAGAGGTATTAATAGAACGGAGTATGAATCTTCTAGAAAACAAGATCAAGTCAACTTTTAATCAGGCCATTGATTAACGATATAATCTTGGTGATTCATCGACGAGAAGACTACAAGAAGAGACTTGAGGGTAATTTGGAAATAAAGTTGAGGACACTCGCGGTCACCCAGTAGTTGACAAGAGGTCGATTTCGGTGGGTGGTTGTAGAGCGGGGTTGCGAAGCTGAAGGAGGAGGGAGGAGTCAGGCTATGGAAGCATAAATTAGGAGGATGAAGGGAAGGGTGGTGATCAGACCCTCCATGCGGAATCCGCAATCCGGAGAGGGATTCGCAAAGCTCTCCTTGTTGGATGGCTAGAGAGGGTGAAGGAGGTCACCCAGAGATTCGAAATTTGTACGGAAAGGTCTAGAAAATTCGGCAGGGTGTTTGCCAATTTTCTCTGCTTATCGAGACTCTTGTAAATGTACTTTTCCATTTTGAAGATAAATATAAAACCCTCATGTGTTGGGTTTCCCACATTGGGTTTTTAAAGGGACAATTGTCCAAAAATAACTATGTTCATGTGGTTATTTCTATTGTGCTATTGTGTAAATTATCTTTTGTTCTTATGCTCTTAACAATAGTGAAGATACGCAAATGTGTTTATTTCGAATTTCTTGAATCATCTTATTATAACTATCTCATAAGTAGGAGAAATAAACCAAGCATTACGAAATATTTTTCCTCTTGAAAATTTCACCGCGGGTATCGAAGCCCAGGGCTAAAAACGAAGGGAAGATGCTGTCATGGACTCACGCGGTCACGCATAAAAGGGTTCCAAGCGAGTCAAAGGGACTTACGCGATCCTTCTAGAGCACGCGAGGAAATGTAGAGAGAACACACCATGAAAGTGTTGGCATTCGAGACTAAGGGAGAATCTTGCTTGTGTGTCGAGCGCAACTCTCCCGGTGTTTGGTATATTGATAATTGAGCATACGCTCATATGACGAGGGTTCGAGAATGTTTCTCGAGCTACCAAGAAACAGAGATGAATTTCCGAGATAACTAAACAAGGCAAAATGTACCCCCATAGGAAGAGGTCTGGTAACTTTTCGGACGTAGATGGCGGCCAAGATTCGAGCCACGAATGTTGCATGTACCGGGGTTGGGGATAGTTACTCTCGGTGTCTAAACTTGAGAACAAGGGTTATGACGTATACTTTATTAGAGATAAGGTGTATGTCAAACACCCTGCTTGGAGCAAAAAGGCACGAAATCGGAGTAAGGAGTCACAGACGCCTTAAACTCCCGGCTTGAATCTCCGTTGGCCTAATTGGTAATTACGGACGACGGAGATTTGAATGAATTATGGCGCGAAGGATGGGTCACCTACATCATGGAGCCTTGGGGATTCTCAAAAATATCTTGTCATATGGGCCTCTGAGCTCGGCCACGAAGAAAGACGAAGTTTGCGGGGATGCGTACTAGGGAAGTACGGTTGGAGGCAACATTTTCCAATAATGACAGAGCCAAAGGTGTATTAGAGTTAATACAACGACATTTTGCGGTCCAATGTCTAAAATGCTCTCGGTGGGGCAAAGTCTTTGCCACCTTCATTGATGATCATTTCGGAAAACTTGGATCTATTTTTTGAAAAACAAAGATGAAGTCTTTAGTCGTTTCTTGAGATTTCAAAGCATTGGTGGAGAACTCTACGGAAAGAAGATCAAGAAGTTGTGGTCAAATAATGGTGGAGAATATATCGATAAAGGCTTCACGAGTTTGCATGCAGGGAAGGCATCGAGAGAATGGACAACTCCATACAATCCCGAGCAAAATGGGAGTTGCGAATGAAAAGAATTAGACCATGTGTCTAGGAAAGCTCTAAGAAAGTGGCAAAATGCCCGCTACTGAAATAAGAACCACTAATTCTTATGGGCTTTGTTCTAATATCTCTATTAGGAAAAAGAGTTATAAATAGAGCCCCAGGAAGACAACTCTTGGTATGTTCAGTGATAAATAGAAATTGATTTTAAATAGAATATTTGAAAACATGGTGTGCCATTCAGATGAAAAAGAAAAAGAAAAACTGGAATCAAAAGCTTGTAGAAAAGGGTTTTTGATGGGCTATAGCGAGAAATTAGAATGCAAGAGCATATCGCATCTATATTCTAGAGAGCGAGAAAATCATGGTAAGAAGGGATGTAAAATTCCTGGAGGAAAGAGCCTTCGAAAATCTCGGCCATAGATATGCGGATTGAGGAAGATCCAGGTGCGGCCACTCAAAGACCTACGAGAGGATGAGTCCAGTACTCAAGGCACGATGATTACGAGTAGAGTTCCTCTAGAAGAGAACGAATTGAGACAACCCAACATTGATGGGAGATCGAACGGAGAACTTCAACAAATTGAGGGATGCGAGAAGAATTTGTTGGAACCCCTAGTGTTGGGAAGAGGGTACGAAAGCAGCTTTGATAGATATCAACCTTTGGTAGCTTAGGTTGGAGAACCTAGAGAAGCTTTCGGGAAGCGACTCGACGCTCAGTGTGGTTGGATGCCATGGTAGAGGAGTATAATTCCATCATGACAAACGATGTCGGGAAGTAGTCCCTAAACCATAGGACGGTCCGATTGTAGGATCCCGGTGGTTCTACAAGATCAAATATATTGCGGTGGCAACATAGAGATGACTAGATTTGTAGCTAAGGGGTATGCATAAAAGGAAGAATCGATTATGAGGAGACCTTTGCTCTCGCTCGCTACCGCCTTCCTCCCGGATAGTCATCTCTCTGGCGGCACGGATGGGATGGAAGTTCACAAGATGGATGTCAAGACAACATTCTTGAATGGGGTAATAGAGGAAGAAGTGTACATAGAACGGCCAGGAGGGCTTCGAGACGCATGAGCGAGAGAGACTCATGTCTACGGGCTCAAAGAAAGCCTTGTATGGAGTTGAAAGCAAAGCCCCTAGGGCATGGCATGGGCGGGTGTGCTTCTTGCGAGAAGATGAGATTCGTCGAAGTGGCCAACGGATCCCGATCTCTACTTAAGAGTAAAGAGGATGAGCCATTGATTACGGTATTATATTTGGATGATGTTTCGATAACACGGAACATCCAAGCTCATCGAAGTTGCAAGGAGAATCTTGCTACCTAATTTGAACGAAGGATGCGGGGCGGATGCACTATTTTCTTGGATTTAGAAATATGGTAGCGAAGGAAATCTTCTCGGGGCAAGGAAGATATACTACGGAGAAATATTTTGAGGAGATTTCGGATGGAGACACGCGGGCCACATGGCCACACCTATGATTACTAGCGGGAAGAAGATAGACACAACGAGAGGATGATGAAATTTGATCCCACCTTGTATAAACAACTCATCGGATCATTAGTCTGTACGGTCAATACTAGACGACATACATTGTACGATGAATACCCTCGGTCGATTCATGGTAGAACCAAGGAGGGCTCAGGCGACGGCCAAGCATGTTCTCGAATGTACGAAAGGGACGGGTTGAGTATGGATTGAAGTACACCAAGGGCAATGAGGTCCGATTGAGTGGGTTTAAACTTTACGGTGCGATTGGGGTGGAAGCACGGTAGATCGGAGGAGTACCAGGTACTGTTTTAGTCTCGGATTAGGAATGACCTCTGGTGCGGCGGAAACGAAGTACGCGGCACTAAGTTGTTAGAGCGGGGTACATGGCAGAAGCTAGCACGGCTTCGTACGAGGCCATATGGTTTCGTAACTACGGCCAGACCTACTCAAGAAAAGGGTGGAACCGGCCAAAGGTTATGTGTGATAATCGAGGAGTTGCATTAAGTTCTGCGAATTCTATGTTTCATGACTGTCGAAAACACATTGACATTCGATTGCCACTTCATTGGGGACTATGTCCAACGGGGGCTTGTGTAGTTGAGGTACACTCCTATGGGGAACGGGTGGCGGATATCCTCACAAAGGGTCTAGAGCTGAATCAGTTCCGCCGCCGGAGAAAGATGGGGATGATCGAGAACCCCTTCCATTAGAAGGAAGGGTGGTCTTCGAGAGAAAGAGAGAGTTGCGGTACGGATGTTGCCGGTACGAGCTCTTGAGTGCAAAGAGATGAGGCGGCAACCAAGACAACATTAGCGCGAGCGGGTCCTATCGAGTCGGAGAAGCGATTATAGCGGTATCTTGCTTAAACACTTTCCTCGCTAAGAGGGAGTGTTGATTTCTATAGCATCGGAAAGTGTTCTAAGTCTCATTTTTGGTGGAGAGGCTTGGACATCGGTTATCCGAGAGAACCCATAAATTGTTTTGTCGGAATTCCACTCGGATATGAATTTATTAAAATAATTAATTATTTTTAGTGTAGACCCTAAGTTCAAACTTAGAGGAAATTAAATAATTAAAGGGTATTAATAGAGCGGGGTGTGAATCTTCTGAAAACGAAGATCAAAGTCAACTTTTAATGCGACCATTGATTAACGATATAATCTTGGTCATTGATTCATCGACGAGAAGACTATAAGAAGAACCCGGGGACATTTCAGAGGAAATAGAAGTGGGGACACTCTCGATGCCCAGAAGGAAATCGATTCTAAAGCAAGAGAATTCGATTTCGGTGGGTGGTGTAAGGCGGGGGTTGGGTTGCGAAGCGAGAAGAGGAGGGAGGAGTCGATTCCGGGAAGCGAGAAGTCGGGAGGATGAAGGGAAGGGTGAGACGTCAACCAACAAGAACCCTCCCACCTGAGAATCACGCGATCCCGAGAGAGGGACGCGTACGGAGGCTCTCATCTTGGATGACTCGAGAGGGTGAAAAGGAGGTCATAGGGTCCGAAATTTTAATGGAAGGTCTAGAAAATTTAGCGAGTGTTTGCAAAATTTTCTCTGCTCGGCAGAACTCTTGTAAATGATAAAACCCTCATCTCTTCTTAGGTTTTCCCATTTGGTTTTTAAGGACGATTGTCCAAAATAGCTGTGTTCATGTGGGCGTTTCCATTGTGCTAATTGTGTAAATGATCTTTACGTTTCTTATGCTCTTAACGATAGTGAAGATACGCAAATGTGTTCATTTCGGAATTTGCGAAAACATCTTGTAAATAACTTATCTCATAAGTAGGAGAAATAAACCAAGCATTGCGAGAAATATTTTCCTCTTGAAAATTTCACACTATTCTCATATCCCATGCCAGAGCTCTTGACCAAGGGATGCGGAAACCCCAATTCTTGCATCCTAAAATCAACATTGTAGGCTCATTGACATAATTTTGGGCAACCAAATGAAGTAGTTACTCGTCTCCTTTGCAACGATCTCATCCCCGACTAGCGAGAAGAGAGCACCGCCCATTTCCATTTCTGTAGATGAGTTTACCGGGTTCATATGATTCAACTTGGTGTGTTATGTAAGAAATTAATCAAGTCTGTAATTATCAATTAATTGAGAAGGGCATCAAAGAGGCACCCAAGGAGGCATTATTTAAGCCCCGGGGCCTCCCACATTGTATCATCATTTAGTTATCTATATCTATATATATATATATATGCGATCTTATTGAGTATATGTGCTCCATTTGGTATCGGAACAAGTTGTTCCTCGGCTCAACGCGCTGAGTGCACGGGTTCTACAAGCTGTCTCAAGCTCCCTGCTCATTGCATGACCGCGCAATCGCCTTCACCAACCTCCACTCCATCGACCCCTCACACGCTTCGAGTCAACGACTCCGACCCTCGCTACGAATTGCACGAAACTATGTCGCGGTACTCTATCCTCTGCTTAGTCTTTTTCTACCTTGCTAGCATTGCCTGCGACGTGTCGACATGTCTTCCTTGTCCTTTATCCGTTCCATAGTGTTCCTTCGGCAGAAGCTGCCCCCTTTTGACCAGCACGCCTTTCCAACCCCCGACTTTATATATTACAATTATAAATTTAATTAATTAACTTATCTAAACCATATATATACATTTTATTATATACTTGGTTATATAATTTTATTATATAGTTTCTATAACTAATTAATAAATTATATAAATATTAACTATATAATTTAATTTAAAAAATATTTAGTTAAAAAAAAATTTATATTTAATTTAAAATAAAAAAATTGGGGTAAAGGGTTAGCTGAATAAAGTGTCTCCCCCTCATACCCGATCAATGTGTTCATCGTGTCGATGGCCGATTTTAATAAAAAAATGATAGATACGAGACTAAGGTGACTAGACATGGCGAAAAGATCGAGACGCTCTAGGATACAACAAGGAGAATAAAGAGTTAGCTTGAGAAGAACCAAAACGAATTTAAAAAGGATCATGCAATCCTTTCAAATAAGGTGGATCTAAATGATAATCGAACTGATAGCGATGTTGGTATGTTGGGAAAAGTTGAAAATCACTCCCCGATCCAATACACGAGAATGATGAAGCTACTCAATGTCCAGTTACGTAGATACATCAAACTCTCGGACTCACATCTGAATACTGAGTCTCAAGGCATCTTCCATACCTAATCGACAAAATAGTAACACGAATTTTTCAAACTAGGCGACTCTAGAATTAATACTCAAATAGCCGAGTTCTTGACAATACCCTTTCTTCGCTCCATAGATAGCTACATATCAACGAAGAGAAAAACTTGACTCTCCAAATTTGACGGTAACGAGAAATTCGGCGTTGCATGGTTCAATAAAGCGAGGAAGAATATTTCGAGATTTACGATAATGACAATGATGATGAAAAAATTAGTCATGCATCTCCATGCAAATGGAAGGCGAAGTGTATAATTGGTATATGTGGTGGAAGAAGACGATACTTGCTATCGAGTTGGAAGAAATTCAAAAAAATGCATTCTTTAAGAGGTTCGAGGTGTCAAAGAAGAGAGTTCTTTTCAACACTCACCGGACCTATGACAAAAAGGAAATGATGGATGAACACTCGGGAATGGGAAACTTTAACTACAGTACTTGGATTATCGACTCGTCTCATTTCGTCCGCCCACATCCTGAGACTCAATCCCCATCTCGGTGAGCTTGAGCTTCATGACATCGCTTCTATTGAGGAAGTAAAACAAAGAAAAAAATGTTGAAAAGAAGCATGAAAAGTTGCGGTGGCCTAAGGTTGAAAGAGTACATTGAAGACAAAGATTTCCCAGGCTTGCGAACATGGATAATACAAAATATATTCCACCAAATCTTCGTGAAGAGGCAAAACTGGCATTCGGAGAAGGTAAGTGTGAACGTTGTAGCAAAGAGAATCGGACCTAAACATAGATGTGCTAAAGAAAATAAACCAAGAACTTGTATACATGTGAAGCAACCGATGAATTCGGAGCCGGTGAGGAATCGGACGTAGAAGAAATTGAAGATTCTCCACTATTTTCTCTAGAACCAAGAAATGATGAGAGTATTCCGCAAGTGTCCTTATCGGCCATGGCAATTATATCACGGCCCCAAACATTAAAGTTAAAAGGACATATCAAAAAGAGCAACGTAATGGTTCTAATCAATACGGGTAGCACCCACAATTTTTTGGACTCAACTATGGCAAAAGGCTCAACATTTTCACGTTTCCTTTGCCTGACATAGGAATGTTGGTCACTTGTGTAAGAAAATTGAAAAGGTAGGGAAATGCTATAAAGTCAAGTTACGGATTCAAGACTATAATGCGGAATATACGTTCTGTGTACCATTAGGAGGAGTGGATGTGGTCCTAGGTATCCAGTGACTACAAACCCTAGGCACTTTACTATGCCAACCATCAAAAACAATTTATAAAATCTAAATGGAAAGGAAAAAAATACAAGTTATATGGGTTCCAACCTGCGAAATCAAATTGTTTCATCTCCAGAGATGATGAAAATGATTCGGAAAGGGTGAACTTATTGGTATCGTTTCATCAATTAGAAATGTTAACTTCAAATCTGGTCAACGAAGAAGCATCGAAGGTCAAGAGCTAATTCAAAAGCACGAAAAAGTATTCCAAGAACTTCCAATGAAGATACCTCCTAAAAGAGAAATCGAGCATATGATAGAAGTCAAAAGCGAGGATCAAATCCACATCGACATCAAACCTTATCAATATCCACATTATCAAAAAAACCGAAGTGAGGAGATTAGTCCAAAGATATTTTTTTAAAGTACGGCATCATCGCAAAAATTTGAAGTACGTATCTTCACTCCGATTCTTATTAGTTGAAAGAAAGATGGATCGTTCGGATTATGTGTCGATTATCGAGGACTAAACAAAATAACAATTAAAAACAAGTTTCCAATCCCTTTTATTGATGAAATGTTGGATGAACTACATGGAGCTAAATACTTCTCAAAATTGGACTTAAGGTCGGGGTATTACCAAATCGAATAAGGTTGGAAGACATAGCAAAAATTGTGGTTCGAACACATGAAGGTCATTATGAGTTTAAAGTAATGCCTTTTGGGTTAACAATGCACCCACAACATTCAAGCTACTATGAACGAGTTGTGTTTGTCCATATCTAAGAAAGTTTGTGTTAGTGTTCTTTGATGACATTTAATTTATAGTAAAACATGGAAGGAGCACCTACAACATTTGGGGCAAGTTCTTGCGTATAGAAGAGCATTAGTTCTATGCCAAGAAGTCCAAATGCACTTTTGGGAAAGAAGAAGAAGTGAGTATCTCGGACATATAATATCCAAGGAAGGAGTAAAATTAGATCCTAATAAGATCAAGGCTACAAGGAATGGCCCAAACCGGTTAATATCTCAAGCTAAGAGGATTCTTAGGATTGGCCAAGATGTATGAAGATTTATTAAAAACTATGCCCATATAACCTTTCTGACTGGCAAAGAAATTTATAGTTTCCCACGGTTTTCGAGTTTTCACCTTATTACTCCAAAAATAGTTAAATGCCCTTTCCCATAACCATACATTCAACAATGTTGGAAAAATAAATTTTGCGAAAACACAAATTAAAATTTTTCGGAATGCGTAAATGCCAGAAATAAAATAACAGCGGTAACAAACGATCATTGTACATCATAACTCGGTATTTTTGGTCAGAGTGACCCTGGAAAAACCCCTACAACTCTTGGGAAAACCCCGGTACGGAAGCTTCTCATTTATTTACGAAAAATGCTTTTACGGTGAGCGGTAATACACGAAGAAAATTACAGCAAACACAAAAATCACTTATCTTGACTTTCGTGCCACCCTCCCACCTCGAAAAACGTACCAAACGACAAACGAGAAATATTTCGAGAGAAATTACGACGTGCATCTTTGTCTTAGGCGCCTCGAGCGTGCCGGGGACGGCGAGTACGGACTGTACGGATTCCGTACGGATGGGACGGCGGCCTTTTCTCGATTTTCGTGCCCCGGGGAAAATTACACCTTCGCATCGTGCTCCTTCTTCTTCCCATTCCCGACTCTCGAAAACGATGCTGCCCCTCTCTCGAAAAGCAGGTGCAAATGCGTTTGTACGGACTTTACCCTTGCTTGGTTAATGTGCCCCGATAAGCTGTTGTACGGATTTTCCGGCCTTGGGAAGTGTGCTCTCTTCTTGTCTGTTAGGACTTCTTCGTCACCTTCTTGCTCCTCTGCTCAATCACTCTTGAGCTCCCTCTCCTCCTCTCTCAATCTGCTCATGAAAGAATGAATGACCTTTTCCTCCCTTTAACCTAACCCTAAAGTGACTTTTGAGGAATCTAAATCCAATGGTAGGATAGATTGAAGTCAAAATTTTGGAATTAAATGCTCATTTAAAATCTCACTTTCATTTTTTTAATTCACCCCACTTTAATAAAGACCCATAGTCTTTTATTTCCAAAGTCACTTTTTCCTTTCTAATTTTATATTGACTTTATTTAAAAGTCACTTTAACTTTAGTAACTTTATCACTTAAAGTCACTTTAAAATTAGATTTGACTTTATAACTTTATAAAGTCACTTTAATGCCTGTCCTTGATCCTTTTAAATTAGATTTAACTTTATAAAAATTTATAAAGTTACTTTAGAAAAATTAAATTCTTTTGGACACTTTTCCCTAATTTAAAAAAAAGATCAAAGCCTTAGGAACCACCCCGTCTCCGTTACCCAATTTCAACACTCCTCTTTCTAGAGAGGTGTTCCTCACCACTCCATACATCTGATACAGACACTTGCCCGTGGTAAGGCTTTGGTAGAGAATATCACCTTTTTTATGTCCCGGTGGGAATATACTCAAGCTTTCTGACTCCTTCTGAACATAGTCTCTCTGATGAAGTGATATTTGATCCAGATATGTGACTGTATAAAAATCTTGGATTCTCTCAGTGAGTTTAATGCAACTACGATTATCACGGTAAATCCTTGAAGGTCTGTTGGTGACCAAATAAGCCAGGCAACATCTTGCTGAAACTGGATAGCTCACAACTAACTCGTATTTGCCTGTCTCCCCTTGGCCCAGAACTCAATCTTACCCTGCGGCTAACACTTTAAGGTGAACCATGACTGTGCCAGACCCAACTAGCTCTTTCCTACACAGAGGTGCTCTTCCTGTCAAGGCTTCTTTGCCCAATCGAGAATCGATTAATGACACCTTGATACTCCATCCCCATATATGGTCAGGACCATAATCCCCTTTGTCACACAGATCGCAATGTGTTTTGCGGCCACCGATGAACCTTCCTAGGCTCACACATAAGCTGACTCATCGTGTTGTTGCAAAACAAAATATCTTGATTAGTGTTGACCAAATACATCAAGGAACCCGATCGTGCACGTACGATGTGGGATCCACCAACTGGAGTCCAGAACGCCAGAGCTTCTTCCGGTTGGTGATCATCGGTGTCGACATGGGTCTACAATCCTCCATGGAGATACGCAAGGATATACAGCGCTACTTCCACTGTCGGGAAGAAATGCCCCTCCTCCTGCCACACCTCCAAACCCAAAAAGTAATGCATCAAGCCGATGTCCTTCATCTCAAACTCAGCGCAGATCTCTCTTGGGTGCTCTATGAGTCTCTACGCACACAGCAATGACTAAGTCATCCACATACGACACCGAGATAGAGGCTCCTCACATCACAATATAGTAAGGTTCGGATGCGCCTCACTCTTTGTGAAACCCATCTTCACCAAGTAAGTATCTATCTGGGTACGAGCTGCGGGAGCTTGCTTCGAGCCATAAAAGAACCTTCTTCGGTCTGCACACATGGGAGGCTCCTTCCCATGCACCTCGAAAGCAAATTTTGCTCAATGTACACCTCCTCCTGTATGGAAGCCATTGAGAAACGCGGTCTTCACATCCATCTGGTGGATCTTCCAACCCATCTCTACTGTTATCGATATGATGGAGCGAATCGAAGTATATCGAGCCACGGGAGCGAAGGTCTCCTCATAATCAACTCCCTCTACCTAGGAGAACCCTCTAGCCACAACCCTTGCTTTGAATTTCTCAATGATGCTATCTGCAGCATGCTTTACCTTGTAAATCCATCTGGAAGTAACCACGGATTTGCCCTCAGGCCTCGGCACCACCTCCCAAACATCATTCTTCATAATAGAAGAATACTCCTCCTGCATGGCCTCTCTCCAAACCTGTTGGCTAGCTGCCTCCTCATAGCTAAGAGGCTCGAGTCAGGATCTTTGGTAGCCATTGCCATATAGCTACAAAACCTCTCGGGTGGTCTGCTCTCTAACGGCCTCTTAGGCCCGGCCTTGAATGTGGCCTCTCTCAAGGTGTCCTGAAGCCCGCAGGCTTCCTCTTCCTGAAGCCTTCTCCCCTTTGGAGAATGAAACTCCCTATCCTCCTCATCGTCATCGAGGGAATACTCTTGTTGTCAATCTCTTGTCCTCTGCTGCTTTTTTGAACTTTGTAGAAGGCGGGGTACGTGTGGAAAGCATCCATCGGTGGACTCCCTAGTGGCTTGCTACGTGGTACACTTTGCATCTTTGCCAGAAGCACCACCCTCGACTGCGAGCCATTGCTCATGAAAGCCAGGAACCCGACATCGTCATAGATGTACCTCCGGATCCTCCTGATCCCTGCCCACTGGATCCCTGCGACTGACTCAACTGCTGCTGAGGGTCTGGCTGATCCAGATACTCTAACTCCAGTGACCTCCTAAAGGCCCTGTCCTCCTCGAACTTCACATCCCGTCTGACAACAACTTTCCTCTGCGCAGGAATGTAAATCCGAAAGGCCTTGGAGGTCTCACTGTAGCCCACAAAGATACCCTTCTCTGCGGTGGGCTCTAGTTTGGTCATCTTCTCCTTGGGTATGTAGGAGTATGTAATGCACCCAAAGATACGAAGATGACCAATATCAGGCTTCTTCCCAGAAAAAGCCTCCTCCGGAGTCATGTGCCCCAAGGCACGATGCAGACTCCTGTTCTGCAAATAAACAGCTGTGTTGCAGGCCTCTGCCCACAAAAACAATGGCAACCCTTGATCATGTAACATGGCTTTGGCAGCCCCTCCGATGGATCTGTTCTTCCTCTCCGCAACCCCGTTCTGCTGGGGGTTGTAAGGAACAGTGAACTCCCTCCTAATGCCTGCCTCTGCACAATAGTCAACAAACTCTCCAAGGGTGTACTCTCCTCCATTGTGCGACCTCAGGGACTTGATCTTCCGACCTGTCTGTGTCTCCACAAGAGCTCTAAACTCCTGAAACCGCTTGAAGACCTCACTCTTGGTCTTCAAGAAATAAATCCAGGTCCTCTTGGAGTGATCATCAATGAATAACACATAGTACTCATATCCACTCAAGGAAACATGAGACATCCGACCGCTCACATCGGAATGAATCAAATCAAGTATCCCGGTCGCTCTGCTGTCACTGCTGGGAAAAGGGGATTTGGCAAACTTGCCCATCGCACATCCTCTGCAAGTATCAAAGTGATCAGTACTGAAATCTGGCACACTTGTAGTGATCTCCCGCAAAGTCCTCAAGGCTCCATGATACATGTGCCCCATCCTGCGGTGCCAAATCTCACACTGCTCAGAACTGCTAGCTCTGCTGTCGGTACTGCTGCTCAATGCCAAAAGGGACTGAAATGCAAACTTGTACACCTTTGCTTGGCGTACACCTATCACTCTAGCTGAATCAGCTGGAGTGCCCCTGGGATACATCAACACCTGTCCTCCCCTGAACAGTACCTCATATCCTCTATCCTCCAAAGCTGAGACGGATATGAGGTTCTTCCTCATCCTTGGCACATAAAGAACATCTGACACCTTCAAGGGAGGTTTGGACTCCCTCTGAAATGTCAATGTTCCCACACCGATTGCTCTAACAACTCTGTCATCACCGAGTACTACCTCTACATCAGTGCCACTCTCTGAAAGCTCTGAGAAGTACTCACGGACTCCTGTCATGTGACGTGAAGCCCCACTGTCCACATACCAGATACCCGAAGATGCTCCGCTAATCGAGGGAAAAGCATGCTCCCTTTGAACCTCTATGGCAGATAATCCCGCACTAGAGGACTCACACGCAATGAACCCAAACTCTCGGTCAAAACGATCTGCAAAGTCCTCAACCTCTGCTGAAGCTGCCATGCTCTGGTTCTTCCCCTTCTTCTTCTTCTTCTCCGGACACACAACTGCATAGTGTCCCATCTTTTGACAATTCCAACACTTCACCTTGGAATAGTCCTTCTGTGTGTTACCCTGTTTACCTTTACCTTTACCTTTGCCCCCACCATTGCTTGTAGAAGCCTGCTTCTTGCCTTTGCCTTTCTTGCCTCCTGCCAACAGTGCTACATCCTCATCCTGCTCAACTGGCTTGGCTGCCCCAAGCTGACCTTTCCTGATCTCTGTCTGAATGCAATCATCCCAAAATCTCTCCCATGTGGGAAGGGTCTCACGTGCACAAACCCCATCAGCAAAGTTCATCCATGAACTGGGGAGGCCATTCACTGCTATCCGCACCAACTCAGTGGGTTGAATGACCTCTCTAATTGCTGCCAACTCATCTCTCACATTAGTAATCTTTGTGAGATATCCAGCTGCACTATCAGTCTTACCCATCTTAATGGTTTTCAGCTTCTCCTTTAGGACCATTTTCCGGTTCTCATTGGTACTTTGGTAGAGATTGGACAATGCTGTCCACATCTCATGAGCATTTCTCTTTCCTCTCACATGAGGAATGCAATGGTCTTTGATTCCGTCTAGAATCAGTTTCTTACCCTTGTTGTTCTTCCTATTATATGCTGCCAACTGAACAGCATCAGTAGGCACATTAACAGGCTGCTGTGTGGTATGAACCATGATATCCCAGACTTCTGCCTCCTCAAAGATACTCTGCATTCTCTCCTTCCAAACGCTATAATTGGTATGCCCATCCAACCTATCCTCCACCCTCAATCCCAATGACATCCTGTTGTCCTAAAACTGAAAAATAGCACTGCTGTAGTAAAGATAAAAACTCTGTTTGTGAAAAAATCAGCTTGCTGGAATTTTCTGAGTGAAAAATCAGCAGGCTGTATTTTTCTCCTTGTTGTCCCAAACTGCACTTTCAGCACTCAAGCTCCGATACCATGTAGAAATTTCCTGTTTTCCCACCTCGGTTTTCAGTTTCACCTTATTTCTCCTAATAGTTAAATGCCCTTTCCCATATCCTTACATTCAACAAACTGGAAAATAAATTTTTGCTGAAAACACAAATTCTGGAAAATTTACAGAATGCTGAAAAATGCAGAAATAAAAATCAGCATGCTTAAAACAGTCATTCACACATTTTAACACAGATATTTTTGGTCAACATGACCCTGGAAAAACCCCCTACAACTCTTGGGGAAAACCAGTTTGAGAGCTTCTCTTTTATTTTTCTGAATATTGCTTTTTATAGTGAAACAAGAAAAACTCAAAAAAAATTCCAGCAACCAATTTACAGACTTATCTCGATTTCCGTGCTTGCACACCGCCTCGGAAATTGTGCCAAATTAGCAACAACAGAAAACAGAAAATTTACAGCACCTTAGGACAGCATTAAATGCTGTACGACCACCTCGGGAAGCGTGCTGGAACAACCGTACTTTGCTGTACGGACTGTACAGATTTTATACAGCAACCTCTCTCGAAATCCGTGCCAAAAAACAGAGCTGTAGCTGCTGTCCTCTTCCTCGGTTTTTGTGCCGGAAATGACAGCCACCCTCTTCCTTGAAAAACGTGCCTGATTTTTGTGCCTTGGAGTGCATGCTTGTTGCTGTACCTTCTTCCTCGATTTTTGTGCCTCCTCACTTGAAAACATTG